>CM074725.1:4369771-4466617 GCA_037306005.1 Rhinophrynus dorsalis | reverse complement strand
TTACCTACTCCTCCATTCATACCTACTCCTCCATTCATATCTACCCCTCCATTCATACCTACTCCTCCATTCATACCTACCCCTCCATTCATACCTACTCCTCCATTCATGCCTACTCCTCCATTCATACCTACCCCTCCATTCATACCTACTCCTCCATTCATACCTACCCCTCCATTCATGCCTACTCCTCCATTCATATCTACCTCTCCATTCATACCTACTCCTCCATTCATGCCTACTCCTCCATTCATATCTACCCCTCCATTCATACCTACCTCTCCATTCATATCTACCCCTCCATTCATACCTACTCCTCCATTCATATCTACCCCTCCATTCATACCTACTCCTCCATTCATACCTACCCCTCCATTCATACCTACTCCTCCATTCATACCTACCCCTCCATTCATGCCTACTCCTCCATTCATATCTACCTCTCCATTCATACCTACTCCTCCATTCATGCCTACTCCTCCATTCATATCTACCCCTCCATTCATACCTACCTCTCCATTCATATCAACCCCTCCATTCATATCTACCCCTCCATTCATATCTACCCCTCCATTCATGCCTACTCCTCCATTCATACCTACCTCTCCATTCATACCTACCCCTCCATTCATGCCTACTCCTCCATTCATATCTACCCCTCCATTCATGCCTACTCCTCCATTCATACCTACTCCTCCATTCATACCTACCCCTCCATTCATACCTACTCCTCCATTCATACCTACCCCTCCATTCATATCTACCTCTCCATTCATATCTACCCCTCCATTCATATCTACCCCTCCATTCATACCTACTCCTCCATTCATACCTACCTCTCCATTCATACCTACCCCTCCATTCATACCTACCCCTCCATTCATACCTACTCCTCCATTCATACCTACTCCTCCATTCATACCTACTCCTCCATTCATATCTACCCCTCCATTCATACCTACTCCTCCATTCATACCTACCCCTCCATTCATACCTACTCCTCCATTCATGCCTACTCCTCATTCATACCTACCCCTCCATTCATACCTACTCCTCCATTCATACCTACCCCTCCATTCATGCCTACTCCTCCATTCATATCTACCTCTCCATTCATACCTACTCCTCCATTCATGCCTACTCCTCCATTCATATCTACCCCTCCATTCATACCTACCTCTCCATTCATATCTACCCCTCCATTCATACCTACTCCTCCATTCATATCTACCCCTCCATTCATACCTACTCCTCCATTCATACCTACCCCTCCATTCATACCTACTCCTCCATTCATACCTACCCCTCCATTCATGCCTACTCCTCCATTCATATCTACCTCTCCATTCATACCTACTCCTCCATTCATGCCTACTCCTCCATTCATATCTACCCCTCCATTCATACCTACCTCTCCATTCATACCTACCCCTCCATTCATACCTACTCTCCATTCATACCTACCCCTCCATTCATGCCTACTCCTCCATTCATATCTACCTCTCCATTCATACCTACTCCTCCATTCATGCCTACTCCTCCATTCATATCTACCCCTCCATTCATACCTCCTCCTCCATTCATATCTACCCCTCCATTCATACCTACTCCTCCATTCATACCTACTCCTCCATTCATATCTACCCCTCCATTCATACCTACTCCTCCATTCATGCCTACCTCTCCATTCATATCTACCCCTCCATTCATACCTACCCCTCCATTCATACCTACCCCCTCCATTCATACCTACTCCTCCATTCATACCTACCCCTCCATTCATATCTACCCCTCCATTCATACCTACTCCTCCATTCACACCTACCCCTCCATTCATATCTACCCCTCCATTCATACCTACTCCTCCATTCATGCCTACTCCTCCATTCATATCTACCCCTCCATTCATATCTACCCCTCCATTCATGCCTACTCCTCCATTCATACCTACCCCTCCATTCATGCCTACTCCTCCATTCATACCTACCTCTCCATTCATACCTACTCCTCCATTCATACCTACTCTCCATTCATATCTACCCCTCCATTCATACCTACTCCTCCTCATTCATACCTACCTCTCCATTCATATCTACTCCTCCATTCATACTACTCCTCCATTCATACCTACTCCTCCATTCATGCCTACTCCTCCATTCATATCTACCTCTCCATTCATATCTACCTCTCCATTCATATCTACCCCTCCATTCATACCTACCTCTCCATTCATACCTACTCCTCCATTCATACCTACTCCTCCATTCATACCTACTCCTCCATTCACACTACTCCTCCATTCATACCTACTCCTCCATTCATATCTACCCCTCCATTCATACCTACCCCTCCATTCATATCTACCCCTCCATTCATACCTACCCCTCCATTCATATCTACCCCTCCATTCATGCCTACTCCTCCATTCATACCTACCTCTCCATTCATACCTACCCCTCCATTCATGCCTACTCCTCCATTCATATCTACCCTCCATTCATGCCTACTCCTCCATTCATACCTACCCCTCCATTCATACCTACTCCTCCATTCATACCTACCCCTCCATTCATATCTACCCCTCCATTCATACCTACTCCTCCATTCATACCTACCTCTCCATTCATACCTACCCCTCCATTCATACCTACCCCTCCATTCATACCTACTCCTCCATTCATATCTACCTCTCCATTCATACCTACTCCTCCATTCATACCTACCCCTCCATTCATACCTACTCCTCCATTCATACCTACTCCTCCATTCATACCTACCCCTCCATTCATACCTACTCCTCCATTCATACCTACCCCTCCATTCATATCTACCCCTCCATTCATACTCTACCCCTCCATTCATACCTACTCCTCCATTCATACCTACTCCTCCATTCATATCTACCCCTCCATTCATACCTACTCCTCCATTCATGCCTACTCCTCCATTCATGCCTACTCCTCCATTCATATCTACCCCTCCATTCATATCTACCCCTCCATTCATACCTACCCCTCCATTCATATCTACCCCTCCATTCATATCTACCCCTCCATTCATACCTACTCCTCCATTCATGCCTACTCCTCCATTCATATCTACCCCTCCATTCATATCTACTCCTCCATTCATATCTACCCCTCCATTCATATCTACCCTCCATTCATACCTACCCCTCCATTCATATCTACCCCTGCCATTCATACTACTCCTCCATTCATATCTACCTCTCCATTCATGCCTACTCCTCCATTCATACCTACCCCTCATTCATACCTACTCCTCCATTCATACCTACTCCTCCATTCATACCTACTCCTCCATTCATATCTACCCCTCCATTCATACCTACTCCTCCATTCATACCTACCCCTCCATTCATACCTACTCCTCCATTCATGCCTACTCCTCCATTCATACCTACCCTCCATTCATACCTACTCCTCCATTCATACCTACCCCTCCATTCATGCCTACTCCTCCATTCATATCTACCTCTCCATTCATACCTACTCCTCCATTCATATCTACTCTCCATTCATACCTACTCCTCCATTCATACCTACTCCTCCATTCATATCTACCTCTCCATTCATACCTACCTCTCCATTCATACCTACTCCTCCATTCATACCTACTCCTCCATTCATGCCTACTCCTCCATTCATACCTACCCCTCCATTCATATCTACCCCTCCATTCATACCTACTCCTCCATTCATACCTACTCCCTCATACTACCCCTCCATTCATATCTACCTCTCCATTCATACCTACTCCTCCATTCATACCTACTCCTCCATTCATATCTACCTCTCCATTCATACCTACCTCTCCATTCATACCTACTCCTCCATTCATACCTACTCCTCCATTCATGCCTACTCCTCCATTCATACCTACTCATCCATTCATATCTACCCCTCCATTCATACCTACTCCTCCATTCATACCTACTCCTCCATTCATATCTACCTCTCCATTCATACCTACCTCTCCATTCATACCTACTCCTCCATTCATACCTACTCCTCCATTCATGCCTACTCCTCCATTCATACCTACCCCTCCATTCATATCTACCCCTCCATTCATACCTACTCCTCCATTCATACCTACTCCTCCATTCATATCTACCTCTCCATTCATACCTACCTCTCCATTCATACCTACTCCTCCATTCATACCTACTCCTCCATTCATGCCTACTCCCTCCATTCATACCTACCCCTCCATTCATATCTACCCCTCCATTCATACCTACTCCTCCATTCATACCTACTCCTCCATTCATATCTACCTCTCCATTCATACCTACCTCTCCATTCATACCTACTCTCATTCATACCTACTCCTCCATTCATGCCTACTCCTCCATTCATACCTACCCCTCCATTCATATCTACCCCTCCATTCATACCTACTCCTCCATTCATACCTACTCCTCCATTCATATCTACCTCTCCATTCATACCTACCTCTCCATTCATACCTACTCCTCCATTCATACCTACTCCTCCATTCATGCCTACTCCTCCATTCATACCTACCCCTCCATTCATATCTACCCCTCCATTCATACCTACTCCTCCATTCATACCTACTCCTCCATTCATATCTACCTCTCCATTCATACCTACCTCTCCATTCATATCTACCCCTCCATTCATACCTACTCCTCCATTCATACCTACTCCTCCATTCATATCTACCTCTCCATTCATACCTACCTCTCCATTCATACCTACTCCTCCATTCATACCTACTCCTCCATTCATGCCTACTCCTCCATTCATATCTACCCCTCCATTCATACCTACTCCTCCATTCATACCTACTCCTCCATTCATATCTACCTCTCCATTCATACCTACCTCTCCATTCATACCTACTCCTCCATTCATACCTACTCCTCCATTCATGCCTACTCCTCCATTCATACCTACCCCTCCATTCATATCTACCCCTCCATTCATACCTACTCCTCCATTCATACCTACTCCTCCATTCATATCTACCTCTCCATTCATACCTACCTCTCCATTCATACCTACTCCTCCATTCATACCTACTCCTCCATTCATGCCTACTCCTCCATTCATACCTACCCCTCCATTCATATCTACCCCTCCATTCATACCTACTCCTCCATTCATACCTACTCCTCCATTCATATCTACCTCTCCATTCATACCTACCTCTCCATTCATACCTACTCCTCCATTCATACCTACTCCTCCATTCATGCCTACTCCTCCATTCATACCTACCCCTCCATTCATATCTACCCCTCCATTCATATCTACTCCTCCATTCATACCTACCTCTCCATTCATACCTACTCCTCCATTCATACCTACTCCTCCATTCATGCCTACTCCTCCATTCATACCTACCCCTCCATTCATATCTACTCCTCCATTCATATCTACCTCTCCATTCATACCTACCTCTCCATTCATACCTACCCCTCCATTCATATCTACCCCTCCATTCATACCTACTCCTCCATTCATATCTACCTCTCCATTCATACCTACCTCTCCATTCATACCTACCCCTCCATTCATATCTACCCCTCCATTCATACCTACTCCTCCATTCATGCCTACTCCTCCATTCATGCCTACTCCTCCATTCATACCTACCCCTCCATTCATGCCTACTCCTCCATTCATACCTACCCCTCCATTCATATCTACCCCTCCATTCATATCTACCCCTCCATTCATACCTACTCCTCCATTCATACCTACCTCTCCATTCATACCTACCCCTCCATTCATATCTACCCCTCCATTCATACCTACTCCTCCATTCATACCTACTCCTCCATTCATATCTACCTCTCCATTCATATCTACCCCTCCATTCATACCTACCTCTCCATTCATACCTACTCCTCCATTCATACCTACTCCTCCATTCATACCTACTCCTCCATTCACACCTACTCCTCCATTCATACCTACTCCTCCATTCATACCTACTCCTCCATTCATACCTACTCCTCCATTCACACCTACCCCTCCATTCATACCTACTCCTCCATTCACACCTACCCCTCCATTCATATCTACCCCTCTTGTCACCCCTTCCCCTCCACATCTACCCCTTCAATCACATCTACCCCTCCATTCACACCTACCTTTCCCATCACACACACCTACCCATCACACACATCTACCCCTCCTATCATGCACACACCTACCCCCCCATCACACACACATCTACCCCTCCTATCACACACACATTACCATCGTCCTGATGTTCCTTTGTTTGACAGGTTCTGCCCTGAAGGGTTCTGGGAGTTTTCTGTCCTCTGCTGTCACTGTTGGTCTCCTGCGAGGAACAGAATATAAAGTGAACCTGGTGAACTCCTCTCTGTACAGCAAAGAAGTGGGGATCCAGGTACCAGGACTCTGTCTGTAGAAAAAGTCCCTTGTGTTCCTGACCCTCCTGTGTACAAACTGCCCTCTGTCGTTATAAAGAAACCTATAGTATTTATACACTTAGCGCCCTGTCGTTATAAAGAAAACTATAGTATTTATACACTTAGCACCCTATCGTTATAAAGAAACCTATAGTATTTATACACTTAGCGCCCTGTCGTTATAAAGAAACCTATAATATTTATACACTTAGCGCCCTGTCGTTATAAAGAAAATTATAGTATTTATACACTTAGCGCCCTGTCGTTATAAAGAAACCTATAGTATTTATACACTTAGTGCCCTGTCGTTATAAAGAAAATTATAATAATTATACACTTAGCGCCCTGTCGTTATAAAGAAAACTATAATATTTATACACTTATCGCCCTGTCGTTATAAAGAAAACTATAGTATTTATACACTTAGCGCCCTGTCGTTATAAAGAAAACTATAATATTTATACACTTAGCGCCCTGTCGTTATAAAGAAAACTATAGTATTTATACACTTAGCGCCCTGTCGTTATAAAGAAACCTATAGTATTTATACACTTAGCGCCCTGTCGTTATAAAGAAAACTATAGTATTTATACACTTAGCGCCCTGTCGTTATAAAGAAACCTATAGTATTTATACACTTAGCGCCCTGTCGTTATAAAGAAACCTATAGTATTTATACACTTAGCGCCCTGTCGTTATAAAGAAAATTATAGTATTTATACACTTAGCGCCCTGTCGTTATAAAGAAACCTATAGTATTTATACACTTAGTGCCCTGTCGTTATAAAGAAAATTATAATAATTATACACTTAGCGCCCTGTCGTTATAAAGAAAACTATAATATTTATACACTTATCGCCCTGTCGTTATAAAGAAAACTATAGTATTTATACACTTAGCGCCCTGTCGTTATAAAGAAAACTATAATATTTATACACTTAGCGCCCTGTCGTTATAAAGAAAATTATAGTATTTATACACTTAGCACCCTGTTGTTATAAAGAAAATTAGAATATTTATACACTTAGCGCCCTGTCGTTATAAAGAAAATTATAGTATTTATACACTTAGCGCCCTGTCGTTATAAAGAAAACTATAGTATTTATACACTTAGCGCCCTGTCGTTATAAAGAAACCTATAGTATTTATACACTTAGCGCCCTGTCGTTATAAAGAAACCTATAGTATTTATACACTTAGCGCCCTGTCGTTATAAAGAAACCTATAATATTTATACACTTAGTGCCCTGTCGTTATAAAGAAAATTATAGTATTTATACACTTAGCGCCCTGTCGTTATAAAGAAAACTATAGTATTTATACACTTAGCGCCCTGTCGTTATAAAGAAACCTATAGTATTTATACACTTAGCGCCCTGTCGTTATAAAGAAAACTATAGTATTTATACACTTAGCGCCCTGTCGTTATAAAGAAACCTATAGTATTTATACACTTAGCGCCCTGTCGTTATAAAGAAACCTATAGTATTTATACACTTAGCGCCCTGTCGTTATAAAGAAAATTATAGTATTTATACACTTAGCGCCCTGTCGTTATAAAGAAACCTATAGTATTTATACACTTAGTGCCCTGTCGTTATAAAGAGAATTATAATAATTATACACTTAGCGCCCTGTCGTTATAAAGAAAACTATAATATTTATACACTTATCGCCCTGTCGTTATAAAGAAACCTATAGTATTTATACACTTAGCGCCCTGTCGTTATAAAGAAAATTATAGTATTTATACACTTAGCGCCCTGTCGTTATAAAGAAACCTATAGTATTTATACACTTAGTGCCCTGTCGTTATAAAGAAAATTATAATAATTATACACTTAGCGCCCTGTCGTTATAAAGAAAACTATAATATTTATACACTTATCGCCCTGTCGTTATAAAGAAAACTATAGTATTTATACACTTAGCGCCCTGTCGTTATAAAGAAAACTATAATATTTATACACTTAGTGCCCTGTCGTTATAAAGAAAATTATAGTATTTATACACTTAGCACCCTGTTGTTATAAAGAAAATTAGAATATTTATACACTTAGCGCCCTGTCGTTATAAAGAAAAGTATAGTATTTATACACTTAGCGCCCTGTCGTTATAAAGAAAACTATAGTATTTATACACTTAGCGCCCTGTCGTTATAAAGAAACCTATAGTATTTATACACTTAGCGCCCTGTCGTTATAAAGAAAACTATAGTATTTATACACTTAGCGCCCTGTCGTTATAAAGAAACCTATAGTATTTATGCACTTAGCGCCCTGTCGTTATAAAGAAACCTATAGTATTTATACACTTAGCGCCCTGTCGTTATAAAGAAAACTATAGTATTTATACACTTAGCGCCCTGTCGTTATAAAGAAACCTATAGTATTTATACACTTAGCGCCCTGTCGTTATAAAGAAAACTATAGTATTTATACACTTAGCGCCCTGTCGTTATAAAGAAAATTATAGTATTTATACACTTAGCGCCCTGTCGTTATAAAGAAAACTATAGTATTTATACACTTAGCGCCCTGTCGTTATAAAGAAAATTATAATATTTATACACTTACCGCCCTGTCGTTATAAAGAAAACTATAGTATTTATACACTTAGCGCCCTGTCGTTATAAAGAAAACTATAGTATTTATACACTTAGCGCCCTGTCGTTATAAAGAAAACTATAATATTTATACACTTAGCGCCCTGTCGTTATAAAGAAAATTATAGTATTTATACACTTAGCGCCCTGTCGTTATAAAGAAAACTATAATATTTATACACTTAGCGCCCTGTCGTTATAAAGAAAACTATAGTATTTATACACTTAGCGCCCTGTCGTTATAAAGAAAACTATAGTATTTATACACTTATCGCCCTGTCGTTATAAAGAAAACTATAGTATTTATACACTTATCGCCCTGTCGTTATAAAGAAAACTATATTATTTATACACTTATCGCCCTGTCATTATAAAGAAAATTATAATATTTATACACTTAGCGCCCTGTAGTTATAAAGAAAACTATAACATATATATACACCTATTGCACTGTTGTCACTCACTTGTCTAACACCTCTACCCCCCACTTTCTCAGGTCAGCTCCCAGCACTCAGACTCCGCTGAGGCAGAGGAGCAGCTGGAGGTGTTTGGGGGAGGCCTGCGTGTTGTTGGGCGACTGAGCGGATCCTCTCCATGTCTACTGAAGTTGGGGGCTTCTGAACTGCGCAGTCCGGTGACTCTACGTGGGACCCTTCTCCTGTGGGAAGGATCAGCACCACTACTGAAGCTAATGGGTCAGTGCTCATTCCAGGCCTGGGGCATCTGCTTCTCTTATTGGACTACATCTTCCATCATCCCCTGCTTCCATTATGGACTTGTTGTTCAGCAGCGGGAGAGTCGCAGATGTCCTGTCCATCAGTTCCTCATAGACAAGCTCCCCAAGGAGCCGCCTCTTCATTTGTCTCTGTGTTCCCCTACTCCCTTTCACTCCCATTATTCACGCCTTGTCATAGGGACACTCATACAAGGAAATGAGAGGAGCAATTCTGGGCAGACCAGCTATGTCATGCTGGAGAAATAAACCTTCCCTTAGATTTATAGGGTGTTCTGTCCAGGTGAGGGTTCCAGCTCTGTCTGGATCAACAAACTCTAAATATCTGCACAATTTCAAGGTTCAAGTCACATAAACCAGCGGGAATTTGGGAACCTTTTGTCTCAAATGGTATGATTCTCCCCTCTGTTCCTCTTCTTTACCTTGTAGTGCCCGGTCTTATTCGAGAGGTACAGATTGAATATGAGCCCCCTCCACCCATTCCAGTGCCCTGACATCTGTTCTACTCATTCCCACCCATCCCAGTGCCCTGACCTCTGTTCTCCTCACCACCACCCATCCCAGTGCCCTGACCTCTGTTCTCCTCACTACCACCCATCCCAGTGCCCTGACCTCTGTTCTCCTCACTACCACCCATCCCAGTGCCCTGACCTCTGTTCTCCTCACTACCACCCATCCTAGCTCAAGGACCTCTCTTCTCCTCACTCCCACCCATCCCAGAGTCCTAACCTTTGTTCTCTTACCCCCACCTCCTATCCTAGTGCCCTCCTCACCTCTGTTACTCTTACCCTCCACCTACTGCTCTTATAACCTCCATTCCTCTTAACCCCCAACACACACTTCCTGCCTCTGTGTCCTCCTGACCACTGTTCCTCTTCACCCCTCTTCTTGTCACTGTGTGCTCCTTACCACTGTTCCTCTTAACCCCACTTCTCCTCCCTCTGCCCTCCTGACCACTGTTCCTCTTACCCCCTCTCCTTGTCCCTGTGTCCTCCTGACCACTGTTCCTCTTAACCCCTCTTCTTCTCCCTCTGCCCTCCTGACCACTGTTCCTCTTACCCCCTCTCCTTGTCCCTGTGTCCTCCTGACCACTGTTCCTCTTAACCCCTCTTCTTCTCTCTCTGCCCTCCTGACCACTGTTCCTCTTAACCCCCTCTTCTTCTCACAGTGCCCTCCTGACCACTGTTCCTCTTACCCCCTCTACTTGTCCCTGTGCCCTCCTGACCACTGTTCCTCTTACCCCCTCTACTTGTCCCTTTGTCCTCTTGACCACTGTTCCTCTTACCTCCTCTTCTTGTCCCTGTGTCCTCTTGACCACTGTTCCTCTTACCCTCTCTTCTTGTCCCTGTGCCCTCCTGACCACTGTTCCTCTTAACCCCCTCATCTTGTCCCTGTGTCCACATGACCACTGTTCCTCTTACCCCCTCTTCTTGTCCTTGTGTCCTTCTGACCATTGTTCCTCTTACCCCCTCTTCTTGTCCCTGTGTCCACCTGGCCACTGTTCCTCTTAACCACCTCATCTTGTCCCTGTGTCCACATGACCACTGTTCCTCTTTCCCCCTCTTCTTGTCCCTGTGCCCTCCTGACCACTGTTCCTCTTAACCCCCTCATCTTGTCCCTGTGTCCACATGACCACTGTTCCTCTTACCCCCTCTTCTTGTCCTTGTGTCCTTCTGACCATTGTTCCTCTTACCCCCTCTTCTTGTCCCTGTGTCCACCTGGCCACTGTTCCTCTTAACCCCCTCATCTTGTCCCTGTTCCTTCTGACCACTGTTCCTCTTACCCCCTCTTCTTGTCACTGTGTCCTCCTGGCTACTGTTCCTCTTAACCACCTATTCTGGTCCCTGTGCCCTCCTGACCACTGTTCCTCTTACCCCCTCTACTTGTCCCTGTGTCCTCTTGACCACTGTTCCTCTTACCCCCTCTTCTTGTCCCTGTGTCTTCCTGACCACTATTCTTCTTAACCCCCTCTTCTTGTCCCTGTGTCCTCTTGATCACTGTTCCTCTTAATCCCCTCTTCTTCTCCCTGTGCCCTCCTGACCACTGTTCCTCTTAACCACATCTTCTTGTCCCTGTGTCCACCTGACCACTGTTCCTCTTTCCCCCTCTTCTTGTCCCTGTGTCCTCCTGACCACTGTTCCTCTTACTCCCTCATCTTGTCCCTGTGCCCTCCTGACCGCTGTTCCTCTTACCCCCTCTTCTTGTCCCCGTGTCCACCTGACCACTGTTCCTGTTACCCCCTCTTCTTGTCCCTGTACCCTCCTGACCACTGTTCCTCTTACCCCCTCTTCTTGTCTCTGTGTCCACCTGACCCCTGTTCCTCAAACACTTCTTCTTGTTCTTGTGTCCTCCTGACCACTGTTCATCTAAATCCCCTTTCTTTTCCCTGTCTTCTCCTGACCACTGTTCCTCTTAACCCCCTCTTCCTGTCACTGTCTCCTGTTGACTTCTGTCCATCTTGCCCTTACTGTCTATCACTTTGTGCTTCCCTCTTGCCCTCTGCCCTCCCCGCTACTTATCCTCCACTCACTCCGTACCTTATTCTCTCCCCAGAGGTCCTCTCAGCAGGTGGAGTTCAGCTGGAGACGTACCACGTGTCAGAAGGGCACAGCCTGGCTGGAATCTCTGCACCTTTGTCAGACCTGTCTCTCCTGGGATCCTGCGTTCAACTGACGCTGTGAGCGCCCCCTCTAGGTCACCAACTGCACTCCGCTCCCCTCTTCCTTTTTTAAAGTGCCAAATAGTTTTTAATTCGCTAATAAACATTTGCATCTGATGTTTCATTGTGGTAAATTTAAGTTTGGGTGGGGGGCATGAATGGTGGAGGCTGGATTTGGAGACACATGAAGGTGGGTCCTAGTGTTCCAGTCTGGCAGTACAGGGGCCCCATCACCTCCACACAGATAATGACTCCTGGGTCCTAGTGTCCCAGCCTGGCAGTACAGGGGCCTCATCACCTCCACACAGATAATGACTCCTGGGTCCTAGTGTCCCAGCCTGGTAGTACAGGGGCCCATCACCTCCACACAGATAATGACTCCTGGGTCCTAGTGTTCCAGTCTGGCAATACAGGGGCCTCATCACCTCCACACAGATAATGACTCCTGGGTCCTAGTGTCCCAGCCTGGTAGTACAGGGGCCCCATCACCTCCACACAGATAATGACTCCTGGGTCCTAGTGTCCCAGCCTGGTAGTACAGGGGCCCCATCACCTCCATACAGATAATGACTCCTGGGTCCTAGTGTCCCAGCCTGGTAGTACAGGGGCCCCATCACCTCCATACAGATAATGACTCCTGGGTCCTAGTGTCCCAGCCTGGTAGTACAGGGGCCCCATCACCTCCATACAGATAATGACTCCTGGGTCCTAGTGTCCCAGTCTGGTAGTACAGGGGCCTCATCACCTCCATACAGATAATGACTCCTGGGTCCTAGTGTCCCAGCCTGGTAGTACAGGGGCCCCATCACCTCCACACAGATAATGACTCCTGGGTCCTAGTGTCCCAGCCTGGTAGTACAGGGGCCCCATCACCTCCATACAGATAATGACTCCTGGGTCCTAGTGTCCCAGCCTGGTAGTACAGGGGCCCCATCACCTCCATACAGATAATGACTCCTGGGTCCTAGTGTCCCAGCCTGGTAGTACAGGGGCCCCATCACCTCCATACAGATAATGACTCCTGGGTCCTAGTGTCCCAGTCTGGTAGTACAGGGGCCTCATCACCTCCATACAGATAATGACTCCTGGGTCCTAGTGTCCCAGCCTGGTAGTACAGGGGCCCCATCACCTCCACACAGATAATGACTCCTGGGTCCTAGTGTCCCAGCCTGGTAGTACAGGGGCCCCATCACCTCCATACAGATAATGACTCCTGGGTCCTAGTGTCCCAGCCTGGTAGTACAGGGGCCTCATCACCTCCATACAGATAATGACTCCTGGGTCCTAGTGTCCCAGCCTGGTAGTACAGGGGCCTCATCACCTCCACACAGATAATGACTCCTGGGTCCTAGTGTCCCAGTCTGGTATTACAGGGGCCTCATCACCTCCACACAGATAATGACTCCTGGGTCCTAGTGTCCCAGTCTGGTAGTACAGGGGCCCCATCACCTCCACACAGATAATGACTCCTGGGTCCTAGTGTCCCAGCCTGGTAGTACAGGGGCCCCATCACCTCCACACAGATAATGACTCCTGGGTCCTAGTGTCCCAGCCTGGTAGTACAGGGGCCCCATCACCTCCATACAGATAATGACTCCTGGGTCCTAGTGTTCCAGTCTGGCAGTACAGGGGCCCCATCACCTCCATACAGATAATGACTCCTGGGTCCTAGTGTCCCAGCCTGGCAGTACAGGGGCCTCATCACCTCCATACAGATAATGACTCCTGGGTCCTAGTGTCCCAGTCTGGTATTACAGGGGCCTCATCACCTCCACACAGATAATGACTCCTGGGTCCTAGTGTCCCAGCCTGGTAGTACAGGGGCCCCATCACCTCCATACAGATAATGACTCCTGGGTCCTAGTGTCCCAGCCTGGTAATACAGGGGCCCCATCACCTCCACACAGATAATGACTACTGGGTCCTAGTGTCCCAGCCTGGTAGTACAGGGGACCCATCACCTCCACACAGATAATGACTCCTGGGTCCTAGTGTCCCAGCCTGGTATTACAGGGGCCTCATCACCTCCATACAGATAATGACTCCTGGGTCCTAGTGTCCCAGCCTGGTATTACAGGGGCCCATCTCCTCCACACAGATAATGACTCCTGGGTCCTAGTGTCCCAGTCTGGTAGTACAGGGGCCTCATCACCTCCATACAGATAATGACTCCTGGGTCCTAGTGTCCCAGCCTGGTAGTACAGGGGCCCCATCACCTCCACACAGATAATGACTCCTGGGTCCTAGTGTCCCAGCCTGGTAGTACAGGGGCCTCATCACCTCCACACAGATAATGACTCCTGGGTCCTAGTGTCCCAGTCTGGTATTACAGGGGCCTCATCACCTCCACACAGATAATGACTCCTGGGTCCTAGTGTCCCAGCCTGGTAGTACAGGGGCCCCATCACCTCCACACAGATAATGACTCCTGGGTCCTAGTGTCCCAGCCTGGTAGTACAGGGGCCCCATCACCTCCATACAGATAATGACTCCTGGGTCCTAGTGTTCCAGTCTGGCAGTACAGGGGCCCCATCACCTCCATACAGATAATGACTCCTGGGTCCTAGTGTCCCAGCCTGGCAGTACAGGGGCCTCATCACCTCCATACAGATAATGACTCCTGGGTCCTAGTGTCCCAGTCTGGTATTACAGGGGCCTCATCACCTCCACACAGATAATGACTCCTGGGTCCTAGTGTCCCAGCCTGGTAGTACAGGGGCCCCATCACCTCCACACAGATAATGACTCCTGGGTCCTAGTGTCCCAGCCTGGCAGTACAGGGGCCTCATCACCTCCACACAGATAATGACTCCTGGGTCCTAGTGTCCCAGCCTGGTATTACAGGGGCCTCATCACCTCCATACAGATAATGACTCCTGGGTCCTAGTGTCCCAGCCTGGTAGTACAGGGGCCCATCTCCTCCACACAGATAATGACTCCTGGGTCCTAGTGTCCCAGTCTGGTAGTACAGGGGCCTCATCACCTCCATACAGATAATGACTCCTGGGTCCTAGTGTCCCAGCCTGGTAGTACAGGGGCCCCATCACCTCCATACAGATAATGACTCCTGGGTCCTAGTGTTCCAGTCTGGCAGTACAGGGGCCCCATCACCTCCATACAGATAATGACTCCTGGGTCCTAGTGTCCCAGCCTGGCAGTACAGGGGCCTCATCACCTCCATACAGATAATGACTCCTGGGTCCTAGTGTCCCAGTCTGGTATTACAGGGGCCTCATCACCTCCACACAGATAATGACTCCTGGGTCCTAGTGTCCCAACCTGGTAGTACAGGGGCCCCATCACCTCCACACAGATAATGACTCCTGGGTCCTAGTGTCCCAGCCTGGCAGTACAGGGGCCTCATCACCTCCACACAGATAATGACTCCTGGGTCCTAGTGTCCCAGCCTGGTATTACAGGGGCCTCATCACCTCCATACAGATAATGACTCCTGGGTCCTAGTGTCCCAGCCTGGTAGTACAGGGGCCCATCTCCTCCACACAGATAATGACTCCTGGGTCCTAGTGTCCCAGCCTGGCAGTACAGGGGCCCCATCACCTCCATACAGATAATGACTCCTGGGTCCTAGTGTCCCAGCCTGGTAGTACAGGGGCCCCATCACCTCCATACAGATAATGACTCCTGGGTCCTAGTGTCCCAGTCTGGTATTACAGGGGCCTCATCACCTCCACACAGATAATGACTCCTGGGTCCTAGTGTCCCAGCCTGGTAGTACAGGGGCCCCATCACCTCCACACAGATAATGATTCCTGGGTCCTAGTGTCCCAGCCTGGTAGTACAGGGGCCCCATCACCTCCATACAGATAATGATTCCTGGGTCCTAGTGTCCCAGCCTGGTAGTACAGGGGCCTCATCACCTCCACACAGATAATGACTCCTGGGTCCTAGTGTCCCAGCCTGGTAGTACAGGGGCCCCATCACCTCCATACAGATAATGACTCCTGGGTCCTAGTGTCCCAGCCTGGCAGTACAGGGGCCCCATCACCTCCACACAGATAATGACTCCTGGGTCCTAGTGTCCCAGCCTGGCAGTACAGGGGCCCCATCACCTCCACACAGATAATGACTCCTGGGTCCTAGTGTCCCAGCCTGGTAGTACAGGGGCCCCATCACCTCCATACAGATAATGATTCCTGGGTCCTAGTGTCCCAGCCTGGTAGTACAGGGGCCCCATCACCTCCATACAGATAATGACTCCTGGGTCCTAGTGTCCCAGCCTGGTAGTACAGGGGCCCCATCACCTCCATACAGATAATGATTCCTGGGTCCTAGTGTCCCAGCCTGGTAGTACAGGGGCCCCATCACCTCCACACAGATAATGATTCCTGGGTCCTAGTGTCCCAGCCTGGTAGTACAGGGGCCCCATCACCTCCATACAGATAATGATTCCTGGGTCCTAGTGTCCCAGCCTGGTAGTACAGGGGCCCCATCACCTCCACACAGATAATGATTCCTGGGTCCTAGTGTCCCAGCCTGGTAGTACAGGGGCCTCATCACCTCCATACAGATAATGATTCCTGGGTCCTAGTGTCCCAGCCTGGTAGTACAGGGGCCCCATCACCTCCACACAGATAATGATTCCTGGGTCCTAGTGTCCCAGCCTGGTAGTACAGGGGCCTCATCACCTCCACACAGATAATGACTCCTGGGTCCTAGTGTCCCAGCCTGGTAGTACAGGGGCCCCATCACCTCCACACAGATAATGACTCCTGGGTCCTAGTGTCCCAGCCTGGTAGTACAGGGGCCTCATCACCTCCATACAGATAATGACTCCTGGGTCCTAGTGTCCCAGCCTGGCAGTACAGGGGCCTCATCACCTCCACACAGATAATGACTCCTGGGTCCTAGTGTCCCAGCCTGGCAGTACAGGGGCCTCATCACCTCCATACAGATAATGACTCCTGGGTCCTAGTGTCCCAGTCTGGTATTACAGGGGCCTCATCACCTCCACACAGATAATGACTCCTGGGTCCTAGTGTCCCAGCCTGGTAGTACAGGGGCCCCATCACCTCCACACAGATAATGATTCCTGGGTCCTAGTGTCCCAGCCTGGTAGTACAGGGGCCCCATCACCTCCATACAGATAATGATTCCTGGGTCCTAGTGTCCCAGCCTGGTAGTACAGGGGCCCCATCACCTCCACACAGATAATGATTCCTGGGTCCTAGTGTCCCAGCCTGGTAGTACAGGGGCCCCATCACCTCCATACAGATAATGATTCCTGGGTCCTAGTGTCCCAGCCTGGTAGTACAGGGGCCCCATCACCTCCATACAGATAATGACTCCTGGGTCCTAGTGTCCCAGCCTGGTAGTACAGGGGCCTCATCACCTCCACACAGATAATGATTCCTGGGTCCTAGTGTCCCAGCCTGGTAGTACAGGGGCCTCATCACCTCCACACAGATAATGACTCCTGGGTCCTAGTGTCCCAGCCTGGTAGTACAGGGGCCTCATCACCTCCACACAGATAATGACTCCTGGGTCCTAGTGTCCCAGCCTGGTAGTACAGGGGCCCATCTCCTCCACACAGATAATGACTCCTGGGTCCTAGTGTCCCAGCCTGGTAGTACAGGGGCCCATCTCCTCCATACAGATAATGACTCCTGGGTCCTAGTGTCCCAGTCTGGTAGTACAGGGGCCTCATCACCTCCATACAGATAATGACTCCTGGGTCCTAGTGTCCCAGCCTGGCAGTACAGGGGCCCATCTCCTCCACACAGATAATGACTCCTGGGTCCTAGTGTCCCAGCCTGGCAATACAGGGGCCTCATCACCTCCACACAGATAATGACTCCTGGGTCCTAGTGTCCCAGTCTGGTAGTACAGGGGCCCATCTCCTCCACACAGATAATGACTCCTGGGTCCTAGTGTCCCAGCCTGGCAGTACAGGGGCCTCATCTCCTCCACACAGATAATGACTCCTGGGTCCTAGTGTCCCAGCCTGGTATTACAGGGGCCTCATCACCTCCACACAGATAATGACTCCTGGGTCCTAGTGTCCCAGCCTGGTAGTACAGGGGCCCCATCACCTCCACACAGATAATGACTCCTGGGTCCTAGTGTCCCAGCCTGGCAATACAGGGGCCTCATCACCTCCACACAGATAATGACTCCTGGGTCCTAGTGTCCCAGCCTGGTAGTACAGGGGCCCCATCACCTCCACACAGATAATGACTCCTGGGTCCTAGTGTCCCAGCCTGGCAATACAGGGGCCTCATCACCTCCACACAGATAATGATTCCTGGGTCCTAGTGTCCCAGCCTGGTAGTACAGGGGCCTCATCACCTCCACACAGATAATGACTCCTGGGTCCTAGTGTCCCAGCCTGGTAGTACAGGGGCCTCATCACCTCCATACAGATAATGACTCCTGGGTCCTAGTGTCCCAGCCTGGCAATACAGGGGCCTCATCACCTCCACACAGATAATGATTCCTGGGTCCTAGTGTCCCAGCCTGGTAGTACAGGGGCCTCATCACCTCCACACAGATAATGACTCCTGGGTCCTAGTGTCCCAGCCTGGTATTACAGGGGCCTCATCACCTCCACACAGATAATGACTCCTGGGTCCTAGTGTCCCAGCCTGGCAATACAGGGGCCTCATCACCTCCACACAGATAATGACTCCTGGGTCCTAGTGTCCCAGCCTGGCAGTACAGGGGCCCCATCACCTCCACACAGATAATGACTCCTGGGTCCTAGTGTCCCAGCCTGGCAATACAGGGGCCTCATCACCTCCACACAGATAATGACTACTGGGTCCTAGTGTACCAGCCTGGCAATACAGGGGCCTCATCACCTCCATACAGATAATGACTCCTGGGTCCTAGTGTCCCAGCCTGGTAGTACAGGGGCCTCATCACCTCCATACAGATAATGATTCCTGGGTCCTAGTGTCCCAGCCTGGTAGTACAGGGGCCTCATCACCTCCACACAGATAATGACTACTGGGTCCTAGTGTCCCAGCCTGCTATTACAGGGGCCCCATCACCTCCACACAGATAATGACTCCTGGGTCCTAGTGTCCCAGCCTGGTATTACAGGGGCCCCATCACCTCCATACAGATAATGACTCCTGGGTCCTAGTGTCCCAGTCTGGTAGTACAGGGGCCTCATCACCTCCACACAGGTAATGACTCCTGGGTCCTAGTGTCCCAGTCTGGTAATACAGGGGCCTCATTACCTCCACACAGATAATGACTCCTGGGTCCTAGTGTCCCAGTCTGGTATTGCAGGGGCCTCATCACCTCCACACAGATAATGACTCCTGGGTCCTAGTGTCCCATCCTGGCAGTACAGGGGCCCATCACCTCCACACAGATAATGACTACTGGGTCCTAGTGTCCCATCCTGGCAGTACAGGGGCCTCATCACCTCCACACAGATAATGACTCCTGGGTCCTAGTGTCCCAGCCTGGTAGTACGGGGCCTCATCACCTCCACACAGATAATGACTCCTGGGTCCTAGTGTCCCAGCCTGGCAATACAGGGGCCTCATCACCTCCACACAGATAATGACTCCTGGGTCCTAGTTTCCCAGCCTGGCAATACAGGGGCCTCATCACCTCCACACAGATAATGACTCCTGGGTCCTAGTGTCCCAGTCTGGTAGTACAGGGGCCTCATCACCTCCACACAGATAATGACTCCTGGGTCCTAGTGTCCCAGCATGGCAATACAGGGGCCGCATCACCTCCACACAGATAATGACTCCTGGGTCCTAGTGTCCCAGCATGGCAATACAGGGGCCTCATCACCTCCATACAGATAATGACTCCTGGGTCCTAGTGTCCCAGTCTGGTAGTACAGGGGCCTCATCACCTCCACACAGATAATGACTCCTGGGTCCTAGTGTCCCAGCATGGCAATACAGGGGCCTCATCACCTCCACACAGATAATGACTCCTGGGTCCTAGTGTCCCAGTCTGGTAGTACAGGGGCCTCATCACCTCCACACAGATAATGACTCCTGGGTCCTAGTGTCCCAGCATGGCAATACAGGGGCCTCATCACCTCCACACAGATAATGACTCCTGAGTCCTAGTGTCCCAGCCTGGTAGTACAGGGGCCTCATCACCTCCATACAGATAATGACTCCTGGGTCCTAGTGTCCCAGCCTGGCAGTACAGGGGCCTCATCACCTCCACACAGATAATGACTCCTGGGTCCTAGTGTCCCAGCCTGGCAATACAGGGGCCTCATCACCTCCACACAGATAATGACTCCTGGGTCCTAGTGTCCCAGCCTGGTAGTACAGGGGCCTCATCACCTCCACACAGATAATGACTCCTGGGTCCTAGTGTCCCAGCCTGGCAGTACAGGGGCCTCATCACCTCCACACAGATAATGACTCCTGGGTCCTAGTGTCCCAGTCTGGTATTATAGGGGCCTCATCACCTCCATACAGATAATGACTCCTGGGTCCTAGTGTCCCAGCCTGGTAGTACAGGGGCCTCATCACCTCCACACAGGTAATGACTCCTGGGTCCTAGTGTCCCAGCCTGGTAGTACAGGGGCCTCATCACCTCCACACAGATAATGACTCCTGGGTCCTAGTGTCCCAGCCTGGTAGTACAGGGGCCCCATCGCCTCCACACAGATAATGACTCCTGGGTCCTAGTGTCCCAGCCTGGTAGTACAGGGGCCTCATCACCTCCACACAGATAATGACTCCTGGGTCCTAGTGTCCCAGCCTGGTAGTACAGGGGCCTCATCACCTCCACACAGATAATGACTCCTGGGTCCTAGTGTCCCAGTCTGGTATTACAGGGGCCTCATCACCTCCACACAGATAATGACTCCTGGGTCCTAGTGTCCCAGCCTGGCAGTACAGGGGCCTCATTACCTCCATACAGATAATGACTCCTGGGTCCTAGTGTCCCAGCCTGGCAGTACAGGGGCCTCATCACCTCCACACAGATAATTACTCCTGGGTCCTAGTGTCCCAGCCTGGCAATACAGGGGCCTCATCACCTCCACACAGATAATGACTCCTGGGTCCTAGTGTCCCAGCCTGGTATTACAGGGGCCTCATCACCTCCACACAGATAATGACTCCTGGGTCCTAGTGTCCCAGCCTGGTAGTACAGGGGCCCCATCGCCTCCACACAGATAATGACTCCTGGGTCCTAGTGTCCCAGCCTGGTAGTACAGGGGCCTCATCACCTCCATACAGATAATGACTCCTGGCTCCTAGTGTCCCAGCATGGCAATACAGGGGCCTCATCACCTCCACACAGATAATGACTCCTGGGTCCTAGTGTCCAAGCCTGGTATTACAGGGGCCTCATCTCCTCCACACAGGTAATGACTCCTGGGTCCTAGTGTCCCAGCCTGGCAATACAGGGGCCTCATCACCTCCACACAGATAATGATTCCTGGGTCCTAGTGTCCCAGCCTGGCAATACAGGGGCCCCATCACCTCCATACAGATAATGACTCCTGGGTCCTAGTGTCCCAGTCTGGCAGTACAGGGGCCCCATCACCTCCACACAGATAATGACTCCTGGGTCCTAGTGTCCCAGCCTGGCAGTACAGGGGCCTCATTAACTCCACACAGATAATGACTCCTGGGTCCTAGTGTCCCAGCCTGGCAGTACAGGGGCCTCATCACCTCCATACAGATAATGACTCCTGGGTCCTAGTGTCCCAGCCTGGCAATACAGGGGCCTCATCACCTCCATACAGATAATGACTCCTGGGTCCTAGTGTCCCAGCCTGGCAGTACAGGGGCCTCATCACCTCCACACAGATAATGACTCCTGGGTCCTAGTGTCCCAGCCTGGTATTACAGGGGCCTCATCACCTCCACACAGATAATGACTCCTGGGTCCTAGTGTCCCAGCCTGGCAGTACAGGGGCCCCATCACCTCCACACAGATAATGACTCCTGGGTCCTAGTGTCCCAGCCTGGCAGTACAGGGGCCTCATTAACTCCACACAGATAATGACTCCTGGGTCCTAGTGTCCCAGCCTGGCAGTACAGGGGCCTCATCACCTCCATACAGATAATGACTCCTGGGTCCTAGTGTCCCAGCCTGGCAATACAGGGGCCTCATCACCTCCATACAGATAATGACTCCTGGGTCCTAGTGTCCCAGCCTGGCAGTACAGGGGCCTCATCACCTCCACACAGATAATGACTCCTGGGTCCTAGTGTCCCAGCCTGGCAGTACAGGGGCCTCATCACCTCCATACAGATAATGACTCCTGGGTCCTAGTGTCCCAGCCTGGTAGTACAGGGGCCTCATCACCTCCACACAGATAATGACTACTGGGTCCTAGTGTCCCAGCCTGGTAGTACAGGGGCCTCATCACCTCCACACAGATAATGACTCCTGGGTCCTAGTGTCCCAGCCTGGTATTACAGGGGCCTCATCACCTCCATACAGATAATGACTCCTGGGTCCTAGTGTCTCAGCCTGGCAGTACAGGGGCCTCATCACCTCCACACAGATAATGACTCCTGGGTCCTAGTGTCCCAGTCTGGTAGTACAGGGGCCCCATCGCCTCCACACAGATAATGACTCCTGGGTCCTAGTGTCCCAGCCTGGTAGTACAGGGGCCCCATCACCTCCATACAGATAATGACTCCTGGGTCCTAGTGTCCCAGCCTGGCAGTACAGGGGCCTCATCACCTCCACACAGATAATGACTCCTGGGTCCTAGTGTCCCAGCCTGGTATTACAGGGGCCTCATCACCTCCATACAGATAATGACTCCTGGGTCCTAGTGTCCCAGCCTGGCAGTACAGGGGCCCCATCACCTCCATACAGATAATGACTCCTGGGTCCTAGTGTCCCAGCCTGGCAGTACAGGGGCCTCATCACCTCCACACAGATAATGACTCCTGGGTCCTAGTGTCCCAGCCTGGCAGTACAGGGGCCTCATCACCTCCACACAGATAATGACTCCTGGGTCCTAGTGTCCCAGCCTGGCAATACAGGGGCCTCATCACCTCCACACAGATAATGACTCCTGGGTCCTAGTGTCCCAGCCTGGTAGTACAGGGGCCCCATCACCTCCACACAGATAATGACTACTGGGTCCTAGTGTCCCAGCCTGGTAGTACAGGGGCCTCATCACCTCCATACAGATAATGACTCCTGGGTCCTAGTGTCCCAGCCTGGTAGTACAGGGGCCCCATCACCTCCACACAGATAATGACTCCTGGGTCCTAGTGTCCCAGCCTGGTATTACAGGGGCCTCATCACCTCCACACAGATAATGACTCCTGGGTCCTAGTGTCCCAGCCTGGTAGTACAGGGGCCCCATCACCTCCATACAGATAATGACTCCTGGGTCCTAGTGTCCCACCCTGGTAGTACAGGGGCCCCATCACCTCCATACAGATAATGACTCCTGGGTCCTAGTGTCCCAGCCTGGCAGTACAGGGGCCTCATCACCTCCACACAGATAATGACTCCTGGGTCCTAGTGTCCCAGCCTGGCAGTACAGGGGCCTCATCACCTCCACACAGATAATGACTCCTGGGTCCTAGTGTCCCAGCCTGGTATTACAGGGGCCTCATCACCTCCATACAGATAATGACTCCTGGGTCCTTGTGTCCCAGCCTGGTATTACAGGGGCCCCATCACCTCCACACAGATAATGACTCCTGGGTCCTAGTGTCCCAGCCTGGTAGTACAGGGGCCCCATCACCTCCACACAGATAATGACTCCTGGGTCCTAGTGTCCCAGCCTGGTATTACAGGGGCCTCATCACCTCCATACAGATAATGACTCCTGGGTCCTAGTGTCCCAGCCTGGTATTACAGGGGCCCCATCACCTCCATACAGATAATGACTCCTGGGTCCTAGTGTCCCAGTCTGGTAGTACAGGGGCCCCATCACCTCCATACAGATAATGACTCCTGGGTCCTAGTGTCCCAGCCTGGTAGTACAGGGGCCCCATCACCTCCATACAGATAATGACTCCTGGGTCCTAGTGTCCCAGCCTGGCAGTACAGGGGCCTCATCTCCTCCACACAGATAATGACTCCTGGGTCCTAGTGTCCCAGCCTGGCAATACAGGGGCCTCATCACCTCCACACAGATAATGACTACTGGGTCCTAGTGTCCCAGCCTGGCAATACAGGGGCCTCATCACCTCCACACAGATAATGACTCCTGGGTCCTAGTGTCCCAGCCTGGCAATACAGGGACCTCATTACCTCCACACAGATAATGACTCCTGGGTCCTAGTGTCCCAGCATGGCAATACAGGGGCCTCATCACCTCCATACAGATAATGACTCCTGGGTCCTAGTGTCCCAGCCTGGTAGTACAGGGGCCCATCACCTCCACACAGATAATGACTCCTGGGTCCTAGTGTCCCAGCCTGGCAGTACAGGGGCCTCATCACCTCCACACAGATAATGACTCCTGGGTCCTAGTGTCCCAGCCTGGCAATACAGGGGCCCCATCACCTCCACACAGATAATGACTCCTGGGTCCTAGTGTCCCAGCCTGGTAGTACAGGGGCCTCATCACCTCCACACAGATAATGACTCCTGGGTCCTAGTGTCCCAGCCTGGTAGTACAGGAGCCCCATCACCTCCACACAGATAATGACTCCTGGGTCCTAGTGTCCCAGCCTGGCAGTACAGGGGCCTCATCACCTCCACACAGATAATGACTCCTGGGTCCTAGTGTCCCAGCCTGGTATTACAGGGGCCTCATCACCTCCATACAGATAATGACTCCTGGGTCCTAGTGTCCCAGCATGGCAGTACAGGGGCCTCATCACCTCCACACAGATAATGACTCCTGGGTCCTAGTGTCCCAGCCTGGCAGTACAGGGGCCTCATCACCTCCACACAGATAATGACTCCTGGGTCCTAGTGTCCCAGCCTGGTATTACAGGGGCCTCATCACCTCCATACAGATAATGACTCCTGGGTCCTAGTGTCCCAGCCTGGCAGTACAGGGGCCTCATCTCCTCCACACAGATAATGACTCCTGGGTCCTAGTGTCCCAGCCTGGCAATACAGGGGCCTCATCACCTCCACACAGATAATGACTACTGGGTCCTAGTGTCCCAGCCTGGCAATACAGGGGCCTCATCACCTCCACACAGATAATGACTCCTGGGTCCTAGTGTCCCAGCCTGGCAATACAGGGACCTCATTACCTCCACACAGATAATGACTCCTGGGTCCTAGTGTCCCAGCATGGCAATACAGGGGCCTCATCACCTCCACACAGATAATGACTCCTGAGTCCTAGTGTCCCAGCCTGGTAGTACAGGGGCCCATCACCTCCATACAGATAATGACTCCTGGGTCCTAGTGTCCCAGCCTGGCAGTACAGGGGCCTCATCACCTCCACACAGATAATGACTCCTGGGTCCTAGTGTCCCAGCCTGGCAATACAGGGGCCCCATCACCTCCACACAGATAATGACTCCTGGGTCCTAGTGTCCCAGCCTGGTAGTACAGGGGCCTCATCACCTCCATACAGATAATGACTCCTGGGTCCTAGTGTCCCAGCCTGGTAGTACAGGGGCCCCATCACCTCCACACAGATAATGACTCCTGGGTCCTAGTGTCCCAGCCTGGTAGTACAGGGGCCTCATCACCTCCACACAGATAATGACTCCTGAGTCCTAGTGTCCCAGCCTGGTAGTACAGGAGCCCCATTACCTCCACACAGATAATGACTCCTGGGTCCTAGTGTCCCAGCCTGGCAATACAGGGGCCCCATCACCTCCATACAGATAATGACTCCTGGGTCCTAGTGTCCCAGCCTGGTAGTACAGGGGCCTCATCACCTCCACACAGATAATGACTCCTGGGTCCTAGTGTCCCAGCCTGGTAGTACAGGGGCCCCATCACCTCCACACAGATAATGACTCCTGGGTCCTAGTGTCCCAGCCTGGCAGTACAGGGGCCTCATCACCTCCACACAGATAATGACTCCTGGGTCCTAGTGTCCCAGCCTGGTATTACAGGGGCCTCATCACCTCCATACAGATAATGACTCCTGGGTCCTAGTGTCCCAGCCTGGTAGTACAGGGGCCCCATCACCTCCATACAGATAATGACTCCTGGGTCCTAGTGTCCCAGCCTGGTAGTACAGGGGCCTCATCACCTCCACACAGATAATGACTCCTGGGTCCTAGTGTCCCAGCCTGGTAGTACAGGGGCCCCATCACCTCCATACAGATAATGACTCCTGGGTCCTAGTGTCCCAGCCTGGCAGTACAGGGGCCTCATCACCTCCACACAGATAATGACTCCTGGGTCCTAGTGTCCCAGCCTGGTATTACAGGGGCCTCATCACCTCCATACAGATAATGACTCCTGGGTCCTAGTGTCCCAGCCTGGCAGTACAGGGGCCCCATCACCTCCACACAGATAATGACTCCTGGGTCCTAGTGTCCCAGCCTGGCAGTATAGGGGCCTCATCACCTCCACACAGATAATGACTCCTGGGTCCTAGTGTCCCAGCCTGGCAGTACAGGGGCCTCATCACCTCCACACAGATAATGACTCCTGGGTCCTAGTGTCCCAGCCTGGTAGTACAGGGGCCCCATCACCTCCATACAGATAATGACTCCTGGGTCCTAGTGTCCCAGCCTGGCAGTACAGGGGCCTCATCACCTCCACACAGATAATGACTCCTGGGTCCTAGTGTCCCAGCCTGGTATTACAGGGGCCTCATCACCTCCATACAGATAATGACTCCTGGGTCCTAGTGTCCCAGCCTGGTAGTACAGGGGCCCATCACCTCCACACAGATAATGACTCCTGGGTCCTAGTGTCCCAGCCTGGCATTACAGGGGCCTCATCACCTCCACACAGATAATGACTCCTGGGTCCTAGTGTCCCAGCCTGGCAATACAGGGGCCCCATCACCTCCACACAGATAATGACTCCTGGGTCCTAGTGTCCCAGCCTGGCAGTACAGGGGCCTCATCACCTCCACACAGATAATGACTCCTGGGTCCTAGTGTCCCAGCCTGGTAGTACAGGGGCCTCATCACCTCCACACAGATAATGACTCCTGGGTCCTAGTGTCCCACCCTGGTAGTACAGGGGCCCCATCACCTCCATACAGATAATGACTCCTGGGTCCTAGTGTCCCAGCCTGGCAGTACAGGGGCCTCATCACCTCCACACAGATAATGACTCCTGGGTCCTAGTGTCCCAGCCTGGCAGTACAGGGGCCTCATCACCTCCACACAGATAATGACTCCTGGGTCCTAGTGTCCCAGCCTGGTATTACAGGGGCCTCATCACCTCCATACAGATAATGACTCCTGGGTCCTAGTGTCCCAGCCTGGCAATACAGGGGCCTCATCACCTCCACACAGATAATGACTACTGGATCCTAGTGTCCCAGCCTGGTATTACAGGGGCCTCATCACCTCCATACAGATAATGACTCCTGGGTCCTAGTGTCCCAGCCTGGTAGTACAGGGGCCCATCTCCTCCATACAGATAATGACTCCTGGGTCCTAGTGTCCCAGTCTGGTAGTACAGGGGCCTCATCACCTCCATACAGATAATGACTCCTGGGTCCTAGTGTCCCAGCCTGGCAGTACAGGGGCCCATCTCCTCCACACAGATAATGACTCCTGGGTCCTAGTGTCCCAGCCTGGCAATACAGGGGCCTCATCACCTCCACACAGATAATGACTCCTGGGTCCTAGTGTCCCAGTCTGGTAGTACAGGGGCCCATCTCCTCCACACAGATAATGACTCCTGGGTCCTAGTGTCCCAGCCTGGCAGTACAGGGGCCTCATCTCCTCCACACAGATAATGACTCCTGGGTCCTAGTGTCCCAGCCTGGTATTACAGGGGCCTCATCACCTCCACACAGATAATGACTCCTGGGTCCTAGTGTCCCAGCCTGGTAGTACAGGGGCCCCATCACCTCCACACAGATAATGACTCCTGGGTCCTAGTGTCCCAGCCTGGCAATACAGGGGCCTCATCACCTCCACACAGATAATGACTCCTGGGTCCTAGTGTCCCAGCCTGGTAGTACAGGGGCCCCATCACCTCCACACAGATAATGACTCCTGGGTCCTAGTGTCCCAGCCTGGCAATACAGGGGCCTCATCACCTCCACACAGATAATGATTCCTGGGTCCTAGTGTCCCAGCCTGGTAGTACAGGGGCCTCATCACCTCCACACAGATAATGACTCCTGGGTCCTAGTGTCCCAGCCTGGTAGTACAGGGGCCTCATCACCTCCATACAGATAATGACTCCTGGGTCCTAGTGTCCCAGCCTGGCAATACAGGGGCCTCATCACCTCCACACAGATAATGATTCCTGGGTCCTAGTGTCCCAGCCTGGTAGTACAGGGGCCTCATCACCTCCACACAGATAATGACTCCTGGGTCCTAGTGTCCCAGCCTGGTATTACAGGGGCCTCATCACCTCCACACAGATAATGACTCCTGGGTCCTAGTGTCCCAGCCTGGCAATACAGGGGCCTCATCACCTCCACACAGATAATGACTCCTGGGTCCTAGTGTCCCAGCCTGGCAGTACAGGGGCCCCATCACCTCCACACAGATAATGACTCCTGGTCCTAGTGTCCCAGCCTGGCAATACAGGGGCCTCATCACCTCCACACAGATAATGACTACTGGGTCCTAGTGTACCAGCCTGGCAATACAGGGGCCTCATCACCTCCATACAGATAATGACTCCTGGGTCCTAGTGTCCCAGCCTGGTAGTACAGGGGCCTCATCACCTCCATACAGATAATGATTCCTGGGTCCTAGTGTCCCAGCCTGGTAGTACAGGGGCCTCATCACCTCCACACAGATAATGACTACTGGGTCCTAGTGTCCCAGCCTGCTATTACAGGGGCCCCATCACCTCCACACAGATAATGACTCCTGGGTCCTAGTGTCCCAGCCTGGTATTACAGGGGCCCCATCACCTCCATACAGATAATGACTCCTGGGTCCTAGTGTCCCAGTCTGGTAGTACAGGGGCCTCATCACCTCCACACAGGTAATGACTCCTGGGTCCTAGTGTCCCAGTCTGGTAATACAGGGGCCTCATTACCTCCACACAGATAATGACTCCTGGGTCCTAGTGTCCCAGTCTGGTATTGCAGGGGCCTCATCACCTCCACACAGATAATGACTCCTGGGTCCTAGTGTCCCATCCTGGCAGTACAGGGGCCCATCACCTCCACACAGATAATGACTACTGGGTCCTAGTGTCCCATCCTGGCAGTACAGGGGCCTCATCACCTCCACACAGATAATGACTCCTGGGTCCTAGTGTCCCAGCCTGGTAGTACGGGGCCTCATCACCTCCACACAGATAATGACTCCTGGGTCCTAGTGTCCCAGCCTGGCAATACAGGGGCCTCATCACCTCCACACAGATAATGACTCCTGGGTCCTAGTTTCCCAGCCTGGCAGTACAGGGGCCTCATCACCTCCACACAGATAATGACTCCTGGGTCCTAGTGTCCCAGTCTGGTAGTACAGGGGCCTCATCACCTCCACACAGATAATGACTCCTGGGTCCTAGTGTCCCAGCATGGCAATACAGGGGCCGCATCACCTCCACACAGATAATGACTCCTGGGTCCTAGTGTCCCAGCATGGCAATATGGGGCCTCATCACCTCCATACAGATAATGACTCCTGGGTCCTAGTGTCCCAGTCTGGTAGTACAGGGGCCTCATCACCTCCACACAGATAATGACTCCTGGGTCCTAGTGTCCCAGCATGGCAATACAGGGGCCTCATCACCTCCACACAGATAATGACTCCTGGGTCCTAGTGTCCCAGTCTGGTAGTACAGGGGCCTCATCACCTCCACACAGATAATGACTCCTGGGTCCTAGTGTCCCAGCATGGCAATACAGGGGCCTCATCACCTCCACACAGATAATGACTCCTGAGTCCTAGTGTCCCAGCCTGGTAGTACAGGGGCCTCATCACCTCCATACAGATAATGACTCCTGGGTCCTAGTGTCCCAGCCTGGCAGTACAGGGGCCTCATCACCTCCACACAGATAATGACTCCTGGGTCCTAGTGTCCCAGCCTGGCAATACAGGGGCCTCATCACCTCCACACAGATAATGACTCCTGGGTCCTAGTGTCCCAGCCTGGTAGTACAGGGGCCTCATCACCTCCACACAGATAATGACTCCTGGGTCCTAGTGTCCCAGCCTGGCAGTACAGGGGCCTCATCACCTCCACACAGATAATGACTCCTGGGTCCTAGTGTCCCAGTCTGGTATTACAGGGGCCTCATCACCTCCATACAGATAATGACTCCTGGGTCCTAGTGTCCCAGCCTGGTAGTACAGGGGCCTCATCACCTCCACACAGGTAATGACTCCTGGGTCCTAGTGTCCCAGCCTGGTAGTACAGGGGCCTCATCACCTCCACACAGATAATGACTCCTGGGCCCTAGTGTCCCAGCCTGGTAGTACAGGGGCCCCATCGCCTCCACACAGATAATGACTCCTGGGTCCTAGTGTCCCAGCCTGGTAGTACAGGGGCCTCATCACCTCCACACAGATAATGACTCCTGGGTCCTAGTGTCCCAGCCTGGTAGTACAGGGGCCTCATCACCTTCACACAGATAATGACTCCTGGGTCCTAGTGTCCCAGTCTGGTATTACAGGGGCCTCATCACCTCCACACAGATAATGACTCCTGGGTCCTAGTGTCCCAGCCTGGCAGTACAGGGGCCTCATTACCTCCATACAGATAATGACTCCTGGGTCCTAGTGTCCCAGCCTGGCAGTACAGGGGCCTCATCACCTCCACACAGATAATTACTCCTGGGTCCTAGTGTCCCAGCCTGGCAATACAGGGGCCTCATCACCTCCACACAGATAATGACTCCTGGGTCCTAGTGTCCCAGCCTGGTATTACAGGGGCCTCATCACCTCCACACAGATAATGACTCCTGGGTCCTAGTGTCCCAGCCTGGTAGTACAGGGGCCCCATCGCCTCCACACAGATAATGACTCCTGGGTCCTAGTGTCCCAGCCTGGTAGTACAGGGGCCTCATCACCTCCATACAGATAATGACTCCTGGCTCCTAGTGTCCCAGCATGGCAATACAGGGGCCTCATCACCTCCACACAGATAATGACTCCTGGGTCCTAGTGTCCCAGCCTGGTATTACAGGGGCCTCATCTCCTCCACACAGGTAATGACTCCTGGGTCCTAGTGTCCCAGCCTGGCAATACAGGGGCCTCATCACCTCCACACAGATAATGATTCCTGGGTCCTAGTGTCCCAGCCTGGCAATACAGGGGCCCCATCACCTCCATACAGATAATGACTCCTGGGTCCTAGTGTCCCAGTCTGGCAGTACAGGGGCCCCATCACCTCCACACAGATAATGACTCCTGGGTCCTAGTGTCCCAGCCTGGCAGTACAGGGGCCTCATTAACTCCACACAGATAATGACTCCTGGGTCCTAGTGTCCCAGCCTGGCAGTACAGGGGCCTCATCACCTCCATACAGATAATGACTCCTGGGTCCTAGTGTCCCAGCCTGGCAATACAGGGGCCTCATCACCTCCATACAGATAATGACTCCTGGGTCCTAGTGTCCCAGCCTGGCAGTACAGGGGCCTCATCACCTCCACACAGATAATGACTCCTGGGTCCTAGTGTCCCAGCCTGGTATTACAGGGGCCTCATCACCTCCACACAGATAATGACTCCTGGGTCCTAGTGTCCCAGCCTGGCAGTACAGGGGCCCCATCACCTCCACACAGATAATGACTCCTGGGTCCTAGTGTCCCAGCCTGGCAGTACAGGGGCCTCATTAACTCCACACAGATAATGACTCCTGGGTCCTAGTGTCCCAGCCTGGCAGTACAGGGGCCTCATCACCTCCATACAGATAATGACTCCTGGGTCCTAGTGTCCCAGCCTGGCAATACAGGGGCCTCATCACCTCCATACAGATAATGACTCCTGGGTCCTAGTGTCCCAGCCTGGCAGTACAGGGGCCTCATCACCTCCACACAGATAATGACTCCTGGGTCCTAGTGTCCCAGCCTGGCAGTACAGGGGCCTCATCACCTCCATACAGATAATGACTCCTGGGTCCTAGTGTCCCAGCCTGGTAGTACAGGGGCCTCATCACCTCCACACAGATAATGACTACTGGGTCCTAGTGTCCCAGCCTGGTAGTACAGGGGCCTCATCACCTCCACACAGATAATGACTCCTGGGTCCTAGTGTCCCAGCCTGGTATTACAGGGGCCTCATCACCTCCATACAGATAATGACTCCTGGGTCCTAGTGTCCCAGCCTGGCAGTACAGGGGCCTCATCACCTCCACACAGATAATGACTCCTGGGTCCTAGTGTCCCAGTCTGGTAGTACAGGGGCCCCATCGCCTCCACACAGATAATGACTCCTGGGTCCTAGTGTCCCAGCCTGGTAGTACAGGGGCCCCATCACCTCCATACAGATAATGACTCCTGGGTCCTAGTGTCCCAGCCTGGCAGTACAGGGGCCTCATCACCTCCACACAGATAATGACTCCTGGGTCCTAGTGTCCCAGCCTGGTATTACAGGGGCCTCATCACCTCCATACAGATAATGACTCCTGGGTCCTAGTGTCCCAGCCTGGCAGTACAGGGGCCCCATCACCTCCATACAGATAATGACTCCTGGGTCCTAGTGTCCCAGCCTGGCAGTACAGGGGCCTCATCACCTCCACACAGATAATGACTCCTGGGTCCTAGTGTCCCAGCCTGGCAGTACAGGGGCCTCATCACCTCCACACAGATAATGACTCCTGGGTCCTAGTGTCCCAGCCTGGCAATACAGGGGCCTCATCACCTCCACACAGATAATGACTCCTGGGTCCTAGTGTCCCAGCCTGGTAGTACAGGGGCCCCATCACCTCCACACAGATAATGACTACTGGGTCCTAGTGTCCCAGCCTGGTAGTACAGGGGCCTCATCACCTCCATACAGATAATGACTCCTGGGTCCTAGTGTCCCAGCCTGGTAGTACAGGGGCCCCATCACCTCCACACAGATAATGACTCCTGGGTCCTAGTGTCCCAGCCTGGTATTACAGGGGCCTCATCACCTCCACACAGATAATGACTCCTGGGTCCTAGTGTCCCAGCCTGGTAGTACAGGGGCCCCATCACCTCCATACAGATAATGACTCCTGGGTCCTAGTGTCCCACCCTGGTAGTACAGGGGCCCCATCACCTCCATACAGATAATGACTCCTGGGTCCTAGTGTCCCAGCCTGGCAGTACAGGGGCCTCATCACCTCCACACAGATAATGACTCCTGGGTCCTAGTGTCCCAGCCTGGCAGTACAGGGGCCTCATCACCTCCACACAGATAATGACTCCTGGGTCCTAGTGTCCCAGCCTGGTATTACAGGGGCCTCATCACCTCCATACAGATAATGACTCCTGGGTCCTTGTGTCCCAGCCTGGTATTACAGGGGCCCCATCACCTCCACACAGATAATGACTCCTGGGTCCTAGTGTCCCAGCCTGGTAGTACAGGGGCCCCATCACCTCCACACAGATAATGACTCCTGGGTCCTAGTGTCCCAGCCTGGTATTACAGGGGCCTCATCACCTCCATACAGATAATGACTCCTGGGTCCTAGTGTCCCAGCCTGGTATTACAGGGGCCCCATCACCTCCATACAGATAATGACTCCTGGGTCCTAGTGTCCCAGTCTGGTAGTACAGGGGCCCCATCACCTCCATACAGATAATGACTCCTGGGTCCTAGTGTCCCAGCCTGGTAGTACAGGGGCCCCATCACCTCCATACAGATAATGACTCCTGGGTCCTAGTGTCCCAGCCTGGCAGTACAGGGGCCTCATCTCCTCCACACAGATAATGACTCCTGGGTCCTAGTGTCCCAGCCTGGCAATACAGGGGCCTCATCACCTCCACACAGATAATGACTACTGGGTCCTAGTGTCCCAGCCTGGCAATACAGGGGCCTCATCACCTCCACACAGATAATGACTCCTGGGTCCTAGTGTCCCAGCCTGGCAATACAGGGACCTCATTACCTCCACACAGATAATGACTCCTGGGTCCTAGTGTCCCAGCATGGCAATACAGGGGCCTCATCACCTCCATACAGATAATGACTCCTGCGTCCTAGTGTCCCAGCCTGGTAGTACAGGGGCCCATCACCTCCACACAGATAATGACTCCTGGGTCCTAGTGTCCCAGCCTGGCAGTACAGGGGCCTCATCACCTCCACACAGATAATGACTCCTGGGTCCTAGTGTCCCAGCCTGGCAATACAGGGGCCCCATCACCTCCACACAGATAATGACTCCTGGGTCCTAGTGTCCCAGCCTGGTAGTACAGGGGCCTCATCACCTCCACACAGATAATGACTCCTGGGTCCTAGTGTCCCAGCCTGGTAGTACAGGAGCCCCATCACCTCCACACAGATAATGACTCCTGGGTCCTAGTGTCCCAGCCTGGCAGTACAGGGGCCTCATCACCTCCACACAGATAATGACTCCTGGGTCCTAGTGTCCCAGCCTGGTATTACAGGGGCCTCATCACCTCCATACAGATAATGACTCCTGGGTCCTAGTGTCCCAGCATGGCAGTACAGGGGCCTCATCACCTCCACACAGATAATGACTCCTGGGTCCTAGTGTCCCAGCCTGGCAGTACAGGGGCCTCATCACCTCCACACAGATAATGACTCCTGGGTCCTAGTGTCCCAGCCTGGTATTACAGGGGCCTCATCACCTCCATACAGATAATGACTCCTGGGTCCTAGTGTCCCAGCCTGGCAGTACAGGGGCCTCATCTCCTCCACACAGATAATGACTCCTGGGTCCTAGTGTCCCAGCCTGGCAATACAGGGGCCTCATCACCTCCACACAGATAATGACTACTGGGTCCTAGTGTCCCAGCCTGGCAATACAGGGGCCTCATCACCTCCACACAGATAATGACTCCTGGGTCCTAGTGTCCCAGCCTGGCAATACAGGGACCTCATTACCTCCACACAGATAATGACTCCTGGGTCCTAGTGTCCCAGCATGGCAATACAGGGGCCTCATCACCTCCACACAGATAATGACTCCTGAGTCCTAGTGTCCCAGCCTGGTAGTACAGGGGCCCATCACCTCCATACAGATAATGACTCCTGGGTCCTAGTGTCCCAGCCTGGCAGTACAGGGGCCTCATCACCTCCACACAGATAATGACTCCTGGGTCCTAGTGTCCCAGCCTGGCAATACAGGGGCCCCATCACCTCCACACAGATAATGACTCCTGGGTCCTAGTGTCCCAGCCTGGTAGTACAGGGGCCTCATCACCTCCATACAGATAATGACTCCTGGGTCCTAGTGTCCCAGCCTGGTAGTACAGGGGCCCCATCACCTCCACACAGATAATGACTCCTGGGTCCTAGTGTCCCAGCCTGGTAGTACAGGGGCCTCATCACCTCCACACAGATAATGACTCCTGAGTCCTAGTGTCCCAGCCTGGTAGTACAGGAGCCCCATTACCTCCACACAGATAATGACTCCTGGGTCCTAGTGTCCCAGCCTGGCAATACAGGGGCCCCATCACCTCCATACAGATAATGACTCCTGGGTCCTAGTGTCCCAGCCTGGTAGTACAGGGGCCTCATCACCTCCACACAGATAATGACTCCTGGGTCCTAGTGTCCCAGCCTGGTAGTACAGGGGCCCCATCACCTCCACACAGATAATGACTCCTGGGTCCTAGTGTCCCAGCCTGGCAGTACAGGGGCCTCATCACCTCCACACAGATAATGACTCCTGGGTCCTAGTGTCCCAGCCTGGTATTACAGGGGCCTCATCACCTCCATACAGATAATGACTCCTGGGTCCTAGTGTCCCAGCCTGGTAGTACAGGGGCCCCATCACCTCCATACAGATAATGACTCCTGGGTCCTAGTGTCCCAGCCTGGTAGTACAGGGGCCTCATCACCTCCACACAGATAATGACTCCTGGGTCCTAGTGTCCCAGCCTGGTAGTACAGGGGCCCCATCACCTCCATACAGATAATGACTCCTGGGTCCTAGTGTCCCAGCCTGGCAGTACAGGGGCCTCATCACCTCCACACAGATAATGACTCCTGGGTCCTAGTGTCCCAGCCTGGCAATACAGGGGCCTCATCACCTCCACACAGATAATGACTACTGGGTCCTAGTGTCCCAGCCTGGCAATACAGGGGCCTCATCACCTCCACACAGATAATGACTCCTGGGTCCTAGTGTCCCAGCCTGGTATTACAGGGGCCTCATCACCTCCATACAGATAATGACTCCTGGGTCCTTGTGTCCCAGCCTGGTATTACAGGGGCCCCATCACCTCCACACAGATAATGACTCCTGGGTCCTAGTGTCCCAGCCTGGTAGTACAGGGGCCCCATCACCTCCACACAGATAATGACTCCTGGGTCCTAGTGTCCCAGCCTGGTATTACAGGGGCCTCATCACCTCCATACAGATAATGACTCCTGGGTCCTAGTGTCCCAGCCTGGTATTACAGGGGCCCCATCACCTCCATACAGATAATGACTCCTGGGTCCTAGTGTCCCAGTCTGGTAGTACAGGGGCCCCATCACCTCCATACAGATAATGACTCCTGGGTCCTAGTGTCCCAGCCTGGTAGTACAGGGGCCCCATCATCATCATCAGATAATGACTCCTGGGTCCTAGTGTCCCAGCCTGGCAGTACAGGGGCCTCATCTCCTCCACACAGATAATGACTCCTGGGTCCTAGTGTCCCAGCCTGGCAATACAGGGGCCTCATCACCTCCACACAGATAATGACTACTGGGTCCTAGTGTCCCAGCCTGGCAATACAGGGGCCTCATCACCTCCACACAGATAATGACTCCTGGGTCCTAGTGTCCCAGCCTGGCAATACAGGGACCTCATTACCTCCACACAGATAATGACTCCTGGGTCCTAGTGTCCCAGCATGGCAATACAGGGGCCTCATCACCTCCATACAGATAATGACTCCTGGGTCCTAGTGTCCCAGCCTGGTAGTACAGGGGCCCATCACCTCCACACAGATAATGACTCCTGGGTCCTAGTGTCCCAGCCTGGCAGTACAGGGGCCTCATCACCTCCACACAGATAATGACTCCTGGGTCCTAGTGTCCCAGCCTGGCAATACAGGGGCCCCATCACCTCCACACAGATAATGACTCCTGGGTCCTAGTGTCCCAGCCTGGTAGTACAGGGGCCTCATCACCTCCACACAGATAATGACTCCTGGGTCCTAGTGTCCCAGCCTGGTAGTACAGGAGCCCCATCACCTCCACACAGATAATGACTCCTGGGTCCTAGTGTCCCAGCCTGGCAGTACAGGGGCCTCATCACCTCCACACAGATAATGACTCCTGGGTCCTAGTGTCCCAGCCTGGTATTACAGGGGCCTCATCACCTCCATACAGATAATGACTCCTGGGTCCTAGTGTCCCAGCATGGCAGTACAGGGGCCTCATCACCTCCACACAGATAATGACTCCTGGGTCCTAGTGTCCCAGCCTGGCAGTACAGGGGCCTCATCACCTCCACACAGATAATGACTCCTGGGTCCTAGTGTCCCAGCCTGGTATTACAGGGGCCTCATCACCTCCATACAGATAATGACTCCTGGGTCCTAGTGTCCCAGCCTGGCAGTACAGGGGCCTCATCTCCTCCACACAGATAATGACTCCTGGGTCCTAGTGTCCCAGCCTGGCAATACAGGGGCCTCATCACCTCCACACAGATAATGACTACTGGGTCCTAGTGTCCCAGCCTGCCAATACAGGGGCCTCATCACCTCCACACAGATAATGACTCCTGGGTCCTAGTGTCCCAGCCTGGCAATACAGGGACCTCATTACCTCCACACAGATAATGACTCCTGGGTCCTAGTGTCCCAGCATGGCAATACAGGGGCCTCATCACCTCCACACAGATAATGACTCCTGAGTCCTAGTGTCCCAGCCTGGTAGTACAGGGGCCCATCACCTCCATACAGATAATGACTCCTGGGTCCTAGTGTCCCAGCCTGGCAGTACAGGGGCCTCATCACCTCCACACAGATAATGACTCCTGGGTCCTAGTGTCCCAGCCTGGCAATACAGGAGCCCCATCACCTCCACACAGATAATGACTCCTGGGTCCTAGTGTCCCAGCCTGGTAGTACAGGGGCCTCATCACCTCCATACAGATAATGACTCCTGGGTCCTAGTGTCCCAGCCTGGTAGTACAGGGGCCCCATCACCTCCACACAGATAATGACTCCTGGGTCCTAGTGTCCCAGCCTGGTAGTACAGGGGCCTCATCACCTCCACACAGATAATGACTCCTGAGTCCTAGTGTCCCAGCCTGGTAGTACAGGAGCCCCATTACCTCCACACAGATAATGACTCCTGGGTCCTAGTGTCCCAGCCTGGCAATACAGGGGCCCCATCACCTCCATACAGATAATGACTCCTGGGTCCTAGTGTCCCAGCCTGGTAGTACAGGGGCCTCATCACCTCCACACAGATAATGACTCCTGGGTCCTAGTGTCCCAGCCTGGTAGTACAGGGGCCCCATCACCTCCACACAGATAATGACTCCTGGGTCCTAGTGTCCCAGCCTGGCAGTACAGGGGCCTCATCACCTCCACACAGATAATGACTCCTGGGTCCTAGTGTCCCAGCCTGGTATTACAGGGGCCTCATCACCTCCATACAGATAATGACTCCTGGGTCCTAGTGTCCCAGCCTGGTAGTACAGGGGCCCCATCACCTCCATACAGATAATGACTCCTGGGTCCTAGTGTCCCAGCCTGGTAGTACAGGGGCCTCATCACCTCCACACAGATAATGACTCCTGGGTCCTAGTGTCCCAGCCTGGTAGTACAGGGGCCCCATCACCTCCATACAGATAATGACTCCTGGGTCCTAGTGTCCCAGCCTGGCAGTACAGGGGCCTCATCACCTCCACACAGATAATGACTCCTGGGTCCTAGTGTCCCAGCCTGGTATTACAGGGGCCTCATCACCTCCATACAGATAATGACTCCTGGGTCCTAGTGTCCCAGCCTGGCAGTACAGGGGCCCCATCACCTCCACACAGATAATGACTCCTGGGTCCTAGTGTCCCAGCCTGGCAGTATAGGGGCCTCATCACCTCCACACAGATAATGACTCCTGGGTCCTAGTGTCCCAGCCTGGCAGTACAGGGGCCTCATCACCTCCACACAGATAATGACTCCTGGGTCCTAGTGTCCCAGCCTGGTAGTACAGGGGCCCCATCACCTCCATACAGATAATGACTCCTGGGTCCTAGTGTCCCAGCCTGGCAGTACAGGGGCCTCATCACCTCCACACAGATAATGACTCCTGGGTCCTAGTGTCCCAGCCTGGTATTACAGGGGCCTCATCACCTCCATACAGATAATGACTCCTGGGTCCTAGTGTCCCAGTCTGGTATTACAGGGGCCTCATCACCTCCACACAGATAATGACTCCTGGGTCCTAGTGTCCCAGCCTGGTAGTACAGGGGCCTCATCACCTCCACACAGATAATGACTCCTGGGTCCTAGTGTCCCAGCCTGGTAGTAGAGGGGCCTCATCACCTCCATACAGATAATGACTCCTGGGTCCTAGTGTCCCAGCCTGGCAGTACAGGGGCCCCATCACCTCCATACAGATAATGACTCCTGGGTTGCATCTGCTCACTGATGGATGCAGCATATGCAGGTAAGAAAGAGAACTGGAAGTTGACAAATGAACCAAGGCCACTGGGTCCAAATTAACATGCAAAATCAGATCAGGAGCACTGCTAAGATCAGAACAACTGGCGAAAAAGCACGGCTTGGATTCACAAGCCAAAGTCATAGACTGACTATCAAATCTCTAGAACACTATACATGTGCACTGAAGTGTCTGTGATGCTGTGGGATAGAGGCCTCGGGGTTGTGTCCAGGATAGTAGATCGGTAATAGCAGACTGATGTAAGGGAGAACGGGTGTCCAGTACACAGGCCGAAAACCAAATAATAGCAGAACAGGACTTTCTGAGTTCTTACATACCTTTACATACACCTTTACTTACACACCTATAAAAACATACGCACATCAGTACACACACATCCATACATAGATACAGACACACATCTACTTGTACATATATACATGTGTATACATACCTGTACCTATACATACACTTCTATACAAACACATACATAGACAAACACATACATACACCTATACATACAGATCTATACAAACACATACATACATGCACATACATAATACAAACACACACACACACACACATGCTCTAACTCCTGCAATTCCAGTCTAGATGCCCGGGTGTCTAACTTGCCTGTTTACACATAATAAGGGGGATGATGATTTCCTGCTTTGTTTTCAATAGTGTATTTCTCTTACAGTTTACTGTGGTGAAACCCTTTAGTACATATTAAATCACAGGGGAAACATAACAACCAATTTTGAACCACACAATGCTAGCAACGTCTCCAACATCTTGCTCTGCAATGCCTTGTAGACACTCTAGCACCCAAGAGGTAATATAATGTCTTTGAAAGCTGTCTGGTAGGAATAATCAAGAATAAATTGCTAGGCTAAATTTAAATGATTTCCAGATATTTTTCTGTTAGGAAGGCCTAGATAGCAATACCTATAACAAGGTGGTGTTATTTTGACATGTTTCAGTTTTCCACACATCCACTGGTAGTCACAGAATCAGACATACACTAATGGACAACCTTGTCTTATTCCACATATTCACTGGTAGTCACAGAATCAGACACACACTAATGGACAACCTTGTCTTATTCCACATATTCACTGGTAGTCACAGAATCAGACACACACTAATGGACAACCTTGTAGTCACAGAATCAGACATACACTAATGTACAACCTTGTCTTATTCCACATATTCACTGGTAGTCACAGAATCAGACATACACTAATGGACAACCTTGTCTTATTCCACATGTTCACTGGTAGTCACAGAATCAGACACACACTAATGGACAACCTTGTCTTATTCCACATATTCACTGGTAGTCACAGAATCAGACACACACTAATGGACAACCTTGTCTTATTCCACATATTCACTGGTAGTCACAGAATCAGACACACACTAATGGACAACCTTGCCTTGTTCCATATGTCCACTGTTATACAAAGAACCACAAATAGTTTAATGGGCAACTTTGTCTTGTTCCATGCATCCTCTGGAAGACAGAGAGCAGGCTGTCACGGTTTGTTATGACTCTCAGACACAGAGTTAAGATAAAACACAACTTTATTGAAAAGTTTAATGGAAACCCATGTGGGTAGCATACACATATAACATTTAATGACAATACATAGTAGCAAGAGTAGTGGTATACAGAATGTAACACGGGCTCTACCGGCCTTGCCAATACCGGGTAAGGCAACCTTAGTTGGCACAGATGGAAAAGGTTCTACCGGCCTTACCAATATACCGGGCAAGGCAGCCCTAGACTAGTAACGGAGAAGAGGAGGCTCTACCGGCCCTGCCAATATACTGGGCAAGGCAGCCTGGAGACTGGGACAACGAATAGTAATAGGCTCTATCAGCTCTGCCAATAAACCGGGCAAGGCAGCCTGGAGACTAGTACAACGAATAGTAATAGGCTCTACCGGCCTTGCCAATACCGGGTAAGGCAACCTTAAGTTGGTACAATGTGGAATAGGTTCTACCGGCCTTACCAATATACCGGGCAAGGCAGCCTGGACTGCAAGTACTGAATATCAGCAACTGGGATCTCGGTAACTGGCTAAAGGTGTAAATGACCAGTAGCATGAGATGGACGGACTGAGGCCCTTAGGGAAGTCAGGATGGTATAGGCACCCTAGAATGCTGGAGCGAACCAGTACCCACGTACTGGAGTAACCTAGAACACCACCGGTGCTGTCAGATGACAGTAAGCAGCCAGTTATACATGGAGCGAACCAGTACCTGCGTACTGGAGAAACCTAGAACTCTACCGGTGCAACAGCAGCCTGTTGTATGTGGAGCGAACCAGTACCCGCGTACTGGAGATACCCAATCACCACCGGTGCTGACAGATGACAACGAGCAGCCAGTTATACATGGAGCGAACCAGTACCCGCGTACTGGAGAAACCTAGAACTCTACCAGTGCCACAGCAGCCGGTTAACATGGAGCAAACCAGTACCCGCGTACTGGAGTTACCTAGAACTCTACCGGTGCCACAGCAGCCGGTTATCCATGGAGCGAACCAGTACACACGTACTAGAGTAACCTAGAACTCTACCGGTGCCACAGCAGCCAGTTATACATGGAGCGAACCAGTACCCGCGTACTGGAGTAAGCCTAGAACTCTACCGGTGCAACAGCAGCCGGTTGTATGTGTAGCGAACCAGTACCCGCGTACTGGAGAGTGGAACACAAGTGAATGAAAATGTCACCAGGGTGACTGGAGGAGAGGGGCACACTGCAGGCGATCCAGGAGCAGGAACACAGCCGTTGAAGGACAGGAAACAGATCTGCAGGCAGTCAACCGGATCAGGAACGGCAGCAGGAAACAACAGTAGAGACAGCAACCCCAACCGGATCAGGAACGGATGCTGGAACCAGGGAAGCTAGTGAACAGGAACTCAGTTGATCACTTGATGAGCAGGAACAGAGAAATGGCCCAGGAAGCTCAGGAATCCAATGCAGGTGCAGGTAGCATAGAGACAACACGAAAGGGCAACCAAGCTCAGTCTAAATAGGCAACGCAGGGCAGGCTGAAGGCAGGCAGCCAATGAAGAGCCCCCTACAGGTAACTGACAAGGAAAGGCAGCAATCACGGGCACCGTGATACAGGCATATACTAATAGGCAACATTGTCTTGTCCACACATCCACTCGTAGTCACAGATTCAGACATACACTAATAGACAACCTTGTCGTGTTCCACATGTCCACTGGTAGTCACAGAATCAGACATACACTAATGGACAACCTTGTCTTGTTCCACATGTCCACTTGTAGTCACAGAATCAGACATACACTAATAGACAACCTTGTCGTGTTCCACATGTCCACTGGTAGTCACAGAATCAGACATACACTAATGGACAACCTTGTCTTGTTCCATACATCCACTGGTAGTCACAGAATCAGACATACACTAATAAACAACCTTGTCTTGTTCCACATGTCCACTTGTAGTCACAGAATCAGACATACACTAATGGACAACCTTGTCTTGTTCCATACATCCACTGGTAGTCACAGAATCAGACATACACTAATGGACAACCTTGTCTTGTTCCACATGTCCACTTGTAGTCACAGAATCAGACATACACTAATCGACAACCTTGTCGTGTTCCACATGTCCACTGGGAGTCACAGAATCAGACACACACTAATGGACAACCTTGTCTTGTTCCATACATCCACTGGTAGTCACAGAATCAGACACACACTAATGGACAACCTTGTCTTGTTCCACATGTTCACTGGTAGTCACAGAATCAGACACACACTAATGGACAACCTTGTCTTGTTCCACATGTTCACTTGTAGTCACAGAATCAGACACACACTAATGGACAACCTTGTCTTGTTCAACATGTCCACTTGTAGTCACAGAATCAGACACACACTAATGGACAACCTTGTCTTGTTCAACATGTCCACTTGTAGTCACAGAATCAGACATATACTAATGGACAACCTTCTCTTGTTCCACATGTCCACTTGTAGTCACAGAATCAGACATACACTAATGGACAACCTTGTCTTGTTCCACATATCCACTTGTAGTCACAGATTCAGACACACACTAATGGACAACCTTGTCGTGTTCCACATGTCCACTTGTAGTCACAGAATCAGACATACACTAATGGACAACCTTGTCTTGTTCAACATGTCCACTTGTAGTCACAGAATCAGACACACACTAATGGACAACCTTGTCTTGTTCCACATGTCCACTTGTAGTCACAGAATCAGACACACACTAATGGACAACCTTGTCTTGTTCCACATGTCCACTTGTAGTCACAGATTCAGACACACACTAATGGACAACCTTGTCGTGTTCCACATGTCCACTTGTAGTCACAGAATCAGACATACACTAATGGACAACCTTGTCTTGTTCAACATGTCCACTTGTAGTCACAGAATCAGACACACACTAATGGACAACCTTGTCTTGTTCAACATGTCCACTTGTAGTCACAGAATCAGACATACACTAATGGACAACATTGTCTTGTTCCACATGTTCACTTGTAGTCACAGAATCATACACACACTAATGGACAACCTTGTCTTGTTCAACATGTCCACTTGTAGTCACAGAATCAGACACACACTAATGGACAACCTTGTCTTGTTCCACATGTTCACTGGTAGTCACAGAATCAGACACACACTAATGGACAACCGTGTCTTGTTCAACATGTCCACTTGTAGTCACAGAATCAGACATACACTAATGGACAACCTTGTCTTGTTCAACATGTCCACTGGTAGTCACAGAATCAGACACACACTAATGGACAACCTTGTCTTGTTCCACATATCCACTTGTAGTCACAGAATCAGACATACACTAATGGACAACCTTGTCTTGTTCCACATGTTCACTGGTAGTCACAGAATCAGACACACACTAATGGACAACCTTGTGTTGTTCCACATGTTCACTTGTAGTCACAGAATCAGACACACACTAATGGACAACCTTGTCTTGTTCCACATATTCACTGGTAGTCACAGAATCAGACATACACTAATGGACAACCTTGTAGTCACAGAATCAGACACACACTAATGGACAACCTTGTCTTGTTCCACATATTCACTGGTAGTCACAGAATCAGACATACACTAATGGACAACCTTGTCTTGTTCCACATGTCCACTTGTAGTCACAGAATCAGACATACACTAATGGACAACCTTGTCTTGTTCCACATATCCACTTGTAGTCACAGAATCAGACATACACTAATGGACAACCGTGTCTTGTTCAACATGTCCACTTGTAGTCACAGAATCAGACATACACTAATGGACAACCTTGTCTTGTTCAACATGTCCACTTGTAGTCACAGAATCAGACATACACTAATGGACAACCTTGTCTTGTTCCACATGTCCACCTGTAGTCACAGAATCAGACACACACTAATGGACTACCGTGTCTTGTTCCACATGTCCACTTGTAGTCACAGAATCAGACATACACTAATGGACAACCTTGTCTTGTTCAACATGTCCACTTGTAGTCACAGAATCAGACATACACTAATGGACAACCTTGTCTTGTTCCACATATTCACTGGTAGTCACAGAATCAGACACACACTAATGGACAACCTTGTCTTGTTCCACATATTCACTGGTAGTCACAGAATCAGACATACACTAATGGACAACCTTGTCTTGTTCCACATATTCACTGGTAGTCACAGAATCAGACACACACTAATGGACAACCTTGTCTTGTTCCACATGTCCACTTGTAGTCACAGAATCAGACATACACTAATGGACAACCTTGTCTTGTTCCACATATTCACTGGTAGTCACAGAATCAGACATACACTAATGGACAACCGTGTCTTGTTCAACATGTCCACTTGTAGTCACAGATTCAGACACACACTAATGGACAACCTTGTCTTGTTCCACATATTCACTGGTAGTCACAGAATCAGACACACACTAATGGACAACCTTGTCTTGTTCAACATGTCCACTTGTAGTCACAGAATCAGACACACACTAATGGACAACCTTGTCTTGTTCCACATGTTCACTGGTGGTCACAGAATCAGACACACACTAATGGACAACCTTGCCTTGTTCCACATGTCCACTGGTAGTCACAGATTCAGACACACACTAATGGACAACCTTGTCTTGTTCCACATGTCCACTTGTAGTCACAGAATCAGACACACACTAATGGACAACCTTGTCTTGTTCCACATGTTCACTGGTAGTCACAGAATCAGACACACACTAATGGACAACCTTGTCTTGTTCCACATGTTCACTGGTAGTCACAGAATCAGACATACACTAATGGACAACCTTGTCTTGTTCCACATATTCACTGGTAGTCACAGAATCAGACACACACTAATGGACAACCTTGTCTTGTTCCACATGTCCACTTGTAGTCACAGAATCAGACATACACTAATGGACAACCTTGTCTTGTTCCACATGTTCACTGGTAGTCACAGAATCAGACACACACTAATGGACAACCTTGTCTTGTTCCACATGTTCACTGGTAGTCACAGAATCACTCATACACTAATGGACAACCTTGTCTTGTTCCACATGTCCACTGGTAGTCACAGAATCAGACACACACTAATGGACAACCTTGTCTTGTTCCACATGTCCACTTGTAGTCACAGAATCAGACATACACTAATGGACAACCTTGCCTTGTTCCACATGTTCACTGGTAGTCACAGAATCAGACACACACTAATGGACAACCTTGTCTTGTTCCACATGTTCACTGGTAGTCACAGAATCAGACACACACTAATGGACAACCTTGTCGTGTTCCACATGTCCACTTGTAGTCACAGAATCAGACATACACTAATGGACAACCTTGCCTTGTTCCACATGTTCACTGGTAGTCACAGAATCAGACATACACTAATGGACAACATTGTCTTGTTCCACATGTTCACTGGTAGTCACAGAATCAGACACACACTAATGGACTACCGTGTCTTGTTCCACATGTCCACTTGTAGTTACAGAATCAGACACACACTAATGGACAACCTTGTCTTGTTCCACATGTCCACTTGTAGTCACAGAATCAGACACACACTAATGGACAACCTTGTCTTGTTCCACATGTTCACTGGTAGTCACAGAATCAGACACACACTAATGGACTACCGTGTCTTGTTCCACATGTCCACTTGTAGTCACAGAATCAGACACACACTAATGGACAACCTTGTCGTGTTCCACATGTCCACTTGTAGTCACAGAATCAGACATACACTAATGGACAACCTTGTCTTGTTCCACATGTTCACTGGTAGTCACAGAATCAGACACACACTAATGGACTACCTTGACTTGTTCCACATGTCCACTTGTAGTCACAGAATCAGACATACACTAATGGACAACCTTGCCTTGTTCCACATGTTCACTGGTAGTCACAGAATCAGACATACACTAATGGACAACCTTGTCTTGTTCCACATGTTCACTGGTAGTCACAGAATCAGACATACACTAATAGACAACCTTGTCTTGTTCCACATATTCACTGGTAGTCACAGAATCAGACATACACTAATGGACAACCTTGTCTTGTTCCACATGTTCACTGGTAGTCACAGAATCAGACACACACTAATGGACAACCTTGTCTTGTTCCACATGTCCACTGGTAGTCACAGAATCATACACACACTAATGGACAACCTTGTCTTGTTCCACATGTCCACTTGTAGTCACAGAATCAGACATACACTAATGGACAACCTTGCCTTGTTCCACATGTTCACTGGTAGTCACAGAATCAGACATACACTAATGGACAACCTTGTCTTGTTCCACATGTTCACTGGTAGTCACAGAATCAGACACACACTAATGGACAACCTTGTCTTGTTCCACATGTCCACTGGTAGTCACAGAATCATACACACACTAATGGACAACCTTGTCCTGTTCCACATGTCCACTGGTAGTCACAGAATCAGACATACACTAATAGACAACCTTGTCTTGTTCCACATATTCACTGGTAGTCACAGAATCAGACACACACTAATGGACAACCTTGTCTTGTTCCACATGTCCACTGGTAGTCACAGAATCATACACACACTAATGGACAACCTTGTCTTGTTCCACATGTCCACTGGTAGTCACAGAATCAGACACACACTAATGGACAACCTTGTCTTGTTCCACATATTCACTTGTAGTCACAGAATCAGACACACAGTAATGGACAACCTTGTCTTGTTCCACATGTCCACTGGTAGTCACAGAATCAGACATACACTAATGGACAACCTTGTCTTGTTCCACATATTCACTTGTAGTCACAGAATCAGACACACAGTAATGGACAACCTTGTCTTGTTCCACATATTCACTTGTAGTCACAGAATCAGACACACACTAATGGACAACCTTGTCTTGTTCCACATGTCCACTTGTAGTCACAGAATCAGACACACACTAATGGACAACCTTGTCTTGTTCCACATGTCCACTTGTAGTCACAGAATCAGACACACACTAATGGACAACCTTGTCTTGTTCCACATGTCCACTTGTAGACACAGAATCAGACACACACTAATGGACAACATTGTCTTGTTCCACATATTCACTTGTAGTCACTGAATCAGACATACACTAATGGACAACCTTGTCTTGTTCCACATGTCCACTGGTAGTCACAGAATCAGACACACACTAATGGACAACCTTGTCTTGTTCCACATGTTCACTTGTAGTCACAGAATCAGACACACACTAATGGACAACCTTGTCTTGTTCCACATGTCCACTTGTAGTCACAGAATCAGACATACACTAATGGACAACCTTGTCTTGTTCAACATGTCCACTTGTAGTCACAGAATCAGACATACACTAATGGACAACCTTGTCTTGTTCCACATGTCCACTTGTAGTCACAGAATCAGACATACACTAATGGACAACCTTGTCTTGTTCCACATGTCCACTTGTAGTCACAGAATCAGACATACACTAATGGACAACCTTGTCGTGTTCCACATGTTCACTGGTAGTCACAGAATCAGACATACACTAATGGACAACCTTGTCTTATTCCACATGTCCACTTGTAGTCACAGAATCAGACATACACTAATGGACAACCTTGTCTTGTTCAACATGTCCACTTGTAGTCACAGAATCAGACATACACTAATGGACAACCTTGTCTTGTTCCACATATTCACTGGTAGTCACAGAATCAGACACACACTAATGGACAACCTTGTCTTGTTCCACATGTCCACTGGTAGTCACAGAATCAGACACACACTAATGGACAACCTTGTCTTGTTCAACATGTCCACTTGTAGTCACAGAATCATACATACACTAATGGACAACCTTGTCTTGTTCCACATGTCCACTTGTAGTCACAGAATCAGACATACACTAATGGACAACCTTGTCTTGTTCCACATGTCCACTTGTAGTCACAGAATCAGACACACACTAATGGACAACCTTGTCTTGTTCCACATATTCACTGGTAGTCACAGAATCAGACACACACTAATGGACAACCTTGTCTTGTTCAACATGTCCACTTGTAGTCACAGAATCAGACACACACTAATGGACAACCTTGTCTTGTTCCACATGTCCACTTGTAGTCACAGAATCAGACACACACTAATGGACAACCTTGCCTTGTTCCACATATTCACTGGTAGTCACGGAATCAGACATACACTAATGGACAACCTTGTCTTGTTCCACATGTCCACTTGTAGTCACATAATCAGAGACACACTAATGGACAATCTTGTCTTGTTCCACATGTCCACTTGTAGTCACAGAATCAGACACACACTAATGGACAACCTTGTCTTGTTCCACATGTCCACTTGTAGTCACAGAATCAGACATACACTAATGGACAACCTTGTCTTGTTCCACATGTCCACTTGTAGTCACAGAATCAGACACACACTAATGGACAACCTTGCCTTGTTCCACATATTCACTGGTAGTCACAGAATCAGACATACACTAATGGACAACCTTGTCTTGTTCCACATGTCCACTTGTAGTCACAGAATCAGACACACACTAATGGACAACCTTGTCTTGTTCCACATGTCCACTTGTAGTCACAGAATCAGACACACACTAATGGACAACCTTGCCTTGTTCAACATGTCCACTTGTAGTCACAGAATCAGACATACACTAATGGACAACCTTGTCTTGTTCCACATATTCACTGGTAGTCACAGAATCAGACACACACTAATGGACAACCTTGTCTTGTTCCACATGTCCACTCGTAGTCACAGAATCAGACACACAGTAATGGACAACCTTGTCTTGTTCCACATGTCCACTAGCAGTCACAGAATCAGACATACACTAATGGACAACCTTGTCTTGTTCCACATATTCACTGGTAGTCACAGAATCAGACACACACTAATGGACAACCTTGCCTTGTTCCACATATTCACTGGTAGTCACAGAATCAGACACACACTAATGGACAACCTTGTCTTGTTCAACATGTCCACTTGTAGTCACAGAATCATACACACACTAATGGACAACCTTGTCTTGTTCCACATGTCCACTTGTAGTCACAGAATCAGACATACACTAATGGACAACCTTGTCTTGTTCCACATGTCCACTTGTAGTCACAGAATCAGACACACACTAATGGACAACCTTGTCTTGTTCCACATGTCCACTTGTAGTCACAGAATCAGACACACACTAATGGACAACCTTGCCTTGTTCCACATATTCACTGGTAGTCACAGAATCAGACATACACTAATGGACAACCTTGTCTTGTTCCACATGTCCACTTGTAGTCACAGAATCAGACACACACTAATGGACAACCTTGCCTTGTTCCACATATTCACTGGTAGTCACAGAATCAGACATACACTAATGGACAACCTTGTCTTGTTCCACATGTCCACTGGTAGTCACAGAATCAGACACACACTAATGGACAACCTTGTCTTGTTCCACATGTCCACTTGTAGTCACAGAATCAGACACACACTAATGGACAACCATGTCTTGTTCAACATGTCCACCTGTAGTCACAGAATCAGACACACACTAATGGACAACCTTGTCTTGTTCCACATGTCCACTTGTAGTCACAGAATCAGACACACACTAATGGACAACCTTGTCTTGTTCCACATGTCCACCTGTAGTCACAGAATCAGACACACACTAATGGACAACCTTGCCTTGTTCAACATGTCTACTTGTAGTCACAGAATCAGACATACACTAATGGACAACCTTGTCTTGTTCCACATATTCACTGGTAGTCACAGAATCAGACACACACTAATGGACAACCTTGTCTTGTTCAACATGTCCACTTGTAGTCACAGAATCAGACACACACTAATGGACAACCATGTCTTGTTCAACATGTCCACCTGTAGTCACAGAATCAGACACACACTAATGGACAACCTTGTCTTGTTCCACATGTCCACTTGTAGTCACAGAATCAGACACACACTAAAGGACAACCTTGTCTTGTTCCACATGTCCACTTGTAGTCACAGAATCAGACACACACTAATGGACAACATTGTCTTGTTCCACATGTCCACTTGTAGTCACAGAATCAGACATACACTAATGGACAACATTGTCTTGTTCCACATATCCACTTGTAGTCACAGAATCAGACATACACTAATGGACAACCTTGTCTTGTTCCACATGTCCACTTGTAGTCACAGAATCAGACACACACTAATGGACAACCTTGTCTTGTTCAACATGTCCACTTGTAGTCACAGAATCAGACATACACTAATGGACAACCTTGTCTTGTTCCACATATTCACTGGTAGTCACAGAATCAGACATACACTAATGGACAACCTTGTCTTGTTCCACATATTCACTGGTAGTCACAGAATCAGACACACACTAATGGACAACCTTGTCTTGTTCAACATGTCCACTTGTAGTCACAGAATCATACACACACTAATGGACAACCTTGTCTTGTTCCACATGTCCACTTGTAGTCACAGAATCAGACACACACTAATGGACAACCTTGTCTTGTTCCACATGTCCACTTGTAGTCACAGAATCAGACATACACTAATGGACAACCTTGTCTTGTTCCACATATTCACTGGTAGTCACAGAATCATACACACACTAATGGACAACATTGTCTTGTTCCACATGTCCACTTGTAGTCACAGAATCAGACATACACTAATGGACAACATTGTCTTTTTCCACATATCCACTTGTAGTCACAGAATCAGACACACACTAATGAACAACCTTGTCTTGTTCCACATGTCCACTTGTAGTCACAGAATCAGACACACACTAATGGACAACCTTGTCTTGTTCCACATTTCCACTTGTAGTCACAGAATCAGACATACACTAATGGACAACCTTGTCTTGTTCCACATGTCCACTTGTAGTCACAGAATCAGACACACACTAATGGACAACCTTGTCTTGTTCCACATGTCCACTGGTAGTCACAGAATCAGACACACACTAATGGACAACCTTGTGTTGTTCCAAATGTCCACTTGTAGTCACAGAATCAGACACACACTAATGGACAACCTTGTCTTGTTCCACATGTCCTCTTGTAGTCACAGAATCACTCATACACTAATGGACAACCTTGTCTTGTTCCACATGTCCACTGGTAGTCACAGAATCAGACATACACTAATGGACAACCTTGTCTTGTTCCACATGTCCACTTGTAGTCACAGAATCAGACACACACTAATGGACAACCTCGTCTTGTTCCACATGTCCACTTGTAGTCACAGATTCAGACATACACTAATGGACAACCTTATCTTGTTCCACATGTCCACTGGTAGTCACAGAACCAGACATACACTAATGGACAACCTTATCTTGTTCCACATGTCCACTGGTAGTCACAGAACCAGACATATACTAATGGACAACCTTGTCTTGTTCCACATGTCCACTTGTAGTCACAGAATCAGACACACACTAATGGACAACCTCGTCTTGTTCCACATGTCCACTTGTAGTCACAGATTCAGACATACACTAATGGACAACCTTATCTTGTTCCACATGTCCACTGGTAGTCACAGAATCACTCATACACTAATGGACAACCTTGTCTTGTTCCACATGTCCACTTGTAGTCACAGAATCAGACACACACTAATGGACAACCTTGTCTTGTTCCACATGTCCACTTGTAGTCACAGAATCAGACACACACTAATGGACAACCTTGCCTTGTTCCACATGTCCACTTGTAGTCACAGAATCAGACATACACTAATGGACAACCTTGTCTTGTTCCACATGTCCACTTGTAGTCACAGAATCAGACATACACTAATGGACAACCTTGTCTTGTTCCACATATTCACTGGTAGTCACAGAATCATACACACACTAATGGACAACATTGTCTTGTTCCACATGTCCACTTGTAGTCACAGAATCAGACATACACTAATGGACAACATTGTCTTTTTCCACATATCCACTTGTAGTCACAGAATCAGACACACACTAATGAACAACCTTGTCTTGTTCCACATGTCCACTTGTAGTCACAGAATCAGACACACACTAATGGACAACCTTGTCTTGTTCCACATTTCCACTTGTAGTCACAGAATCAGACATACACTAATGGACAACCTTGTCTTGTTCCACATGTCCACTTGTAGTCACAGAATCAGACACACACTAATGGACAACCGTGTCTTGTTCCACATGTCCACTGGTAGTCACAGAATCAGACACACACTAATGGACAACCTTGTCTTGTTCCACATGTCCACTTGTAGTCACAGAATCAGACACACACTAATGGACAACCTTGTCTTGTTCCACATGTCCTCTTGTAGTCACAGAATCACTCATACACTAATGGACAACCTTGTCTTGTTCCACATGTCCACTGGTAGTCACAGAATCAGACATACACTAATGGACAACCTTGTCTTGTTCCACATGTCCACTTGTAGTCACAGAATCAGACACACACTAATGGACAACCTCGTCTTGTTCCACATGTCCACTTGTAGTCACAGATTCAGACATACACTAATGGACAACCTTATCTTGTTCCACATGTCCACTGGTAGTCACAGAACCAGACATACACTAATGGACAACCTTATCTTGTTCCACATGTCCACTGGTAGTCACAGAACCAGACATATACTAATGGACAACCTTGTCTTGTTCCACATGTCCACTTGTAGTCACAGAATCAGACACACACTAATGGACAACCTCGTCTTGTTCCACATGTTCACTTGTAGTCACAGATTCAGACATACACTAATGGACAACCTTATCTTGTTCCACATGTCCACTGGTAGTCACAGAATCAGACATACACTAATGGACAACCTTGTCTTGTTCCACATGTCCACTGGTAGTCACAGATTCAGACACACACTAATGGACAACCTTGTCTTGTTCCACATGTCCACTAGCAGTCACAGAATCAGACATACACTAATGGACAACCTTGTCTTGTTCCACATGTCCTCTTGTAGTCACAGAATCACTCATACACTAATGGACAACCTTGTCTTGTTCCACATGTCCACTGGTAGTCACAGAATCAGACACACACTAATGGACAACCTTGTCTTGTTCCACATGTCCACTGGTAGTCACAGAATCAGACATATACTAATGGACAACCTTGTCTTGTTCCACATGTCCTCTTGTAGTCACAGAATCACTCATACACTAATGGACAACCTTGTCTTGTTCCACATGTCCACTGGTAGTCACAGAATCAGACACACACTAATGGACAACCTTGTCTTGTTCCACATGTCCACTTGTAGTCACAGAATCAGACACACACTAATGGACAACCTCGTCTTGTTCCACATGTCCACTTGTAGTCACAGATTCAGACATACACTAATGGACAACCTTATCTTGTTCCACATGTCCACTGGTTGTCACAGAACCAGACATACACTAATGGACAACCTTGTCTTGTTCCACATGTTCACTGGTAGTCACAGAATCAGACACACACTAATGGACAACCTTGTCTTGTTCCACATGTCCACTGGTAGTCACAGATTCAGACACACACTAATGGACAACCTTGTCTTGTTCCACATGTCCACTGGTAGTCACAGAATCAGACACACACTAATGGACAACCTCGTCTTGTTCCACATGTCCACTGGTAGTCACAGAATCAGACATACACTAATGGACAACCTTGTCTTGTTCCACATGTCCACTTGTAGTCACAGATTCAGACATACACTAATGGACAACCTTGTCTTGTTCCACATGTCCACTGGTAGTCACAGAACCAGACATACACTAATGGACAACCTTGTCTTGTTCCACATGTTCACTGGTAGTCACAGAATCAGACACACACTAATGGACAACCTTGCCTTGTTCCACATGTCCACTTGTAGTCACAGAATCAGACACACACTAATGGACAACCTTGTCTTGTTCCACATATTCACTGGTAGTCACAGAATCAGACACACACTAATGGACAACCTTGTCTTGTTCCACATGTCCACTGGTAGTCACAGAATCAGACACACACTAATGGACAACCTTGTCTTGTTCCACATGTCCACTTGTAGTCACAGAATCAGACACACACTAATGGACAACCTTGTCTTGTTCCACATATTCACTGGTAGTCACAGAATCAGACACACACTAATGGACAACCTTGTCTTGTTCCAAATGTCCACTGGTATTCAAACAACCACAAATAGTTTAATGGGCAACTTTGTCTTGTTCCACGCATGCATGCAGTGTGTCAGGTCCTAAAGTCAGGGCACTAAGTCAATATAACAGTGAGTTAGACTGAGTTATAGATATCATTTATTGATTGCAAGCTGTCTTTTGCTATTTGGAATCTCATCTCTAGTGGATTGTAACTTCCTCCTGTCTGTCTCTCAATACAGGTAATTATAGTCATCTCTTCCTGCTGCCCTCTCTGTCTGTCTAAACTCACACCTCCAATGCCCTGCCTCTCTCTCGGATGTGCAAAGCTCCTTGATTGGAATCAGCTGTGTTGTATCCCAGACCCTAGACCTCCCTTGATGAGGTTACTAGCTTGCAGTGTATCAGGTCCTAAACTCAGGTCATTAAAGGGATAGTAATACTTCGTTTTAACTTTATTTTATTTTGTAGGCATTAAAAAAACATGAAGAATGATATAAGTCTTATCTCTCAAACCTTTATGGTTTATGAGATATTCACAAGCAAAGTTCCCCTCCCCGCCCCTGTTACCTAGTGTAAGCCATCTCTTCTCAGATGTGAGTCTGGTTGTATGACAGTACAGATAACAGAAGGGGACAATTTTCTTTGTATGAGAACAATGAAAGCCTTGCCCCCCTTGACAAGTCTTTCAGCTTTTTCCCTTATCTTATTTGAAGATTGTCCCTCTCTGCAGTCTACCTGGGCTCCTCCCTTCTGATCTGGCTGAACAGGGGGGGGATACTTTGTTTGTGAATATCTCTTAAACCATAAAGGTTTCAGAAATAAGACTTATATCATTCTTCATGTTTTTTTAATGCCTACAAAATATAATAAAGTTAAAATGAAGTATTACTATCCCTTTAAGTCAGCATATCAGTGAGCTGAATTACGTTGGACAGAGGCTGGACTGAGGACAGACCACTATCAACTACAGAGCTATCCTTGCTGTATTCAGACCAAAGAAACATCTATTTTCACCACTGACTTTCACATCTTCTATCAAACCTGCTGAACACCTGATGCAAAGAAACCAGGATTACCAGGACTGAAATCACAAACTGCTCAGTTTAACCACTTAACCGCTGATGGAAAAAAACATGATCCTGATTTCTTCTCCCACTACCATTAACCATTACAACATCTACAGCTACTGATCAACAATGGATTGCTTCATTTTACCCTCAACTGACTCCTACCCTCACCAAATACTTTACAGTCCTGCAATAGACTCTCCTCACCCTCCCTGACACCCTCTGCACCTGGACTGACCCTTGTTTGCCAAGTCACCAGTACTCTCCCGATTACAGACTGCTGCTCAAATTCTACTGCCCCGTGCATTAACCCCACTATGGTCAAATTAGCTCCTTGCCTTCACCTTTCTCACCTGCATAAGACTCTCCTCCTCCTGTGTCCACATTAAGTGTCACTCCATTCACATTGACCCTCACGTCTTCCTTCACCACTTCTCTGCCCCTACAAACGTCTCTCATTCCTCCGCTCCCTATCACCACCATCTCCTTCTACCCCTGCAAAAGAGTCCCACTACTTCAAATTTCACTCCCATCTTATGTCCCTGCCCCTTCTCCTCCTGCTCGCTGCAGGTGACATCTCACCTAACCCAGGCCCCTCTTCCATTCTCTCCTGTACCGCAAAACCCACTCACACACAGCATCCACAATCTAATAGCCATTCCACGTCACCTAACCTCCTCCTCCCCCCTTTTGTTTTGGTCTCTGGAACTCCCGCTCTGTGTGTAACAAACTAGCAGCTGTTCATGATCTGTTCATTTCTCACTCCCTAAACCTCCTGCCATCACTGAAACCTGACTCACATCATCAGACACTGCCTCCACTGCCGCACTCTCACATGGAGGCCTTCAATTCACACATACACCCAGGCCTGGCAACAGGCAAGGGGGTGCAGTAGGCATCCTGCTGCCCCCTAACCATATATTTCAGGTAATGCCCACTGCTCCCTCTCTTTCCTTCCCTACATTCAAAGTTCACACACTTCGCCTCTTCTCTCCCTTCCCCTTGCATGTTACGGTCATATACAGGCCACCTGGACCCACTGCACAATTCCTTGACCACTTCACCTCCTGGCTCCCTCACTTCATATCCTCTGATGTCCCTACTCTCATCCCAGGTGATTTCAACATCCCTATAGATATCACAACACCCCCCTGCCCACAAACTCCTCTCCTTAACAACCTCCTTTGGCCTATCACAGTGGACCATCTCCCCTACACACAGTGACGGTCACTCCCTTGACTTGGTCTTCACTGACCTCTGCTCAGTCTCCATCGTCTCTATTATCCCCTTTCCAATCTCTGACCACCACCTCCTCACCGGTAACCTCCTCATACCATCCAAACCCATCCCCGCCACCATGACCAAGAGCATGCGGAGAAATCGACATACTTTTGATCCTCAACAATTCTCCACCTCCCTGCAACCTCTTCTCAACCCCATCCTCACACTTACTTGTCCAGAACAAACTACTGCTCTCTACAACAGCACTCTCACAACAGCCCTCGACACAGTGGCACCTGCAACTCCACGCCACCCACACACAACCCCTCTACAATCTTGGCACACAAGACAAACGCCATACCTCCAAAGGTGCTCACTCACTGCCAAAAGGCACTGGGGGAAATCGCGCTCCACAGCTGACTTCATACACTACAAATTCATTCTCTGTTCATATAGCTCTGCCCTCTCCTTGGCCAAACAGTCTTACTTTTCCTCTCTAATTTCTAATCTCTCCTCTAACCCGAAACTCCTTTTTTCACCCTTCAAATCTCTTCTACACCCAACAACACAAACACCTTCCACTAACTTCTCTGCCAAAGATCTTGCCACCCACTTCAAGGACAAGATCAAATCTATCAGACATGACATTTCATCACTCCCACCCCCACCCAGCCAGCCCAGCCTTGTCACCTCTCCTGCTCCTTCTCACCCATCACCGAGGATGAAGTTTCCCTTCTCCTCACTCGCTCAGACCTAACCACATGCCCTCTCGACCCAATCCCATCTCACCTCACTCAAGAACTTTCCCCTCTACTAATTCCTGTCCTTACTCACGTATTCAACCTCTCTCTGTTAACCCACAACATCATCTTTCATACTCGCACTAATCACTCCCATCCTAAAGAAACCCTCCCTGGACCCAAACTTACTGTCAAATTACCAGCCAATTTCTCTACTCCCGTTCGCCTTCAAGCTCCTTGAGCATCTCACATATAATCAGCTCACTAGATTCCTCTGCTCCCACTCCCTTCTAGATCCCTTGCAATCTGGATTCCACTCTCATCACTCCACTGAGACTGCCCTCACTAAAGTGGCCAATTACTTGCTCGCCACCAAGTCAAAAGGCCACTACTCCCTACTCATTCTCCTGGACCTGTCAGCTGCCTTTGACACAGTAGATCACCCACTCCTCCTCCAAGCCCTCCACTGCCTAGGTCTCTGTGGCACTGCACTCTCCTGGTTTTCATCTTACCTCTGCAACCGCACTTTCAGCGTTTCCTACTCTGGCTCCACTTCTCCACCCATCCCACTGTCTGTTGGAGTGCCTCAAGGATCAGTCCTGGGACCCTTGCTCTTCTCAATCTACACCGTGTCCCTCGGAAAACTAATCAACTCCCTTGGGTTTCACCATCATCTCTATGCTGATGACACTCAAATATATATTTCCACCCCTGACCTCTCCCCTTCCCTTTTGTCCCGAGTATCTGACTGTGTGTCTGCTGTGTCTTCCTGGATGTCCTCCCATCAACTCAAACTTAACCTTGACAAAACTGAACTAATCATCTTTCCTCACAATACAACCTGCCTTACCCCAGATATTACCCTCACCATTAACAACACTACCATCACACCGACACCTACAGCTCGCTGCCTGGGGGCCGCCCCCACCTCTGCAACATCTCTAGAATCCAACCCTTTCTAACACAAGACACAACCAAAATTCTAATCCAAACACTCATCATGTCCCGTCTTGACTACTATAACTCATTACTAATTGGCCTTCCTCTCACCCGACTAACCCCACTACACTCCATAATGAACTCTGCTGCAAGACTAATCTACCTCACTCATCGCTTCTCTGACACCAAACACCTCTGTAAATCCCTACACTGGCTCCCATTAGCATACAGAATTAAATTAAAAATTCTGGTGCTTACTTATAGAGCCCTCACTAACACCGCACCCCCCTATATTTCATCTCTCATTTCCAAATACACTCCCTCTCGCCATCTTTGCTCTGCAACCGACCATCTGCTCTCCACAGCTCTTATCACATCCTCCCACTCCCGCCTACAGGACTTCTCCCACTCCCGCCTACAGGACTTCTCCCGTGCTGCACCTCAACTCTGGAACTCCCTCCCCAACTCCATCAGACTCTCCCCCAGCATTCAGATCTGAAGACGCTCCCCGAAAACTCACCTCTTCAGGGAAGCCTATCAACTGCCTCCATAAACATTATCACTAAGAATCACCCCTTGCCTGGACCACTGCACTCAACAGCACTTCTCACTCCCACCCACTGACCGGCAGCTCATGTGGAAGGAGGCACTTACACCCAATAGCACTTCCTCCTTCTGTGTCAAACCTACCTTCCTCTAGACTGTAAGCTCTCACTGGCAGGGTCCTTTGATCCTTCTGTTCTCCACATTTTATTGTACTATTTAATACCTCTGTATGTCTATTCCCTACTGTAAAGTGCTGCAGAATTTGTTGGCGCTATATAAATAATAATTAATAATAATTAATGATTAATAATCCTCCGTAATAAACAGAAACAGACATATACTAATGGGCAACCTTGTCTTGTCCACACAACCACTGGTAGTCACAGATTTAGACATATACTAATGGACAACCTTGTCTTGTTCCACATGTCCACTGGTAGTCACAGAATCAGACATACACTAATGGACAACCTTGAATTGTTTCATACATCCACTGGTAGTTAAAGAACCACAAATAGTCTAATGGACAACCATGTCTTGTTCCACACATCCACTAGTAGTCACAGAATCAGACATATTTTAATGGACAACCTTGTCGTGCTCCACACATCCACTGGTAGTCACAGAATCAGACATATATTAATGGACAACCTTGAATTGTTTCACATGTCCACTGGTAGTCAAAGAACCACAAATAATCTAATAGAAAACCTTGTCTTGTTCCACACATCCACTGGTAGTCACAGAATCAGACATACACTAATGGACAACCTTGTCTTGCTCCACACATCCACTGGAAGTCACAGAATCAGACATATTTTAATGGACAACCTTGTCATACTCCACACATCCACTGGTAGTCACAGAATCAGACATATACTAATGGACAACCTTGTCTTGTTCCACATGACCACTGGTAGTCAAAGAACCACAAATAGTCTAATGGACAATCTTTTTTTGTTCTACGCATCCTTTGAAGTCACAGAATCAGACATATTTTAATGGACAACCTTGTCTTGCTCGACACATTCACTAGTACTCACAAAATCAGACATACACTAATGTATGTTCCATGTGTTCACTGGTAGTCACAGAACCAGACATACACTAAAGGACAACCTTGAATTGTTTCACATGTCCACTGGTAGTTAAAGAACCACAAATAGTCTAATGTATAACCTTGTCTTGTTCCACACATACACTAGTAGTCACAGAATCAGACATATACTAATGGACAACCTTGTCTTGTTCCATATGTCCACTCGTAGTCACAGAATCAGACATATACCAATGGACAACCTTGTCTTGGTCTACGCATCCTCTGGAAGTCACAGAATCAGTTTCGAAACTCGACAGCTGTCAACTTCCTATTACATTATACCAGTGCAAATGCGGAAAGCTGCAAAAAAGGTATCCTGGTTGGCCAATACCTACATATTAAACGTAATTGCTCTGAAGAGGGATTATTCCTTACTAGAGCTAAGGACTTGCAACAAATATTTAAGGCTAGGGGGTACCCCAACTCCCGTTTACATAAAGGATTTCAAAGAGCTTGTACAGTTTCACGTAAATCTCTTTTAAATACGAGACAAAAATACAGTGATACTAAAGATAACAAACAAGATGAGATCAGGATCATTACTAAGTACAATTTCCAATGGGATCAAGTACATCACATTTTGCAAAAACATTGGCATTTGTTATTGACTGACAGTACTCTTTGTTAATTTCTACCCGCCACATCAAAAATTATGGCTAAAAGAAGTAAAAATTTGGATGATCAGCTGGTACACAACCATTCTTGTTCCCTGAAATCCATCACAGGTGGTACCAAGATAGTGGGATTTCCCCTGTGAGCGGTGTTCCATTTGTAGTTACATGTCTAAGCAAAAAAGCATATATAGTCCGGCTTTTTAACAAAGAGTTGGTATTTTGCGACTTTATAAACTGCTGTACGAAGAACTGCATCTATGCTATCAAATGCTCATGTGATTATATCTATGTTGGCCAGACTACTCATTTCCTTAAGACTCAGATCCAGAAACACCTTTGTCTTATCAAATATGCTCAAAGGGATAGGGATAGAGGTGACACTTTGTCTACTGTAGCAGCACATTGTCTTAATCATCATAATTGCTCTCTTGACAAAATCCAAATTATGGGACTAGAAAAAGTAAATCTTGGGGCTTGTAGGGGCAATGTTGTTAAAAAAACTTTTACAAAGAGAGATTTGGTGGATATTTGCCCTTCAGTCATGTCAACCTCAGTGAATGAACTAGGACATGCTATTTACTTGTTATCTTTAAGACTGCCTCTATTTGATTGTGCTTTGTGGTAACATCTGTTTCTTTATGTTTTCTCAGTGGGCCCTCTACTTGATCCTCTTGGATGCCTGATGTCTGATATTCCCTCAAGTTTCAGGATTCGAGGAGTTTGTGATCCAATGTCAGCTTGTTAATGGCAACAACCACGTGTTTGGAGTGTCTCTGGAATTTTACATCATCCCATTGCTCACTGATGTTCCTTGAAGATTTGGAGAGCTTTTTGACCTGTTTTATGACGGGACCTTTTCTTCTATTAGATTTAATTGGAACATCTTACCCCTGAGAAATCACTATATACATCTCAAGTTGGATGGGTTCATTTGTTTCCATCATACTTTCTATATATAACTAAGAGGACACCTTAAATTGGGATCTCTAGTTATATTTCCAGTAATATATTCTGGAAACAAATTCCATTTCATTGATGCTTGATGTCCTTTCAAGATTTGGGACATGGGGAGTTTTGTGATCCATTATGAGCTCTATTGATGAAAATGATCCTGTGCTTGGAGTCCTTTTTTGAACCTTACCTTGTTGATGATTATTACTCCCTGTACAATAGACTTATGTTGAGCACCTGGATTCCAATGTGTATGTATGTGGGGGGGTGGGGGGATTTGGATGAGGACTGGTGTCCCATTGGAACTAATTGGAACCACTCCACTCCACTGGATGGTCCATTAGTATTCATTATACTCTTCATTTATAACAAGAAGGACATTCCGATTGTATGATAACATCTTTTGCGTGTTTCTTTATTGCATGCCATATCTTATTATTTTTGTTGTATTTATGTTATATGTCTTTAAATACTCATGCCTGTATTTTGCCTGTGTTATGTCATTAAGCATTGGTCTGATTTGACATTTTATTTACGGATGTGATTGTTATATTGTTAAAGATGTGAGATCTTTTTGATTTTTTGGTTGCAATCCGTTGAACTTACACCATTCTCTCTTGGTACATACATAAAAGTTGCACCTCATGAGTAGTGTATAGACATGTATTTGTTTGGATCACTACTTTATCTATTTAATCTTTCCAGCCGCAATAGTCGGGATGTTATAATCTGTGAATATGATATAATATAATATAATAATATCAGTGCTTAGTTACTTTTGTAATTTATATTCACGTTCGGGGTTCATATGAAGTCCTAATATTGGTGTCTATTTACTTTGTAACCTGTATTCGAGATCGGGACTTATAATATGAAACATGTGTTATGTTCCTTTCTTTGATTTAACCTTGACCAGCGGTTTATATGAACCTTTATTAGGTGTTATTTGGCAGAGACTACAGTGCGCTTACATTCTATGGTATATGGTAAGGATCGGGATTAGTAGTCAGAACAGGTTGTGGAATGGCTCTAGTTCTTCAAGTGATCACCTTGTTCTTTTGTATCTCCATCTTGTTTACCTATTCAGTCACATGATTACCAGGCATTTACTGATAGGCTAGGTTTGGATATTTAAAGACAATTCTGCCATCTTTCCAATTACCCCTGATGAAGTCGCCTAGAGCGGCGATATGCGTTGGGCTGTTGGGCAGACAGACCAGCTTGGACTTTATTATGGTTACTCCCTACCTATGATAAGTATGTTCACCTCTCTTATCGTTTGCACTGGTTTCATATTTGATTGATGTAATTTGCACATTTGGATAGTTTGTATTCTGTCTGTGACTTTATCTGATGGGGCTTCACCTCCTAGTAGTAACCGCCACACATTATAGCTCATCTGCCTTTTGGTTTTTAAATGTTTTTATCTTGCTACCATACTGTTTTTTTTTAAATAAAATATATTTGTTATTTTTCTATAACCTGCAAGTGTGCCTCTTATTAAAGGGTCTCTGTATTTAATGAGATATTATGTGATTTCTTTGCCCCATTTTTTCTCCTTTTTTGTCATTATGTTGTTTCTAACCCTGAGTGCACCTTCACCACTTGGTCTAAATCTATTACAGGGATAGTCCATTTTGCTAATGGGCGCCCTATTTCTTTGTTTCACTGGTAGTCAAAGACCCACAAATAGTCTAATGGACAACCTTGTCTTGTTTCACATGTCCACTGGTAGACAAAGACCCCCAAATAGTCTAATGGACAACCTTGTCTTGTTCCACATGTCCACTGGTAGACAAAGACCCCCAAATAGTCTAATGGACAACCTTGCCTTGTTCCACATGTCCACTGGTAGACAAAGACCCCCAAATAGTCTAATGGACAACCTTGTCTTGTTCCGCACACCCACTGGTAGTCACAGAATCAGACATACACTAACTAACAACCTGGCATTGTTTCACATGTCCAAAGGTAGTCACAGAACCACAAAAGATCTAATGGACAACCTTGTAGTCACAGAATCACTCATACACTAATGGACAACCTTGTCTTGTTCCACATGTCCACTGGTAGTCACAGAACCAAACACACACTAATGGACAACCTTGTAGTCACAGAACCAGACATACACTAATGGACAACCTTGTCTTGTTCCACATGTCCACTGGTAGTCACAGAACCAGACACACACTAATGGACAACCTTGTAGTCACAGAATCAGACATATACCAATGGACAACCATGTCTTGTTCCACATGTCCACTTGTAGTCACAGAATCAGACATACACTAATGGACAACCTTGTCTTGTTCCACACATCCACTGGTAGTCACAGAATCAGACATACACTAATGGACAACCTTGTAGTCACAGAATCAGACATACACTAATGGACAACCTTGTCTTGTTCCACACATCCACTGGTAGTCACAGAATCAGACATACACTAATGGACAACCTTGTCTTTCTCTAACCATCCTCTGGAAGTCACAGAATCAGACATATTTTAATGGACAACCTTGTCTTGCTCCACACATCCACTGGTAGTCAAAGAACCACAATAGTCTAATGGACAACCTTGTCTTGTTCTACGCATTCTCTAGAAGTCACAGAATCAGACATATTTTAATGGACAACCTTGTCTTGTTCCACATGTTCACTGGTAGTCAAAGAACCACAAATAGTTTGATGGACAACCTTGTCTTGTTCTACACATCCACTAATAGTCACAGAATCAGACACACACTAAAGGACAAACATGTCTTGTTTCACATGTCCACTGGTAGTTAAAGGGCCACAAATAGTCTAATGGACAACTTTGTCTTGTTCCACATATCCACTAATAGTCACAGAATCAGACATAAACTAAAAGACAAACATGTCTTGTTCCACATGTCCACTGGTAGTTAAAGAACCACAAATAGTCTAATGGACAACTTTGCCTTGTTCTACACATCCACTGGTAGTCACAGAATCAGAATACACAATTGGACAACCTTGTCTTGTTCCACATATTCACTGGTAGATAAAGAACCACAAATAGTTTAATGGACAACATTGTCTTGTATGATGGACTATTACATAGGTAAGTCCTTCTGTCACACACAGTAATTATATAGATATACCTGACTGCTGTGTGATGGACTCCTACCTAGGTAAGTGCTTCTGTTACACACAGTAATTATATATATACGCCTGACTGCTGTGTGATGGACTCCTGCCTAGGTAAGTACTTCTGTTACACACAGTAATTATATAGATACGCCTGACTGCTGTGTGATGGACTCCTACCTAGTAGTGATGAGCGAGCACCCCAATGCTCGGGTGTTCGGGTGCTCTGACCGAGCACCCCCGGAGGCTCGAGTGCTCGGCCGAGCACCCGAGCCCCATTGAAGTCAATGGGAGGACTCGAGCATTACACCAGGCACCCCCTGCTCTGATGAGGGGAGGGTGCCTGGTCCATAGGAAAAGGGCAGAAAAAGATGGAAACACCACAGAAATGGTTCAGGGACAGCATAGGGAGGATGTCTGGATGCATCTTGGACTCCAACATCGCTGCTGGGAACGATCTTTCGCCCGTAGTACGCCATTTTTACAGACTGACCGTAAAACACACAAAAAGGAAAATAAAAACGACTTTAGGAGAAAAATTGTTACCAAACAGTATTTGCTGTATATTTACTTGTATATCATCTGCAAATTCTCCCAAAAATTTCCTCGATTTTTCTGAACTGAGGCCATGATTAAGAGGGAAACGTGCGCAGAAACAAATTCTCCCAAAAATTTCCTTGATTTTTCTGAACTGAGGCCATGATTAAGAGGGAAACGTGCGCAAAAGCAAATTCTCCCAAAAATTTCCTCGATTTTTCTGAACTGGGGCCATGATTAAGAGGGAAACGTGCGCTGAGCCGACCATCTAAAACATTATGGGTGAGGGTCTGCTGCGGAGCTGACCATCCTAAACATTATATGCGAAGGCCCGCTAGTGAGCTGACGCTATAAAACATTATATGAGAGGGCCCGCAAGAGAGCTGACCCAATAAAACATTATATGAGAAGGCCCGCTGGTGAGCTGACCTATATAAAAATTGTCAAACAGGGCCCGCTGGTGAGCTGGCCCTATATAAAAATTATATCACAGAGCCCGCTGGTGAGCTGGCCCTATATAAAAATTATATCACAGGGCATATGGAAGAGGAGGAGGAGGATGAGAAGATTAAGAGTCAACCATATACCCGTTTTTTGGGTGGAAGGGGTGAATGGGAATACAGAGTATTCCCATCATTGTAAATAACATATATAAAGTGAGTTTATGTTCCCCCGGGGCTTTCCTCCAGTGGAGTGGAGAAGTCAGGGGAAATCCAGGCCTTGTTCATTTTTATAAGTGTCAACCTATCAGCATTGTCGGTGGAAAGGCGGATACGCTTATCTGTTATGATGCCACCAGCAGCACTAAATACCCGCTCAGACAGAACGCTGGCGGCAGGGAAGGCCAGCACCTCCAAGGCGTAGAGTGCCAGTTCATACCACGTGTCCAGCTTGGACACCCAGTAGTTGTAAGGCACAGAGGGATCATTGAGGACGCTGAAACGGTCTGCTACGTACTCCTTCACCATCTTCCAAAACTTTTCCCTCCTTGTGACACTAGGCTGCGCATCAGGGTGAGGGTGCTGGCGGGGTGTCATGAAGGTGCCCCACGCCTTGGAGAGTGTTGCCCTGCCTTTGTCGGAACTGCTGTGTGCTCCCCTTTTCTCCCCTTCTCGGTTGGCCAAGGTAGCACGTACTCTGCCTTCTGGTATTGCACCATTTTGCTTGTCCTCTCCACCGGAGGAATGAGAGATGAGAAATTCTCTTTGTAGCGGGGGTCCAGAAGGGTGAACACCCAGTAATCCGTGTTGTCTAAAATGCGTATAACGCGTGGGTCACGGGAAAGGCAGCCTAACATAAAGTCAGCCATGTGTGCCAGAGTACCAACAGTCAAGATTTCGCTGTCCTCACCAGGAGGATGACTCTCAATCTCCTCATCCTCTTCCTCCTCTTCTGCCCACCCACGCTGAAGAGATGGAACTTAAGTTCCATGGCTACCCTCTGTAGCGGAGGCAACCGTGTCTTCCTCCTCCTCCTCCTCCGCCTCCTCCAATTGTCGCTGAGAAGACAAAGTGAGGGTGCTCTGGCTATCACCTTGTGTAAGCTCTTCCTCCCGCATTTCCACCTCTTCCACATGCAAAGCGTCAGTTTTAATTGTGAGCAGCGAGCGTTTCAGTAGACACAGAAGTGGGATGGTTACACTGATAATAGCGTTATCGCCGCTCACCATCTGTGTCGGTTCCTCAAAATTGCGTAAAACCTCACAGAGGTCTGACATCCATTCCCACTCCTCACTTCTGATTACAGGAAGTTGAACGGAGAGGCGACGACCGTGTAACAGCTGGTACTCCACTACTGCCCTCTGCTGCTCACAAAGCCGGGCCAACATGTGGAAGGTGGAGTTCCAGCGCGTGCTCACGTCACACAGCAGCCGGTGAGCTGGCAATTGTAAGCGCTGCTGCAGCTTCAACAGGCCAGCTGAAGCTGTAGATGACTTACGGAAATGTGCACACACGCGGCGCACCTTGGTCAAGAGATCATGGACATTGGGGTAGGTTTTTAGAAATCGCTGAACCACTAAATTAAATACATGCGCTAGGCATGGTACGTGTGTGAGCTTGCCGAGCTCCAAAGCCGCCACCAAGTTATGCCCATTATTCACACACAACCATGCCTGGTTGCAGGTTGAGTGGCGAGAGCCACTGCTCGGTCTGGTGACTAATCCCCTGCAACAGCTCTGAGGCCGTGTGCTGTTTGTCCCCAAGGCAGATCAGCTTCAGCACGGCCTGTTGACGCTTCCCCACTGCAGTGCTACACTGCTTCCAGCTACCGGCTGATGGGGGAGTGGCGCTGCGTGCAGAGAATTCGGAGGTGGAAACGGAGGAGGAGGAGCCAATAACGTAGGTGCTGGCGGAAACCCTGATGGAGGTAGGGCCCGCAATCCTCGGCGTGGGTAGCACCCGTGCCATCCCAGGGTCCGAGTCGCTCCCAGCCTCCACGACATTCACCCAGTGTGCCGTCAGGGAAATGTAGCGTCCCTGGCCACAAGCACTTGTCCATGTGTCAGTCGTTAAGTGGACCTTCCCAGTAACTGCGTTGGTCAGGGCACGGGTGATGTTACGGGACACATGGTGGTGTAATGCGGGGATGGCACACCGGGAAAAGTAGTGGCGGCTGGGGACCGCGTACCGAGGGACAGCTGCTGCCATCAGGCTGCGGAAGGACTCAGTCTCCACAAGCCTAAATGGCAGCATTTCGATGGCCAGTAATTTGGAAAGGTGTGAGCTTAGTGCTATGGCCTGTGGGTGGGTGGCTGGGTATTTTCGCTTGCGCTCAAATGCCTGGGGTAACGACATTTGGACGCTGCGCTGGGACAGGGAAGTGGATGTGGTCGCTGATGGTGCTTCAGATGGTACAGGTGCAGGGCGGGAGGTATGCGGGCCTGCGCCTTCGACAGGCGATTGGCCGGCACCGAAAACAGGGGAAGAGGAGGCAGTGGTGTGGCCTGCAGACACAGATGGGCGATCCAGGCGTTCCTCCCACTTATTACGGTGCTTGGATGCCATGTGTCGGATCATGCTGGTGGTGGTGAGGTTTCTAGTGTTCATGCCTCGGCTCATTCTGGTGTGGCACAGGTTGCAAACTACAATTCTTTTGTCGTCCGCACTTTCCTTAAAAAAACGCCATACCGCGGAACACCTACCCCTTGGCAAGGTAGATTTACGCAAGGGGGTGCTCCGTGGAACATTTGCGGGCCGGTTTGGTGCGGTCCGCCTTCTTTCTGTAGCCACACCACTGCCTCTTCCAGCCTGTTGCGGTGCTGCAGATGGCTCACCCTCAGGACTGCTGTCATCGCTCGGCTCTACACCTTCCCAGGTGGGGTCAGTCACCTCATCGTCCACCAAGTCCTCCTCCACTTCCCCACTCTGATCATCCTCCTCATGTCTTGATCCCACCACATACTCAGTCACTGACAACTGTATATCATCCTCCTCAACAAGGTCTTGAGACAGTAATAGTGGTTGATTTAATGGCAACTGTGTCTCATCATCATCATCATCCACTACTTCCTTTGACCTTAAATGCCGTTCACATCTGTCATCTTCTTGTGATTGGGTACCCTCTAGAGGTTGTGAATCAGGGCATAAGATGTCATGTTCCTCTGCAAGCGTGCTTGGAGAGAGGGTCAAATGAAGGATTGGTGATGAGACGAGCTCCTCACTATATCCCAGTGTGGGATCACTTCTTTGACCAGACCATCTATGGTGGGAGGAAGGATGATCAGAGTGAGGATTATGTTGACCAGACTCTTGGCTACTGAGAGTGGACTTGGTGGAAGACAGGGTGGTGCTTAACCGACTGGAAGCAGTATCAGCTGACATCCAACCGACCACCTGTTCGCAGTGGTCGGACCTCAAGAGTGATGTCCTGCGACGCCCTGTAAAATGAGACATGAAGCTAGGTATGGTGGATGTCTTTCTTTCTTGTGCTCTGGCACCAGGCACGGTTTCTCCGCGTCCTGACCCGCGCCCTGAACTATCAGGATCACGTCCACTTCCCCGTCCCTTTTTACCCGCCTTCTTCATCTTACACGGAATATGTGCTGCAAATCTGCAACTGTGCAGAGTACACAGAATATGCTGCTAAACTGCGGCGAAGCACACTGAATGGAATATGTGACTTTGATATTTTAGTTTGAAGACTTAACAGTATTTCTTCCTATTCTGCAACTGTGCAGAGTACACAGAATATGCTGCTAAACTGCGGCGAAGCACACTGAATGGAATATGTGACTTTGATATTTTAGTTTGAAGACTTAACAGTATTTCTTCCTATTCTGCAACTGTGCAGAGTACACAGAATGTGCTGCTAAACTGCGGTGACGCACACTGAATGGAATATGTGACTTTGATATTTTAGTTTGAAGACTTAACAGTATTTCTTCCTATTCTGCAACTGTGCAGAGTACACAGAATATGCTGCTAAACTGCGGCGAAGCACACTGAATGGAATATGTGACTTTGATATTTTAGTTTGAAGACTTAACAGTATTTCTTCCTATTCTGCAACTGTGCAGAGTACACAGAATGTGCTGCTAAACTGCGGTGACGCACACTGAATGGAATATGTGACTTTGATATTTTAGTTTGAAGACTTAACAGTATTTCTTCCTATTCTGCAACTGTGCAGAGTACACAGAATATGCTGCTAAACTGCGGCGAAGCACACTGAATGGAATATGTGACTTTGATATTTTAGTTTGAAGACTTAACAGTATTTCTTCCTATTCTGCAACTGTGCAGAGTACACAGAATATGCTGCTAAACTGCGGCGAAGCACACTGAATGGAATATGTGACTTTGATATTTTAGTTTGAAGACTTAACAGTATTTCTTCCTATTCTGCAACTGTGCAGACTACACAGAATATGCTGTTAAACTGCGGCGAAGCACACTGAATGGAATATGTGACTTTGATATTTTAGTTTGAAGACTTAACAGTATTTCTTCCTATTCTGCAACTGTGCAGAGTACACAGAATATGCTGCTAAACTGCGGCGAAGCACACTGAATGGAATATGTGACTTTGATATTTTAGTTTGAAGACTTAACAGAATGTGCTCTAATCTGCAACTTTGCACACTAAACAGAATGTGCTCTAATCTGCAACTTTGCACACTAAACAGAATGTGCTCTAATCTGCAACTTTGCACACTAAACAGAATGTGCTCTAATCTGCAACTTTGCACACTAAACAGAATATATGAAATTTTTTTTTTTGTTGTTTTTTTCCCCCCACACAAAATAAACTGCTGCCCCCACACACAGTAGTCCTAAAAAGGACTTTTGGTTCTTTTTTTTTTTTCACAATTGCTTTTTTTCTCCCTACACTGACTTTCCCTTCCTATCCTCATCTCTCCCTGGCTAAGACTGAGCCGAACTCGCTGGTCAGGTGCTATACAGCACCCGACCACGGGTTCTGGCCAGCCAATCAGTGTAATGCCAGCAGCCAACATGGCTGCTGGCATTACACTGATGTCAAAGCCTCCCTGCACGTTTATTGGCTGCGCAGCAGCCGCAAAACGTGCGGGGAGGAGACCCGAACATGGCGGGCGAGCACATGCGGTACTCGTACGAGTACCGCCATGTGCCGAGCAGAGCGATGCTCGAGCCGATCCGAGCATCGGCCGAGCATGCTCGCTCAACACTACTACCTAGGTAAGTGCTTCTGTTACACACAGTAATTATATAGATATACCTGACTGCTGTGTGATGGTCTCCTACCTAGGTAAGTGTTTCTGTTACATACAGTAATTATATAGATACATCTGACTGCTTTATGATGGACTCCTAACTAAGTAAGTGCTTCTGTTACACACAGTAATTATATAGATACACCTGACTGCTGTATGATGGACTACTACCTAGGTAAGTCCTTCTGTTACTCATAGTAATTATATAGATACACCTGACTGCTGTGTGATGGACTCCTACCTAGGTACGTACTTCTGTTACACACACAGTAATTATATAGATACGCCTGACTGCTGCGTGATAGACTCCTACCTAGGTAAGTGCTTCTGTTACACACAGTAATTATATAGATACGCCTGACTGCTGTGTGATGGACTCCTGTCTAGGTAAGTGCTTCTGTTACACACAGTAATTATATAGATATGCCTGATTGCTGCGTGATGGACTCCTACCTAGGTAAGTGCTTCTGTTGCACACAGATGTTATTATATATACTCCTGACTGCTATACGATGGACTCCTACCTAGGTAAGTGCTTCTGTTACACACAGTAATTATATAGATACACCTGACTGCTGTACGATGGACTCCTACCTAGGTAAGTGCTTCTGTTACACACAATAATTATACAGATACGCCTGACTGCTGTGTGATGGACTCCTACCTAGGTAAGTGCTTCTGTTACACACACAGTAATTATATAGATACAACTGACTGCTGTGTGATGGACTCCTACCTAGGTAAGTGCTTCTGTTATACGCAGTAATTATATAGATATACCTGACTGCTGTGTGATGGACTCCTACCTAGGTAAGTGCTTCTGTTACACGCAGTAATTATATAGATATACCTGACTGCTGTGTGATGGACTCCTACCTAGGTAAGTGCTTCTGTTACACACAGTAATTATACAGATACGCCTGACTGCTGTGTGATGGACTCCTACCTAGGTAAGTGCTTCTGTCACACACAGTAATTATATAGATACACCTGACTGCTGTGTGATGGACTCCTACCTAGGTAAGTGCTTCTGTCACACACAGTAATTATATAGATACGCCTGACTGCTGTGTGATGGACTCCTACCTAGGTAAGTGCTTCTGTTACACACAGTAATTATATAGATACACCTGACTGCTGTGTGATGGACTCCTACCTAGGTAAGTGCTTCTGTTACACACAGTAATAATATAGATACGCCTGACTGCTGTGTGATGGACTCCTACCTAGGTAAGTACTTCTGTCACACACAGTAATTTTATAGATACACCTGACTGCTGTATGATGGACTCCTACCTAGGTAAGTGCTTCTGTTACACACAGTTATTATATAGATATACCTGACTGCTGTACGATGGACTCCTACCTAGGTAAGTGCTTCTGTTACACACAGTAATGATATAGATACACCTGACTGCTGTGTGATGGACTCCTACCTAGGTAAGTGCTTCTGTTACACACAGTAATTATATAGATACACCTGACTGCTGTGTGATGGACTCCTACCTAGGTAAGTGCTTCTGTTACACACAGTAATTATATAGATACACCTGACTGCTGTGTGATGGACTCCTACCTAGGTAAGTGCTTCTGTTACACACAGTAATTATATAGATACACCTGACTGCTGTGTGATGGACTCCTACCTAGGTAAGTGCTTCTGTTACACACAGTAATTATATAGATACACCTGACTGCTGTGTGATGGACTCCTAACTAGGTAAGTGCTTCTGTTACACACAGTAATTATATAGATACACCTGACTGCTGTGTGATGGACTCCTAACTAGGTAAGTGCTTCTGTTACACACAGTAATTATATAGATACACCTGACTGCTGTGTGATGGACTCCTACCTAGGTAACTGCTTCTGTCACACACAGTAATTATATAGATACACCTGACTGCTGTGTGATGGACTCCTACCTAGGTAAGTACTTCTGTTACACACAGTAATTATATAGATACACCTGACTGCTGTGTGATGGACTCCTACCTAGGTAAGTACTTCTGTTACACAGTAATTATATAGATACACCTGACTGCTGTGTGATGGACTCCTACCTAGGTAAGTACTTCTGTTACACACAGTAATTATATAGATACACCTGACTGCTGTGTGATGGACTCCTATCTAGGTAAGTGCTTCTGTCACACACGGTAATTATATAGATACACCTGACTGCTGTGTGATGGACTCCTACCTAGGTAAGTACTTCTGTTACACAGTAATTATATAGATACACCTGACTGCTGTGTGATGGACTCCTACCTAGGTAACCGCTTCTGTCACACACAGTAATTATATAGATACACCTGACTGCTGTGTGATGGACTCCTACCTAGGTAAGTGCTTCTGTTACACACAGTAATTATATAGATACACCTGACTGCTGTGTGATGGACTCCTACCTAGGTAAGTACTTCTGTTACACACAGTAATTATATAGATACACCTGACTGCTGTGTGATGGACTCCTACCTAGGTAAGTGCTTCTGTTACACACAGTAATTATATAGATACACCTGACTGCTGTGTGATGGACTCCTACCTAGGTAAGTGCTTCTGTTACACACAGTAATTATACAGATACACCTGACTGCTGTGTGATGGACTCCTACCTAGGTAACCGCTTCTGTCACACACAGTAATTATATAGATACACCTGACTGCTGTGTGATGGACTCCTATCTAGGTAAGTGCTTCTGTTACACACAGTAATTATATACATACACCTGACTGCTGTGTGATGGACTCCTACCTAGGTAACCGCTTCTGTCACACACAGTAATTATATAGATACACCTGACTGCTGTGTGATGGACTCCTACCTAGGTAAGTACTTCTGTTACACACAGTAATTATATAGATACACCTGACTGCTGTATGATGGACTCCTACCTAGGTAAGTGATTCTGTTACACAGTTATTATATAGATACACCTGACTGCTGTGTGATGGACTCCTACCTAGGTAAGTGCTTCTGTCACACATAGTAATTTTATATATATATATATATATATATATATATATATATATATATATACATATATAATGGATTCCTACCTAGGTGAGTGCTGTTGGACTCAGTAATAATAATAATAATATTAATAACAGTAATAATATAGAGACACCTGACTGCTGTATGATAGACTCTTATCTAGGTAAGTCATGTTATACTTAATATTTATATATACTTGTATCAAGTTTTACCTCCCATGTAAGATACATATTTAAGATATATTCTCGGTCTGTGCGCTCTGTGTAATTGTTAGGTGTAAATTTCTGTAACACGTGGTTAATGTGTTTCACTTTTTCCTAAGGACTGAACTTACTCAGCAACGGATATGAAACTTGCTAAATAGATGTGAAAATTCCCCTGTGGTTACTGAGAAAACAGCACTGAAAATATATTTATTATGTTTAATGGGGCCCTGAACTACCTAACTGATAGGAGGAATGTATGGGGAGTAGAAGCCAAGGTGGCTTTCATCTGTCTGGGGGATTGGCAGCCTTGGGGGTAGTTAGGAGGGATTTCCATGCCGTTGTGGATATTATAAACATAATTTTTACCAGCAAAGGAAGGGTGGTTACAGGGGCCTCAGTTCAACTGAATACAAGGACAGTATAATTAGTACAATGTTGGGGAAGATTAGTATTAGTCCTGCACTCCTGGATAGTGAATACAAGAGGAGTATAATTTGTACAATGTTGAGGAAGGTTAGTATTAGTCCTGCACTCCTGGATAGTGAATACAAGGGGAGTATAATTAGTACAATGTTGAGGAAGGTTAGTATTAGTCCTGCACTCCTGGATAGTGAATACAAGAGGAGTATAATTTGTACAATGTTGGGGAAGGTTAGTATTAGTCCTGCACTCCTGGATAGTGAATACAAGGACAGTATAATTTGTACAGTGTTGGGGAAGGTTAGTATTAGTCCTGCAGTCCTGGATAGTGAATACAAGGACAGTATAATTAGTACAGTGTTGGGGAAGGTTAGTATTAGTACTGCACTCCTGGATAGTGAATACAAGAGGAGTATAATTAGTACAATGTTGAGGAAGGTTAGTATTAGTCCTGCACTCCTGGATAGTGAATACAAGAGGAGTATAATTAGTACAATGTTGAGGAAGGTTAGTATTAGTCCTGCACTCCTGGATAGTGAATACAAGGGGAGTATAATTTGTACAGTGTTGGGGAAGGTTGGTATTAGTCCTGCACTCCTGGATAGTGAATACAAGGACAGTATAATTAGTACAATGTTGGGGAAGGTTAGTATTAGTCCTGCACTCCTGGATAGTGAATACAAGGGGAGTATAATTTGTACAGTGTTGGGGAAGGTTAGTATTAGTACTGCACTCCTGGATAGTGAATACAAGAGGAGTATAATTAGTACAATGTTGAGGAAGGTTAGTATTAGTCCTGCACTCCTGGATAGTGAATACAAGGGGAGTATAATTAGTACAATGTTGGGGAAGGTTAGTATTAGTCCTGCACTCCTGGATAGTGAATACAAGAGGAGTATAATTAGTACAATGTTGAGGAAGGTTAGTATTAGTACTGCACTCCTGGATAGTGAATACAAGGACAGTATAATTTGTACAGTGTTGGGGAAGGTTAGTATTAGTCCTGCACTCCTGGATAGTGAATACAAGAGGAGTATAATTAGTACAATGTTGAGGAAGGTTAGTATTAGTCCTGCACTCCTGGATAGTGAATACAAGAGGAGTATAATTAGTACAATGTTGAGGAAGGTTAGTATTAGTCCTGCACTCCTGGATAGTGAATACAAGGGGAGTATAATTTGTACAGTGTTGGGGAAGGTTGGTATTAGTCCTGCACTCCTGGATAGTGAATACAAGGACAGTATAATTAGTACAATGTTGGGGAAGGTTAGTATTAGTCCTGCACTCCTGGATAGTGAATACAAGGGGAGTATAATTTGTACAGTGTTGGGGAAGGTTAGTATTAGTACTGCACTCCTGGATAGTGAATACAAGGACAGTATAATTAGTACAGTGTTGGGGAAGGTTAGTATTAGTCCTGCACTCCTGGATAGTGAATACAAGAGGAGTATAATTAGTACAATGTTGAAGAAGGTTAGTATTAGTCCTGCACTCCTGGATAGTGAATACAAGAGGAGTATAATTAGTACAATGTTGAGGAAGGTTAGTATTAGTCCTGCACTCCTGGATAGTGAATACAAGGGGAGTATAATTTGTAAAGTGTTGGGGAAGGTTGGTATTAGTCCTGCACTCCTGGATAGTGAATACAAGGACAGTATAATTAGTACAATGTTGGGGAAGGTTAGTATTAGTCCTGCACTCCTGGATAGTGAATACAAGGGGAGTATAATTTGTACAGTGTTGGGGAAGGTTAGTATTAGTACTGCACTCCTGGATAGTGAATACAAGAGGAGTATAATTAGTACAATGTTGAGGAAGGTTAGTATTAGTCCTGCACTCCTGGATAGTGAATACAAGGGGAGTATAATTAGTACAATGTTGGGGAAGGTTAGTATTAGTCCTGCACTCCTGGATAGTGAATACAAGAGGAGTATAATTAGTACAATGTTGAGGAAGGTTAGTATTAGTACTGCACTCCTGGATAGTGAATACAAGGACAGTATAATTTGTACAGTGTTGGGGAAGGTTAGTATTAGTCCTGCACTCCTGGATAGTGAATACAAGAGGAGTATAATTAGTACAATGTTGAGGAAGGTTAGTATTAGTCCTGCACTCCTGGATAGTGAATACAAGAGGAGTATAATTAGTACAATGTTGAGGAAGGTTAGTATTAGTCCTGCACTCCTGGATAGTGAATACAAGGGGAGTATAATTAGTACAATGTTGGGGAAGGTTAGTATTAGTGCTGCACTCCTGGATAGTGAATACAAGGAGAGTATAATTAGTACAGTGTTGGGGAAGGTTAGTATTAGTCCTGCACTCCTGGATAGTGAATACAAGGAGAGTATAATTTGTACAGTGTTGGGGAAGGTTAGTATTAGTCCTGCACTCCTGGATAGTGAATACAAGAGGAGTATAATTTGTACAGTGTTGGGGAAGGTTAGTATTAGTCCTGCACTCCTGGATAGTGAATACAAGAGGAGTATAATTTGTACAGTGTTGGGGAAGGTTAGTATTAGTACTGCAGTCCTGGATAGTGAATACAAGGGGAATATAATTTGTACAATGTTGGGGAAGGTTAGTATTAGTACTGCACTCCTGGATAGTGAATACAAGGGGAGTATAATTAGTACAATGTTGAGGAAGGTTAGTATTAGTACTGCACTCCTGGATAGTGAATACAAGGACAGTATAATTAGTACAATGTTGGGGAAGGTTAGTATTAGTCCTGCACTCCTGGATAGTGAATACAAGGAGAGTATAATTTGTACAGTGTTGGGGAAGGTTAGTATTAGTACTGCACTCCTGGATAGTGAATACAAGAGGAGTATAATTAGTACAATGTTGGGGAAGGTTAGTATTAGTGCTGCACTCCTGGATAGTGAATACAAGGAGAGTATAATTAGTACAGTGTTGGGGAAGGTTAGTATTAGTCCTGCACTCCTGGATAGTGAATACAAGGAGAGTATAATTTGTACAGTGTTGGGGAAGGTTAGTATTAGTCCTGCACTCCTGGATAGTGAATACAAGAGGAGTATAATTTGTACAGTGTTGGGGAAGGTTAGTATTAGTCCTGCACTCCTGGATAGTGAATACAAGAGGAGTATAATTTGTACAGTGTTGGGGAAGGTTAGTATTAGTACTGCAGTCCTGGATAGTGAATACAAGGGGAGTATAATTAGTACAGTGTTGGGGAAGGTTAGTATTAGTCCTGCAGTCCTGGATAGTGAATACAAGAGGAGTATAATTAGTACAATGTTGGGGAAGGTTAGTATTAGTACTGCACTCCTGGATAGTGAATACAAGGACAGTATAATTAGTACAGTGTTGGGGAAGGTTAGTATTAGTCCTGCAGTCCTGGATAGTGAATACAAGGACAGTATAATTAGTACAATGTTGGGGAAGGTTAGTATTAGTCCTGCACTCCTGGATAGTGAATACAAGGACAGTATAATTAGTACAATGTTGAGGAAGGTTAGTATTAGTACTGCACTCCTGGATAGTGAATACAAGGACAGTATAATTAGTACAATGTTGGGGAAGGTTAGTATTAGTCCTGCACTCCTGGATAGTGAATACAAGGACAGTATAATTAGTACAATGTTGGGGAAGGTTAGTATTAGTCCTGCACTCCTGGATAGTGAATACAAGGGGAGTATAATTTGTACATTGTTTTAAGCAAGTTGAAAACATTAAAGGGATAGTAATGTCAGAAGAAAAGTATTAACTATATGGTAGATACAATTAAAAGTGAGTACTTGCACTTATTCTTATCTCTCATACTGTTATGGTTTGAGAGATATAGGAAAATAAAGTTCTCCGCTCCCTCCCATGTCTGTTTGATGAGCTGTAAAGCTGTCAGAAGCAGATTCTGGTCACTTGACCAAATGCGGCTCTTCAGCTGTGCCGATATAATGATATCTAAAGATAAATACTTCATTGGAATGGTCTACAACGTGTGCTTGCAAACCAGGCACACTTTGTACACCGTTCCAATTAAATATTTATTTTTAGGTATCGCTATGTCGGCGCTGCTGAAGAGCCGCCGTCTGATCAAGGAATCAGAATCTGCTTTTGACAACTTTACAGGTCATCAAGCAGAAAGGGGAGGGACCAGAGAACTTTATTTTCCTATATCTCTCAAACCATAATGGTCTGAGAGATACGAATAAGTGCAAGTACTCTATTTTAATTGAAAATACCAGATAGTTATACTTTTTTTCTGACATTACTATCCCTTTAAGGTGGGTTAAATATCATGCACTGTTCTCAGGTGACAGCACAGATTGGACCTAGAACTATAGTTATAAATAAATAGGGAGACTTTAAGTAGATTTGGGATAGTTAATGATTTGTATTTTGTTAATACCTCTAGAATAAACGGCTAAATATAGAAAATATAGAATATATATATATATATATATATATATATATATATATAAAAGTTTGGGTTATGTATGTCTCACCAAGGCTGATTATAATCAAGTACAGCTGATAAGAGCATGTATTTACTATAATGAACACCCCCATACACTGGCGCAGTTGGGGTTTCTGGGTGACTGGATGTGGAACGCTGATAAGGAAGGCAGAATGCAGTGTTTAACCCTTGGTGTGCCAAGAGAGGTATCCAATGCATTGCCCCTCTGGCAATCTAAGAGATAACAGATACCGGTGAAGCCCTTCACATGCATTCTCAGGGGAACTCTGCATTTGGGGATCAGTGGGGAGATTCACTAAGTGGTGATAAAGAGGGGATAAAGTGGAGATAATGACTTCTCTAGTGATATCACTTCTCCAGTTCCTATGTGATTGTATGGAGTCAATCCACTAAGATCTCTAGAGCTGAAGACATCTCAGTGCATTGACTCCGTAGAATAACATAGGAATTGGAGAAGTGATTTATCACCTCTTTATCACCTCTTTATCACCACTTTATCACCACTTAGTGAATCTCCCCGGATCTCTTTACGCAGAGCAGGAAGATGATGTGGTCTTTGTTGTATTGATTCTCTTATACCTGGATTGGTGAAATTATGAAACATATTGCTGTAAAGAGAGACATGGGAGTAAAACTCAGTTATATTATTAGACCAGCAGTGGCGTAACAATAGGGGTCGCAGGGGCCGCACCTGCGACCGGGCCCGGCACTCCAAGGGGCCCGGCCGCCCCCTGCGAACCCATCGCCACTCGCCCACAGCCCTGCCCGCAGCAGCTCAGCTGCTGTCCTGGCGCTCTAGTAATGCAGAGCGCTGAGAGATGACATCATCTCCCAGCGCTCTGCATAACTAAGAACAGCGCGAGAGGTGGAGGTAGGAGGTACGCATGGGGCAACTTGAAGATGGGGCAGGGGGCCCGGGCCCGGCAGCAATTCCTGCACCAGGGCCCGGTGGCTTCTAGTTACGCCACTTAATTAGACTCAGATTACTTTATTTTAAAATGATGCTATTGTAATGTAGAATAGTAGAAGAAGATCAGCAGGAGATAATTTTTGTATTTTTTTGTACTTTTGATGTGTATTTTAGTTTCTATACCTGGTGTAGAAGTGTAGAAGCCTGCGGCTGTTAGGCTGTTGGGAAATAGCACAGAGCTATGGTGAAAGGGGAAATGCAGTTAGTGAGGTTTAGGACGGATCTGAGAGCGGGAGAAGTAAAACGGTGGTCTGGCTTCTCATACGAGTGTGGTATAAGCTGAAGTGGTTTATTGAGATCTCATATAACTGTGCTGGGGAGGCTGGTGCCATTTTCCATTAATTAATTAGGATTATAACATAATAATGAATGAGAGCTTTGGGTTTATCAGGTGTTGCATATTTACTGATTGTAATTATGGCAATTCAGGTGTACTTTACGTGCTGTGAGGTGCACCTGAGGAGGATGAAGACCCAGTTATGGTTTAGCAAGATAAAGGACCCAAAGATGTTTGATATGAAAGACGGTCCAGGACGGGTCACTTCTGGGTCATCATATGGAAAAACCTGCCCTCCTGCATCAACGGGATCAGGGCATTCCGTTCACTGACACACATAATATTGTCCCTCATTGTGATCCGCCGGACCGACTTTCCTTACAATGACACATAATATTGTCCTCATTGTGATCCGCCCGGACCGGCTTTCCTTACACTGACACACACAATATTGTCCCTCGTTGTGGTCCGTCTGGACTGGCTTTCCTTACACTGACACACACAATATTGTCCCTCGTTGTGGTCCGTCCGGTCTGGCTTTCCGTACACTGACACACACAATATTGTCCCCATTTTGATCTGTCTGGATCGGCTTTCCTTACACTGATACACACAATATTGTCCCTCGTTCTGATTGGTCCAGACCAGCTTTCCTTACACTGACACACAAAATATTGTCCCTCGTTCTGATTGGTCCAGACCAGCTTTCCTTACACTGACACACAAAATATTGTCCCTCATTGTGATCCATCTGGACCGGCTTTCCTTACACTGACACAAACACAGTATTGTCCCTAATTGTGATCTGTCTATACCGGCTTTCCTTACACTAACACACACACACACACAATATTGTCCCTTACTTAGAAGTACTTACCTAGGTAGGAGTCCATCACACAGCAGTCAGGTGTATATCTTTATAATTACTGTGTGTGACAGAAGTACTTACCTAGGTAGGAGTCCATCACACAGCAGTCAGGTGTATCTATATAATTACTGTGTGTGACAGAAGCAGTTACCTAGGTAGGAGTCCATCATACAGCAGTCAGGTGTATCTATATAATTACTGTGTGTAACAGAAGCACTTACCTAGGTAGGAGTCCATCACACAGCAGTCAGGTGTGTCTATATAATTACTGTGTGTAACAGAAGTACTTACCTAGGTAGGAGTCCATCACACAGCAGTCAGGCGTATCTATATAATTACTGTGTGTAACAGAAGCACTTACCTAGGTAGGAGTCCTTCACACAGCAGTCAGGTGTATCTATATAATTACTGTGTGTAACAGAAGTACTTACCTAGGTAGGAGTCCATCACATAGCAGTCAGGTGTATCTATATAATTGCTGTGTGTAACAGAAGCACTTACCTAGGTAGGAGTCCTTCACACAGCAGTCAGGTGTATCTATATAATTACTGTGTGTAACAGAAGCACTTACCTAGGAAGGAGTCACTCACACAGCAGTCAGGTGTATCTATATAATTACTGTGTGTAACAGAAGCACTTACCTAGGTAGGAGTCCATCATACAGAAGTCAGGCGTATCTATATAATTACTGTGTGTGACAGAAGCACTTACCTAGGTAGGAGTCCTTCACACAGCAGTCAGGTGTATCTATATAATTACTGTGTGTAACAGAAGTACTTACCTAGGTAGGAGTCCATCACATAGCAGTCAGGTGTATCTATATAATTGCTGTGTGTAACAGAAGCACTTACCTAGGTAGGAGTCCTTCACACAGCAGTCAGGTGTATCTATATAATTACTGTGTGTAACAGAAGCACTTACCTAGGAAGGAGTCACTCACACAGCAGTCAGGTGTATCTATATAATTACTGTGTGTAACAGAAGCACTTACCTAGGTAGGAGTCCATCATACAGAAGTCAGGCGTATCTATATAATTACTGTGTGTGACAGAAGCACTTACCTACGTAGGAGTCCATCACACAGCAGTCAGGCGTATCTATATAATTACTGTGTGTGACAGAAGCACTTACCTAAGTAGGAGTCCATCACACAGCAGTCAGGCGTATCTATATAATTACTGTGTGTGTAACAGAAGCACTTACCTAGGTAGGAGTCCATCATACAGCAGTCAGGCGTATCTATATAATTACTGTGTGTAACAGAAGCACTTACCTAGGTAGGAGTCCATCATACAGCAGTCAGGCGTATCTATATAATTACTGTGTGTAACAGAAGCACTTACCTAGGTAGGAGTCCATCATACAGCAGTCAGGCGTATCTATATAATTACTGTGTGTAACAGAAGTACTTACCTAGGTAGGAGTCCATCATACAGCAGTCAGGCGTATCTATATAATTACTGTGTGTAACAGAAGCACTTACCTAGGTAGGAGTCCATCATACAGAAGTCAGGTGTATCTATAGAATTACTGTGTGTAACAGAAGCACTTACCTGGATAGGAGTCCATCATGCAGCAGTCAGGTGTATCTATATAATTACTGTGTGTAACAGAAGCACTTACCTAGGTTGGAGTCCATCATACAACAGTCAGGTGTATCTATATAATTACTGTGTATAACAGAAGCACATACCTAGGTAGGAGTCCATCACACAGCAGTCAGGTGTATATATATCATTACTGTGTGTAACAGAAGCACTTACCTGGATAGGAGTCCATCATGCAGCAGTCAGGTGTATCTTTATAATTACTGTGTGTAACAGAAGCACTTACCTAGGTAGGAGTCCATCACACAGCAGTCAGGTGTATCTATATAATTACTGCGTGTAACAGAAGCACTTACCTAGGTAGGAGTCACTCACACAGCAGTCAGGTGTATGTATATAATTACTGTGTGTAACAGAAGCACTTACCTAGGTAGGAGTCCATCATACAGCAGTCAGGTGTATCTATATAATTACTGCGTGTAACAGAAGCACTTACCTAGGTAGGAGTCCATCATACAGCAGTCAGGCGTATCTATATAATTACTGTGTGTAACAGAAGCACTTACCTAGGTAGGAGTCCATCACATAGCAGTCAGGTGTATCTATATAATTACTGAGTGTAACAGAAGCACTTACCTAGGTAGGAGTCCATCACACAGCAGTCAGGTGTATCTATATAATTACTGCGTGTAACAGAAGCACTTACCTAGGTAGGAGTCCGTCACACAGCAGTCAGGTGTATCTATATAATTACTGCGTGTAACAGAAGCACTTACCTAGGTAGGAGTCCATCATACAGCAGTCAGGTGTATCTATATAATTACTGTGTGTAACAGAAGCACTTACCTAGGTAGGAGTCCATCACACAGCAGTCAGGTGTATCTATATAATTACTGCGTGTAACAGAAGTACTTAGCTAGGTAGGAGTCCATCATACAGCAGTCAGGTGTATCTATATAATTACTGCGTTTAACAGAAGGACTAACTCTGGTAAGTGTCCATCATACAGCGGTCAGATAAATGGCAGGTACACTGGTACATGGGTCAGATGAACACTTTAGTTACATCACTATTTCTCCAACCTCAATTTTCAGATTAGTTAGCAAGGAAACTGAATAATTCTTGCTGCCAACTGACACTAACTCACAGGTTATTGCAGCAATTGTGTAATAAAAAGACCAAATCATTCTGAGAAGACATTGGTTGAGACCTTGCTGGTTCTGTGTGGTCACCCAGATGACTTGGGGAAGTGGAATGTGCGCTTGCTGGTTGTGAAAAATCTGAGAGGTGAAAGGGTTAATTGTTTTGCAGAAGTCGCACATTCACATTGTGTCCGCAAGAGGTTACTTCAAAGCTGAATGAAGGAACTTATATTACTGCAGCCCTCGCAGTGTATCCTCCCAGTATATCCTCAAAGTATATCCTGATGACTGACTAAACAGTGTAGGACTGACCCAGAGAGAGGCCAGCGCTGCCCAATGTCCACTATGGAAATACATCAGATCCAGCTACTCATCTGCCTGAGTAAGTATCCCCTGAAAGTTTTTGCCCCTTTATACAGACCCATGTCTCTCTGTTATTGCCCCTTTATACAGAACTCTGTCTCTCTGTTATTGCCCCTTTATACAGACCCCCTGTATCTCTGTTATTGCCCCTTTATACAGACCCCTGTATCTCTGTTATTGTCCCTTTATACAGACCCCTGTATCTCTGTTATTGTCCCTTTATACAGACCCCTGTATCTCTGTTATTGCCCCTTTATACAGACCCCTGTATCTCTGTTATTATCCCTTTATACAGACCCCTGTATCTCTGTTATTGTCCCTTTATACAGACCCCTGTATCTCTGTTATTGTCCCTTTATACAGACCCCTGTATCTCTGTTATTGCCCCTTTATACAGACCCCTGTATCTCTGTTATTGCCCCTTTATACAGACCCCTGTATCTCTGTTATTGTCCCTTTATACAGACCCCTGTATCTCTGTTATTGCCCCTTTATACAGACCCCTGTATCTCTGTTATTATCCCTTTATACAGACCCCTGTATCTCTGTTATTGTCCCTTTATACAGACCCCTGTATCTCTGTTATTGCCCCTTTATACAGACCCCTGTATCTCTGTTATTGCCCCTTTATACAGACCTCTGTATCTCTGTTATTGTCCCTTTATACAGACCCCTGTATCTCTGTTATTGTCCCTTTATACAGTCCCCTGTATCTCTGTTATTATCCCTTTATACAGACCCCTGTATCTCTGTTATTATCCCTTTATACAGACCCCTGTATCTCTGTTATTATCCCTTTATACAGACCCCTGTATCTCTGTTATTGTCCCCTTTATACAGACCCCTGTATCTCTGTTATTGTCCCTTTATACAGACCCCTGTATCTCTGTTATTGTCCCTTTATACAGACCCCTGTATCTCTGTTATTGTCCCTTTATACAGACCCCTGTATCTCTGTTATTATCCCTTTATACAGACCCCTGTATCTCTGTTATTGTCCCTTTATACAGACCCCTGTATCTCTGTTATTACCCCTTTATACAGACCTCTGTATCTCTGTTATTGCCCCTTTATACAGACCCCTGTATCTCTGTTATTACCCCTTTATACAGACTCCTGTATCTCTGTTATTACCCCTTTATACAGACCCCTGTATCTCTGTTATTGTCCCTTTATACAGACCCCTGTATCTCTGTTATTGCCCCTTTATACAGATCCCTGTATCTCTGTTATTGTCCCCTTTATACAGACCCCTGTATCTCTGTTATTGTCCCTTTATACAGACCCCTGTATCTCTGTTATTACCCCTTTATACAGACCCCTGTATCTCTGTTATTGTCCCTTTATACAGACCCCTGTATCTCTGTTATTGTCCCTTTATACAGACCCCTGTATCTCTGTTATTACCCCTTTATACAGACCCCTGTATCTCTGTTATTGCCCCTTTATACAGACCCCTGTATCTCTGTTATTGTCCCTTTATACAGACCCCTGTATCTCTGTTATTGTCCCTTTATACAGACCCCTGTATCTCTGTTATTGCCCCTTTATACAGTCCCCTGTATCTCTGTTATTGCCCCTTTATACAGACCCCTGTATCTCTGTTATTGTCCCTTTATACAGACCCCTGTATCTCTGTTATTGTCCCTTTATACAGACCCCTGTATCTCTGTTATTGTCCCTTTATAACAGACCCCTGTATCTCTGTTATTGTCCCTTTATACAGACCCCTGTATCTCTGTTATTGTCCCTTTATACAGACCCCTGTATCTCTGTTATTACCCCTTTATACAGACCCCTGTATCTCTGTTATTATCCCTTTATACAGACCCCTGTATCTCTGTTATTGTCCCTTTATACAGACCCCTGTATCTCTGTTATTGTCCCTTTATACAGACCCCTGTATCTCTGTTATTGTCCCTTTATACAGACCCCTGTATCTCTGTTATTGCCCCTTTATACAGATCCCTGTATCTCTGTTATTGTCCCTTTATACAGACCCCTGTATCTCTGTTATTGTCCCTTTATACAGACCCCTGTATCTCTGTTATTGTCCCTTTATACAGACCCCTGTATCTCTGTTATTGTCCCTTTATACAGACCCCTGTATCTCTGTTATTGTCCCTTTATACAGACCCCTGTATCTCTGTTATTGTCCCTTTATACAGACCCCTGTATCTCTGTTATTGCCCCTTTATACAGATCCCTGTATCTCTGTTATTGTCCCTTTATACAGACCCCTGTATCTCTGTTATTGTCCCTTTATACAGACCCCTGTATCTCTGTTATTGCCCCTTTATACAGATCCCTGTATCTCTGTTATTGTCCCTTTATACAGACCCCTGTATCTCTGTTATTGCCCCTTTATACAGTCCCCTGTATCTCTGTTATTGTCCCTTTATACAGACCCCTGTATCTCTGTTATTATCCCTTTATACAGACACCTGTATCTCTGTTATTGTCCCTTTATACAGACCCCTGTATCTCTGTTATTGTCCCTTTATACAGACCCCTGTATCTCTGTTATTGTCCCTTTATACAGACCCCTGTATCTCTGTTATTGTCCCTTTATACAGACCCCTGTATCTCTGTTATTGCCCCTTTATACAGACCCATGTATCTCTGTTATTATCCCTTTATACAGACCCCTGTATCTCTGTTATTGCCCCTTTATACAGTCCCCTGTATCTCTGTTATTGCCCCTTTATACAGACCCTGTCTCTCTGTTATTGTCCCTTTATACAGACCCCTGTATCTCTGTTATTGCCCCTTTATACAGACCCATGTCTCTCTGTTATTGTCCCTTTATACAGACGCCTGTATCTCTGTTATTGTCCCTTTATACAGACCCCTGTATCTCTGTTATTGTCCCTTTATACAGTCCCCTGTATCTCTGTTATTATCCCTTTATACAGACCCCTGTATCTCTGTTATTGTCCCTTTATACAGACCCCTGTATCTCTGTTATTATCCCTTTATACAGACCTCTGTATCTCTGTTATTGTCCCTTTATACAGACCCCTGTATCTCTGTTATTACCCCTTTATACAGACGCCTGTATCTCTGTTATTGTCCCTTTATACAGACCCCTGTATCTCTGTTATTGTCCCTTTATACAGACCCCTGTATCTCTGTTATTGTCCCTTTATACAGACCCCTGTATCTCTGTTATTGTCCCTTTATACAGACTCCTGTATCTCTGTTATTGTCCCTTTATACAGACCCCTGTATCTCTGTTATTGTCCCTTTATACAGACTCCTGTATCTCTGTTATTATCCCTTTATACAGACCCCTGTATCTCTGTTATTGTCCCTTTATACAGACCCCTGTATCTCTGTTATTGTCCCTTTATACAGACCCCTGTATCTCTGTTATTGTCCCTTTATACAGACTCCTGTATCTCTGTTATTGTCCCTTTATACAGACCCCTGTATCTCTGTTATTGTCCCTTTATACAGACCCCTGTATCTCTGTTATTACCCCTTTATACAGACCCCCTGTATCTCTGTTATTGTCCCTTTATACAGCCCCCTGTATCTCTGTTATTACCCCTTTATACAGACCCCTGTATCTCTGTTATTATCCCTTTATACAGACCCCTGTATCTCTGTTATTGTCCCTTTATACAGTCCCCTGTATCTCTGTTATTGTCCCTTTATACAGACCCCTGTATCTCTGTTATTGTCCCTTTATACAGACCCCTGTATCTCTGTTATTGTCCCTTTATACAGACCCCTGTATCTCTGTTATTGTCCCTTTATACAGACCCCTGTATCTCTGTTATTGTCCCTTTATACAGACCCCTGTATCTCTGTTATTGTCCCTTTATACAGACCCCTGTATCTCTGTTATTGTCCCTTTATACAGACCCCTGTATCTCTGTTATTGTCCCTTTATACAGACCCCTGTATCTCTGTTATTGCCCCTTTATACAGTCCCCTGTATCTCTGTTATTGTCCCTTTATACAGACCCCTGTATCTCTGTTATTGCCCCTTTATACAGACCCCTGTATCCCTGTTATTGTCCCTTTATACAGACCCCTGTATCTCTGTTATTGTCCCTTTATACAGACCCCTGTATCTCTGTTATTGTCCCTTTATACAGACCCCTGTATCTCTGTTATTGCCCCTTTATACAGTCCCCTGTATCTCTGTTATTGTCCCTTTATACAGACCCCTGTATCTCTGTTATTGTCCCTTTATACAGACCCCTGTATCTCTGTTATTGTCCCTTTATACAGACCCCTGTATCCCTGTTATTGTCCCTTTATACAGACCCCTGTATCTCTGTTATTGCCCCTTTATACAGACCTCTGTATCTCTGTTATTGCCCCTTTATACAGACCCCTGTATCTCTGTTATTGCCCCTTTATACAGACCCCTGTATCTCTGTTATTGCCCCTTTATACAGACCCCTGTATCTCTGTTATTGTCCCTTTATACAGTCCCCTGTATCTCTGTTATTATCCCTTTATACAGTCCCCTGTATCTCTGTTATTGTCCCTTTATACAGACCCCTGTATCTCTGTTATTATCCCTTTATACAGACCCCTGTATCTCTGTCTGTTATTGCCCCTTTATACAGACTCCTGTATCTCTGTTATTGCCCCTTTATACAGACCCCTGTATCTCTGTTATTGTCCCTTTATACAGTCCCCTGTCTCTCTGTTATTATCCCTTTATACAGACCCCTGTATCTCTGTTATTATCCCTTTATACAGACCCCTGTATCTCTGTTATTGTCCCTTTATACAGACCCCTGTATCTCTGTTATTGTCCCTTTATACAGACCCCTGTATCTCTGTTATTGTCCCTTTATACAGACCCCTGTATCTCTGTTATTGTCCCTTTATACAGACCCCTGTATCTCTGTTATTGTCCCTTTATACAGACCCCTGTATCTCTGTTATTGTCCCTTTATACAGTCCCCTGTATCTCTGTTATTGTCCCTTTATACAGACCCCTGTATCTCTGTTATTGTCCCTTTATACAGACCCCTGTATCTCTGTTATTGTCCCTTTATACAGACCCCTGTATCTCTGTTATTGTCCCTTTATACAGACCCCTGTATCTCTGTTATTGTCCCTTTATACAGACCCCTGTATCTCTGTTATTGTCCCTTTATACAGACCCCTGTATCTCTGTTATTGTCCCTTTATACAGACCCCTGTATCTCTGTTATTGTCCCTTTATACAGACCCCTGTATCTCTGTTATTACCCCTTTATACAGACCCCTGTATCTCTGTTATTATCCCTTTATACAGACCCCTGTATCTCTGTTATTGTCCCTTTATACAGACCCCTGTATCTCTGTTATTGTCCCTTTATACAGACCCCTGTATCTCTGTTATTGCCCCTTTATACAGACCCCTGTATCTCTGTTATTGTCCCTTTATACAGACCCCTGTATCTCTGTTATTGTCCCTTTATACAGACCCCTGTATCTCTGTTATTGTCCCTTTATACAGACCCCTGTATCTCTGTTATTGTCCCTTTATACAGACCCCTGTATCTCTGTTATTGCCCCTTTATACAGACCCCTGTATCTCTGTTATTGCCCCTTTATACAGACCTCTGTATCTCTGTTATTGTCCCTTTATACAGACCCCTGTATCTCTGTTATTGTCCCTTTATACAGACCCCTGTATCTCTGTTATTGTCCCTTTATACAGACCCCTGTATCTCTGTTATTGTCCCTTTATACAGACCCCTGTATCTCTGTTATTGTCCCTTTATACAGACCCCTGTATCTCTGTTATTGTCCCTTTATACAGACCCCTGTATCTCTGTTATTGTCCCTTTATACAGTCCCCTGTATCTCTGTTATTATCCCTTTATACAGACCCCTGTATCTCTGTTATTATCCCTTTATACAGACCCCTGTATCTCTGTTATTGCCCCTTTATACAGACCCCTGTATCTCTGTTATTGTCCCTTTATACAGACCCCTGTATCTCTGTTATTGTCCCTTTATACAGACCCCTGTATCTCTGTTATTATCCCTTTATACAGACCCCTGTATCTCTGTTATTATCCCTTTATACAGACCCCTGTATCTCTGTTATTGTCCCTTTATACAGACCCCTGTATCTCTGTTATTGCCCCTTTATACAGACCCCTGTATCTCTGTTATTGTCCCTTTATACAGACCCCTGTATCTCTGTTATTGCCCCTTTATACAGACCCCTGTATCTCTGTTATTGTCCCTTTATACAGACCCCTGTATCTCTGTTATTGCCCCTTTATACAGACCCCTGTATCTCTGTTATTGTCCCTTTATACAGACCCCTGTATCTCTGTTATTGCCCCTTTATACAGACCCCTGTATCTCTGTTATTGTCCCTTTATACAGACCCCTGTATCTCTGTTATTGTCCCTTTATACAGACCCCTGTATCTCTGTTATTGCCCCTTTATACAGACCCCTGTATCTCTGTTATTGCCCCTTTATACAGACCCCTGTATCTCTGTTATTGTCCCTTTATACAGACCCTGTATCTCTGTTATTGTCCCTTTATACAGACCCCTGTATCTCTGTTATTGTCCCTTTATACAGACCCCTGTATCTCTGTTATTGCCCCTTTATACAGACCCCTGTATCTCTGTTATTGTCCCTTTATACAGACCCTGTATCTCTGTTATTGTCCCTTTATACAGTCCCCTGTATCTCTGTTATTGTCCCTTTATACAGACCCCTGTATCTCTGTTATTGTCCCTTTATACAGACCCCTGTATCTCTGTTATTGCCCCTTTATACAGACCCCTGTATCTCTGTTATTGTCCCTTTATACAGACCCCTGTATCTCTGTTATTGTCCCTTTATACAGACCCCTGTATCTCTGTTATTGTCCCTTTATACAGACCCCTGTATCTCTGTTATTGTCCCTTTATACAGACCCCTGTATCTCTGTTATTGCCCCTTTATACAGACCTCTGTATCTCTGTTATTATCCCTTTATACAGACCCCTGTATCTCTGTTATTGTCCCTTTATACAGACCCCTGTATCTCTGTTATTGTCCCTTTATACAGACCCCTGTATCTCTGTTATTGTCCCTTTATACAGACCCCTGTATCTCTGTTATTGTCCCTTTATACAGACCCCTGTATCTCTGTTATTGCCCCTTTATACAGACCCCTGTATCTCTGTTATTGTCCCTTTATACAGACCCCTGTATCTCTGTTATTGTCCCTTTATACAGACCCCTGTATCTCTGTTATTGCCCCTTTATACAGACCTCTGTATCTCTGTTATTATCCCTTTATACAGACCCCTGTATCTCTGTTATTGTCCCTTTATACAGACCCCTGTATCTCTGTTATTGTCCCTTTATACAGACCCCTGTATCTCTGTTATTGTCCCTTTATACAGACCCCTGTATCTCTGTTATTGTCCCTTTATACAGACCTCTGTATCTCTGTTATTATCCCTTTATACAGACCCCTGTATCTCTGTTATTGTCCCTTTATACAGACCCCTGTATCTCTGTTATTGCCCCTTTATACAGACCCCTGTATCTCTGTTATTGCCCCTTTATACAGACCCCTGTATCTCTGTTATTGCCCCTTTATACAGACCCCTGTATCTCTGTTATTGTCCCTTTATACAGACCCCTGTATCTCTGTTATTGTCCCTTTATACAGACCCCTGTATCTCTGTTATTGTCCCTTTATACAGACTCCTGTATCTCTGTTATTGCCCCTTTATACAGACCCCTGTATCTCTGTTATTGCCCCTTTATACAGACCCCTGTATCTCTGTTATTGTCCCTTTATACAGACCCCTGTATCTCTGTTATTACCCCTTTATACAGACCCCTGTATCTCTGTTATTGCCCCTTTATACAGACCTCTGTATCTCTGTTATTGCCCCTTTATACAGACCCCTGTCTCTCTGTTATTGTCCCTTTATACAGACCCCTGTATCTCTGTTATTACCCCTTTATACAGACCCCTGTATCTCTGTTATTGCCCCTTTATACAGACCCCTGTATCTCTGTTATTGCCCCTTTATACAGACCCCTGTATCTCTGTTATTGTCCCTTTATACAGACCCCTGTATCTCTGTTATTGTCCCTTTATACAGACCCCTGTATCTCTGTTATTACCCCTTTATACAGACCCCTGTATCTCTGTTATTGCCCCTTTATACAGTCCCCTGTATCTCTGTTATTGCCCCTTTATACAGACCTCTGTATCTCTGTTATTGCCCCTTTATACAGACCCCTGTCTCTCTGTTATTGTCCCTTTATACAGACCCCTGTATCTCTGTTATTGCCCCTTTATACAGTCCCCTGTATCTCTGTTATTGCCCCTTTATACAGACCCCTGTCTCTCTGTTATTGTCCCTTTATACAGACCCCTGTATCTCTGTTATTACCCCTTTATACAGACCCCTGTATCTCTGTTATTGCCCCTTTATACAGTCCCCTGTATCTCTGTTATTGCCCCTTTATACAGACCTCTGTATTTCTGTTATTGCCCCTTTATACAGACCCCTGTCTCTCTGTTATTGTCCCTTTATACAGACCCCTGTATCTCTGTTATTGCCCCTTTATACAGACCCCTGTATTTCTGTTATTACCCCTTTATACAGACCCCTGTCTCTCTGTTATTGCCCCTTTATACAGTCCCCTGTATCTCTGTTATTGCCCCTTTATACAGACCTCTGTATCTCTGTTATTACCCCTTTATACAGACCCCTGTATCTCTGTTATTGCCCCTTTATACAGACCCCTGTATCTCTGTTATTGCCCCTTTATACAGACCTCTGTATCTCTGTTATTGCCCCTTTATACAGACCCCTGTATCTCTGTTATTGTCCCTTTATACAGACCCCTGTATCTCTGTTATTGCCCCTTTATACAGACCTCTGTATCTCTGTTATTGCCCCTTTATACAGACCCCTGTCTCTCTGTTATTGTCCCTTTATACAGACCCCTGTATCTCTGTTATTGTCCCTTTATACAGACCCCTGTATCTCTGTTATTACCCCTTTATACAGACCTCTGTATCTCTGTTATTGCCCCTTTATACAGACCCCTGTATCTCTGTTATTGTCCCTTTATACAGACCCCTGTATCTCTGTTATTGTCCCTTTATACAGACCCCTGTATCTCTGTTATTTTCCCTTTATACAGACCTCTGTATCTCTGTTATTGCCCCTTTATACAGACCCCTGTATCTCTGTTATTATCCCTTTATACAGACCCCTGTATCTCTGTTATTATCCCTTTATACAGACCCCTGTATCTCTGTTATTACCCCTTTATACAGACCCCTGTATCTCTGTTATTTTCCCTTTATACAGACCCCTGTATCTCTGTTATTATCCCTTTATACAGACCCCTGTATCTCTGTTATTGCCCCTTTATACAGACCCCTGTATCTCTGTTATTATCCCTTTATACAGACCCCTGTATCTCTGTTATTGTCCCTTTATACAGACCCCTGTATCTCTGTTATTGTCCCTTTATACAGACCCCTGTATCTCTGTTATTGCCCCTTTATACAGACCCCTGTATCTCTGTTATTGCCCCTTTATACAGACCCCTGTATCTCTGTTATTGTCCCTTTATACAGACCCCTGTATCTCTGTTATTGTCCCTTTATACAGACCCCTGTATCTCTGTTATTGTCCCTTTATACAGACCCCTGTATCTCTGTTATTGCCCCTTTATACAGTCCCCTGTATCTCTGTTATTGCCCCTTTATACAGACCCCTGTATCTCTGTTATTGTCCCTTTATACAGACCCCTGTATCTCTGTTATTGCCCCTTTATACAGACCCCTGTATCTCTGTTATTGCCCCTTTATACAGACCCCTGTATCTCTGTTATTGTCCCTTTATACAGACCCCTGTATCTCTGTTATTGCCCCTTTATACAGACCCCTGTATCTCTGTTATTGTCCCTTTATACAGACCCCTGTATCTCTGTTATTGTCCCTTTATACAGACCCCTGTATCTCTGTTATTGCCCCTTTATACAGACCTCTGTATCTCTGTTATTGTCCCTTTATACAGACCCCTGTATCTCTGTTATTGTCCCTTTATACAGACCCCTGTATCTCTGTTATTGTCCCTTTATACAGACCCCTGTATCTCTGTTATTGTCCCTTTATACAGACCCCTGTATCTCTGTTATTGTCCCTTTATACAGACCCCTGTATCTCTGTTATTGTCCCTTTATACAGACCCCTGTATCTCTGTTATTGTCCCTTTATACAGACCCCTGTATCTCTGTTATTGTCCCTTTATACAGACCCCTGTATCTCTGTTATTGCCCCTTTATACAGACCCCTGTCTCTCTGTTATTGCCCCTTTATACAGACCTCTGTATCTCTGTTATTGTCCCTTTATACAGACCCCTGTATCTCTGTTATTGTCCCTTTATACAGACCCCTGTATCTCTGTTATTGCCCCTTTATACAGACCCCTGTATCTCTGTTATTGTCCCTTTATACAGACCCCTGTATCTCTGTTATTGTCCCTTTATACAGACCCCTGTATCTCTGTTATTGTCCCTTTATACAGACCCCTGTATCTCTGTTATTATCCCTTTATACAGACCCCTGTATCTCTGTTATTGTCCCTTTATACAGACCCCTGTATCTCTGTTATTGTCCCTTTATACAGACCCCTGTATCTCTGTTATTGTCCCTTTATACAGACCTCTGTATCTCTGTTATTGCCCCTTTATACAGTCCCCTGTATCTCTGTTATTGCCCCTTTATACAGACCCCTGTATCTCTGTTATTGCCCCTTTATACAGACCCCTGTATCTCTGTTATTACCCCTTTATACAGACCCCTGTATCTCTGTTATTGTCCCTTTATACAAACCCCTGTATCTCTGTTATTGTCCCTTTATACAGACCCCTGTATCTCTGTTATTGCCCCTTTATACAGACCTCTGTATCTCTGTTATTGCCCCTTTATACAGTCCCCTGTATCTCTGTTATTATCCCTTTATACAGACCCCTGTATCTCTGTTATTGTCCCTTTATACAAACCCCTGTATCTCTGTTATTGTCCCTTTATACAGACCCCTGTATCTCTGTTATTGCCCCTTTATACAGACCTCTGTATCTCTGTTATTGCCCCTTTATACAGACCCCTGTATCTCTGTTATTATCCCTTTATACAGACC
>CM074725.1:4146960-4369571 GCA_037306005.1 Rhinophrynus dorsalis | reverse complement strand
TTGTCCCTTTATACAGACCCCTGTATCTCTGTTATTGTCCCTTTATACAGACCCCTGTATCTCTGTTATTATCCCTTTATACAGACCCCTGTATCTCTGTTATTGTCCCTTTATACAGACCCCTGTATCTCTGTTATTGTCCCTTTATACAGACCCCTGTATCTCTGTTATTGTCCCTTTATACAGACCCCTGTATCTCTGTTATTATCCCTTTATACAGACCCCTGTATCTCTGTTATTATCCCTTTATACAGACCCCTGTATCTCTGTTATTGTCCCTTTATACAGACCCCTGTATCTCTGTTATTGTCCCTTTATACAGACCCCTGTATCTCTGTTATTGTCCCTTTATACAGACCCCTGTATCTCTGTTATTACCCCTTTATACAGACCCCTGTATCTCTGTTATTATCCCTTTATACAGACCCCTGTATCTCTGTTATTATCCCTTTATACAGTCCCCTGTATCTCTGTTATTATCCCTTTATACAGACCCCTGTATCTCTGTTATTACCCCTTTATACAGACTCCTGTATCTCTTGTTATTATCCCTTTATACAGACCCCTGTATCTCTGTTATTGCCCCTTTATACAGACCCCTGTATCTCTGTTATTGTCCCTTTATACAGACCCCTTGTATCTCTGTTATTATCCCTTTATACAGACCCCTGTATCTCTGTTATTGTCCCTTTATACAGACCCCTGTATCTCTGTTATTATCCCTTTATACAGACCCCTGTATCTCTGTTATTGTCCCTTTATACAGACCCCTGTATCTCTGTTATTACCCCTTTATACAGACCCCTGTATCTCTGTTATTGTCCCTTTATACAGTCCCCTGTATCTCTGTTATTGTCCCTTTATACAGACCTCTGTATCTCTGTTATTGTCCCTTTATACAGACCCCTGTATCTCTGTTATTATCCCTTTATACAGACCCCTGTATCTCTGTTATTATCCCTTTATACAGACCCCTGTATCTCTGTTATTGCCCCTTTATACAGACCTCTGTATCTCTGTTATTACCCCTTTATACAGACCCCTGTATCTCTGTTATTGTCCCCTTTATACAGACCCCTGTATCTCTGTTATTGCCCCTTTATACAGACCCCTGTATCTCTGTTATTGCCCCTTTATACAGACCCCTGTATCTCTGTTATTGTCCCTTTATACAGACCCCTGTATCTCTGTTATTGCCCCTTTATACAGACACCTGTATCTCTGTTATTGTCCCTTTATACAGACCCCTGTATCTCTGTTATTGCCCCTTTATACAGTCCCCTGTATCTCTGTTATTATCCCTTTATACAGACCCCTGTATCTCTGTTATTGCCCCTTTATACAGACCTCTGTATCTCTGTTATTATCCCTTTATACAGTCCCCTGTCTCTTTGTTATTGTCCCTTTATACAGACCCCTGTATCTCTGTTATTGTCCCTTTATACAGACCCCTGTATCTCTGTTATTGTCCCTTTATACAGACCCCTGTATCTCTGTTATTGCCCCTTTATACAGTCCCCTGTATCTCTGTTATTATCCCTTTATACAGACCCCTGTATCTCTGTTATTGCCCCTTTATACAGACCTCTGTATCTCTGTTATTATCCCTTTATACAGACCCCTGTATCTCTGTTATTGTCCCTTTATACAGACCCCTGTATCTCTGTTATTGCCCCTTTATACAGACCTCTGTATCTCTGTTATTGCCCCTTTATACAGTCCCCTGTCTCTTTGTTATTGTCCCTTTATACAGACCCCTGTATCTCTGTTATTGTCCCTTTATACAGACCCCTGTATCTCTGTTATTGTCCCTTTATACAGACCCCTGTATCTCTGTTATTGTCCCTTTATACAGACCCCTGTATCTCTGTTATTGTCCCTTTATACAGACCCATGTATCTCTGTTATTATCCCTTTATACAGGACCCCTGTATCTCTGTTATTGCCCCTTTATACAGACTCCTGTATCTCTGTTATTATCCCTTTATACAGACCCCTGTATCTCTGTTATTGCCCCTTTATACAGACCCCTGTATCTCTGTTATTATCCCTTTATACAGTCCCCTGTCTCTTTGTTATTGTCCCTTTATACAGACCCCTGTATCTCTGTTATTGTCCCTTTATACAGACCCCTGTATCTCTGTTATTGCCCCTTTATACAGACCTCTGTATCTCTGTTATTATCCCTTTATACAGACCTCTGTATCTCTGTTATTGTCCCTTTATACAGACCCCTGTATCTCTGTTATTGTCCCTTTATACAGACCCCTGTATCTCTGTTATTGTCCCTTTATACAGACCCCTGTATCTCTGTTATTACCCCTTTATACAGACCCCTGTATCTCTGTTATTGTCCCTTTATACAGACCCCTGTATCTCTGTTATTACCCCTTTATACAGACCCCTGTATCTCTGTTATTGTCCCTTTATACAGACCCCTGTATCTCTGTTATTGTCCCTTTATACAGACCCCCTGTATCTCTGTTATTGTCCCTTTATACAGACCCCTGTATCTCTGTTATTGCCCCTTTATACAGACCCCTGTATCTCTGTTATTGTCCCTTTATACAGACCCCTGTATCTCTGTTATTGCCCCTTTATACAGACCCCTGTATCTCTGTTATTGCCCCTTTATACAGACCCCTGTATCTCTGTTATTGTCCCTTTATACAGGACCCCTGTATCTCTGTTATTGTCCCTTTATACAGACCCCTGTATCTCTGTTATTATCCCTTTATACAGACCCCTGTATCTCTGTTATTGTCCCTTTATACAGACCCCTGTCTCTCTGTTATTGCCCCTTTATACAGACTCCTGTATCTCTGTTATTGTCCCTTTATACAGACCCCTGTATCTCTGTTATTGTCCCTTTATACAGACCCCTGTATCTCTGTTATTATCCCTTTATACAGACCCCTGTATCTCTGTTATTATCCCTTTATACAGACCCCTGTATCTCTGTTATTATCCCTTTATACAGACCCCTGTATCTCTGTTATTGTCCCTTTATACAGACCCCTGTATCTCTGTTATTATCCCTTTATACAGACCCCTGTATCTCTGTTATTGCCCCTTTATACAGACCCCTGTATCTCTGTTATTGCCCCTTTATACAGACCCCTGTATCTCTGTTATTGTCCCTTTATACAGACCCCTGTATCTCTGTTATTGTCCCTTTATACAGACCTCTGTATCTCTGTTATTGTCCCTTTATACAGTCCCCTGTATCTCTGTTATTGTCCCTTTATACAGACCCCTGTATCTCTGTTATTATCCCTTTATACAGACCTCTGTATCTCTGTTATTGTCCCTTTATACAGTCCCCTGTATCTCTGTTATTGTCCCTTTATACAGACCCCTGTATCTCTGTTATTGTCCCTTTATACAGACCCCTGTATCTCTGTTATTGCCCCTTTATACAGACCCCTGTATCTCTGTTATTGTCCCTTTATACAGACCCCTGTATCTCTGTTATTGCCCCTTTATACAGTCCCCTGTATCTCTGTTATTGTCCCTTTATACAGACCCCTGTCTCTCTGTTATTGTCCCTTTATACAGACCCCTGTCTCTCTGTTATTGCCCCTTTATACAGACCCCTGTATCTCTGTTATTATCCCTTTATACAGTCCCCCTGTATCTCTGTTATTGTCCCTTTATACAGACCCCTGTATCTCTGTTATTGTCCCTTTATACAGACCCCTGTATCTCTGTTATTGTCCCTTTATACAGACCCCTGTATCTCTGTTATTGCCCCTTTATACAGACCCCTGTATCTCTGTTATTATCCCTTTATACAGTCCCCTGTATCTCTGTTATTGTCCCTTTATACAGACCTCTGTATCTCTGTTATTATCCCTTTATACAGACCCCTGTATCTCTGTTATTGCCCCTTTATACAGACCCCTGTATCTCTGTTATTGCCCCTTTATACAGACCCCTGTATCTCTGTTATTATCCCTTTATACAGACCCCTGTATCTCTGTTATTGTCCCTTTATACAGACCTCTGTATCTCTGTTATTACCCCTTTATACAGACCCCTGTATCTCTGTTATTGTCCCTTTATACAGACCCCTGTATCTCTGTTATTGCCCCTTTATACAGACCCCTGTATCTCTGTTATTGTCCCCTTTATACAGACCTCTGTATCTCTGTTATTATCCCTTTATACAGACCCCTGTATCTCTGTTATTGTCCCTTTATACAGACCCCTGTATCTCTGTTATTGCCCCTTTATACAGACCCCTGTATCTCTGTTATTGCCCCTTTATACAGACCCCTGTCTCTCTGTTATTGTCCCTTTATACAGACCCCTGTATCTCTGTTATTGTCCCTTTATACAGACCCCTGTATCTCTGTTATTATCCCTTTATACAGACCTCTGTATCTCTGTTATTGTCCCCTTTATACAGACCCCTGTATCTCTGTTATTGTCCCTTTATACAGACCCCTGTATCTCTGTTATTGCCCCTTTATACAGACCCCTGTATCTCTGTTATTATCCCTTTATACAGACCCCTGTATCTCTGTTATTGTCCCTTTATACAGACCCCTGTATCTCTGTTATTATCCCTTTATACAGACCCCTGTATCTCTGTTATTGCCCCTTTATACAGACCCCTGTATCTCTGTTATTATCCCTTTATACAGACCCCTGTATCCCTGTTATTGCCCCTTTATACAGACCCCTGTATCTCTGTTATTGCCCCTTTATACAGACCCCTGTATCTCTGTTATTGCCCCTTTATACAGACCCCTGTATCTCTGTTATTGCCCCTTTATACAGACCTCTGTATCTCTGTTATTATCCCTTTATACAGACCCCTGTATCTCTGTTATTATCCCTTTATACAGACCCCTGTATCCCTGTTATTGCCCCTTTATACAGACCCCTGTATCTCTGTTATTGCCCCTTTATACAGACCTCTGTATCTCTGTTATTATCCCTTTATACAGACCCCTGTATCTCTGTTATTATCCCTTTATACAGACCCCTGTTTCCCTGTTATTGCTCCCCTTTATACAAGACCCCTGTATCTCTGTTATTGCCCCTTTATACAGACCCCTGTATCTCTGTTATTGCCCTTTATACAGACCCTGTATCTCTGTTATGTCCCCTTTATACAGACCCCTGTATCTCTGTTATTGCCCCTTTATACAGACCCCTGTATCTCTGTTATTGTCCCTTTATACAGACCCCTGTATCTCTGTATTATCCCTTTATACAGTCCCCTGTATCTCTGTTATTGCCCCTTTATACAGACCCCTGTATCTCTGTTATTGTCCCTTTATACAGACCTCTGTTTCTCTGTTATTATCCCTTTATACAGTCCCCTGTATCTCTGTTATTATCCCTTTATACAGTCCCCTGTATCTCTGTTATTGCCCCTTTATACAGACCCCTGTATCTCTGTTATTATCCCTTTATACAGACCCCTGTATCTCTGTTATTACCCCTTTATACAGACCCCTGTATCTCTGTTATTGTCCCTTTATACAGACCCCTGTATCTCTGTTATTATCCCTTTATACAGACCCCTGTATCTCTGTTATTGCCCCTTTATACAGACCCCTGTATCTCTGTATTGTCCTTTATACAGACCCCTGTATCTCTGTTATTGTCCCTTTATACAGACTCCTGTATCTCTGTTATTATCCCTTTATACAGACCCCTGTATCTCTGTTATTGTCCCTTTATACAGACCCCTGTATCTCTGTTATTGCCCCTTTATACAGACCCCTGTATCTCTGTTATTGCCCTTTATACAGACCCCTGTATCTCTGTTATTACCCTTTATACAGACCCCTGTATCTCTGTTATTATCCCTTTATACAGACCCCTGTATCTCTGTTATTGTCCCTTTATACAGACCCCCTGTATCTCTGTTATTGTCCCTTTATACAGACCCCTGTATCTCTGTTATTGCCCCTTTATACAGACCCCTGTATCTCTGTTATTATCCCTTTATACAGACCCCTGTATCTCTGTTATTATCCCTTTATACAGACCCCTGTATCTCTGTTATTATCCCTTTATACAGACCCCTGTATCTCTGTTATTGCCCCTTTATACAGACCCCTGTATCTCTGTTATTGTCCCTTTATACAGACCCCTGTATCTCTGTTATTACCCCTTTATACAGACCCCTGTATCTCTGTTATTGTCCCTTTATACAGACCCCTGTATCTCTGTTATTGTCCCTTTATACAGACCCCTGTATCTCTGTTATTATCCCTTTATACAGACTCCTGTATCTCTGTTATTGTCCCTTTATACAGACCCCTGTATCTCTGTTATTGTCCCTTTATACAGACCCCTGTATCTCTGTTATTGCCCCTTTATACAGACCCCTGTATCTCTGTTATTGTCCCTTTATACAGACCCCTGTATCTCTGTTATTGTCCCTTTATACAGACCCCTGTATCTCTGTTATTGTCCCTTTATACAGACTCCTGTATCTCTGTTATTGTCCCTTTATACAGACCCCTGTATCTCTGTTATTATCCCTTTATACAGACCCCTGTATCTCTGTTATTGCCCCTTTATACAGACCCCTGTATCTCTGTTATTGCCCCTTTATACAGACCCCTGTATCTCTGTTATTACCCCTTTATACAGACCCCTGTATCTCTGTTATTGTCCCTTTATACAGACTCCTGTATCTCTGTTATTGTCCCTTTATACAGTCCCCTGTATCTCTGTTATTATCCCTTTATACAGACCCCTGTATCTCTGTTATTACCCCTTTATACAGACCCCTGTATCTCTGTTATTGCCCCTTTATACAGACCCCTGTATCTCTGTTATTATCCCTTTATACAGACCCCTGTATCTCTGTTATTGTCCCTTTATACAGTCCCCTGTATCTCTGTTATTGTCCCTTTATACAGACCCCTGTATCTCTGTTATTGCCCCTTTATACAGACCCCTGTATCTCTGTTATTGCCCCTTTATACAGACCCCTGTATCTCTGTTATTATCCCTTTATACAGACCCCTGTATCTCTGTTATTGTCCCTTTATACAGTCCCCTGTATCTCTGTTATTGTCCCTTTATACAGACCCCTGTATCTCTGTTATTGTCCCTTTATACAGACCCCTGTATCTCTGTTATTGCCCCTTTATACAGTCCCCTGTATCTCTGTTATTGTCCCTTTATACAGACCCCTGTATCTCTGTTATTACCCCTTTATACAGACTCCTGTATCTCTGTTATTGTCCCTTTATACAGTCCCCTGTATCTCTGTTATTGTCCCTTTATACAGACCCCTGTATCTCTGTTATTACCCCTTTATACAGACCCCTGTATCTCTGTTATTGTCCCTTTATACAGACTCCTGTATCTCTGTTATTATCCCTTTATACAGACCCCTGTATCTCTGTTATTGTCCCTTTATACAGACCCCTGTATCTCTGTTATTGCCCCTTTATACAGACCCCTGTATCTCTGTTATTGTCCCTTTATACAGACCCCTGTATCTCTGTTATTGCCCCTTTATACAGTCCCCTGTATCTCTGTTATTGTCCCTTTATACAGACTCCTGTATCTCTGTTATTGTCCCTTTATACAGACCCCTGTATCTCTGTTATTGTCCCTTTATACAGACTCCTGTATCTCTGTTATTGTCCCTTTATACAGACCCCTGTATCTCTGTTATTATCCCTTTATACAGACCCCTGTATCTCTGTTATTGTCCCTTTATACAGACCCCTGTATCTCTGTTATTGTCCCTTTATACAGACCCCTGTATCTCTGTTATTGTCCCTTTATACAGACTCCTGTATCTCTGTTATTATCCCTTTATACAGACCCCTGTATCTCTGTTATTGTCCCTTTATACAGTCCCCTGTATCTCTGTTATTGTCCCTTTATACAGACCCCTGTATCTCTGTTATTGTCCCTTTATACAGACCTCTGTATCTCTGTTATTGTCCCTTTATACAGACCCCTGTATCTCTGTTATTGTCCCTTTATACAGACCCCTGTATCTCTGTTATTGCCCTTTATACAGACCCCTGTATCTCTGTTATTGTCCCTTTATACAGTCCCCTGTATCTCTGTTATTGTCCCTTTATACAGACCCCTGTATCTCTGTTATTGCCCCTTTATACAGTCCCCTGTATCTCTGTTATTGTCCCTTTATACAGACCCCTGTATCTCTGTTATTGTCCCTTTATACAGTCCCCTGTATCTCTGTTATTGTCCCTTTATACAGACCCCTGTATCTCTGTTATTATCCCTTTATACAGACCCCTGTATCTCTGTTATTGTCCCTTTATACAGACCCCTGTATCTCTGTTATTGCCCCTTTATACAGTCCCCTGTATCTCTGTTATTGTCCCTTTATACAGACTCCTGTATCTCTGTTATTGTCCCTTTATACAGACCCCTGTATCTCTGTTATTGCCCCTTTATACAGACCCCTGTATCTCTGTTATTGTCCCTTTATACAGACCCCTGTATCTCTGTTATTGCCCCTTTATACAGTCCCCTGTATCTCTGTTATTGTCCCTTTATACAGACTCCTGTATCTCTGTTATTGTCCCTTTATACAGACCCCTGTATCTCTGTTATTGTCCCTTTATACAGACTCCTGTATCTCTGTTATTGTCCCTTTATACAGACCCCTGTATCTCTGTTATTGTCCCTTTATACAGACCCCTGTATCTCTGTTATTGTCCCTTTATACAGACCCCTGTATCTCTGTTATTGTCCCTTTATACAGACCCCTGTATCTCTGTTATTGTCCCTTTATACAGACTCCTGTATCTCTGTTATTGTCCCTTTATACAGACCCCTGTATCTCTGTTATTATCCCTTTATACAGACCCCTGTATCTCTGTTATTGTCCCTTTATACAGACCCCTGTATCTCTGTTATTGTCCCTTTATACAGACCCCTGTATCTCTGTTATTGTCCCTTTATACAGACTCCTGTATCTCTGTTATTATCCCTTTATACAGACCCCTGTATCTCTGTTATTGTCCCTTTATACAGTCCCCTGTATCTCTGTTATTGTCCCTTTATACAGACCCCTGTATCTCTGTTATTGTCCCTTTATACAGACCCCTGTATCTCTGTTATTGTCCCTTTATACAGACTCCTGTATCTCTGTTATTATCCCTTTATACAGACCCCTGTATCTCTGTTATTATCCCTTTATACAGACCCCTGTATCTCTGTTATTGTCCCTTTATACAGACCCCTGTATCTCTGTTATTGTCCCTTTATACAGACCCCTGTATCTCTGTTATTGTCCCTTTATACAGACCTCTGTATCTCTGTTATTGTCCCTTTATACAGACCCCTGTATCTCTGTTATTGTCCCTTTATACAGACCCCTGTATCTCTGTTATTGCCCCTTTATACAGACCCCTGTATCTCTGTTATTGTCCCTTTATACAGACCCCTGTATCTCTGTTATTGTCCCTTTATACAGACCCCTGTATCTCTGTTATTGTCCCTTTATACAGACCCCTGTATCTCTGTTATTGTCCCTTTATACAGACCTCTGTATCTCTGTTATTGTCCCTTTATACAGACCCCTGTATCTCTGTTATTGTCCCTTTATACAGACTCCTGTATCTCTGTTATTGTCCCTTTATACAGTCCCCTGTATCTCTGTTATTGTCCCTTTATACAGACTCCTGTATCTCTGTTATTACCCCTTTATACAGTCCCCTGTATCTCTGTTATTGTCCCTTTATACAGACTCCTGTATCTCTGTTATTGCCCCTTTATACAGACCCCTGTATCTCTGTTATTGTCCCTTTATACAGACCCCTGTATCTCTGTTATTATCCCTTTATACAGACCCCTGTATCTCTGTTATTGTCCCTTTATACAGACCCCTGTATCTCTGTTATTATCCCTTTATACAGACCCCTGTATCTCTGTTATTGTCCCTTTATACAGACCCCTGTATCTCTGTTATTGTCCCTTTATACAGTCCCCTGTATCTCTGTTATTGTCCCTTTATACAGACCCCTGTATCTCTATTATTGTCCCTTTATACAGACCCCTGTATCTCTGTTATTGTCCCTTTATACAGACCCCTGTATCTCTGTTATTGTCCCTTTATACAGACCCCTGTATCTCTGTTATTGTCCCTTTATACAGACCCCTGTATCTCTGTTATTGCCCCTTTATACAGACTCCTGTATCTCTGTTATTGTCCCTTTATACAGACCCCTGTATCTCTGTTATTGTCCCTTTATACAGACCCCTGTATCTCTGTTATTACCCTTTTATACAGACCCCTGTATCTCTGTTATTGCCCCTTTATACAGACCCCTGTATCTCTGTTATTATCCCTTTATACAGACCCCTGTATCTCTGTTATTGCCCCTTTATACAGACCCCTGTATCTCTGTTATTGTCCCTTTATACAGACTCCTGTATCTCTGTTATTGTCCCTTTATACAGACTCCTGTATCTCTGTTATTGCCCCTTTATACAGACCCCTGTATCTCTGTTATTACCCCTTTATACAGTCCCCTGTATCTCTGTTATTGCCCCTTTATACAGACTCCTGTATCTCTGTTATTGTCCCTTTATACAGACCCCTGTATCTCTGTTATTGCCCCTTTATACAGACCCCTGTATCTCTGTTATTACCCCTTTATACAGTCCCCTGTATCTCTGTTATTACCCCTTTATACAGACCCCTGTATCTCTGTTATTATCCCTTTATACAGACCCCTGTATCTCTGTTATTGCCCCTTTATACAGACCCCTGTATCTCTGTTATTATCCCTTTATACAGACCCCTGTATCTCTGTTATTGTCCCTTTATACAGACCCCTGTATCTCTGTTATTGTCCCTTTATACAGACCCCTGTATCTCTGTTATTACCCCTTTATACAGTCCCCTGTATCTCTGTTATTACCCCTTTATACAGACCCCTGTATCTCTGTTATTATCCCTTTATACAGACCCCTGTATCTCTGTTATTGCCCCTTTATACAGACCCCTGTATCTCTGTTATTGTCCCTTTATACAGACCCCTGTATCTCTGTTATTGTCCCTTTATACAGACCCCTGTATCTCTGTTATTGTCCCTTTATACAGACCCCTGTATCTCTGTTATTGCCCCTTTATACAGACCCCTGTATCTCTGTTATTGTCCCTTTATACAGACCCCTGTATCTCTGTTATTGTCCCTTTATACAGACCCCTGTATCTCTGTTATTGTCCCTTTATACAGACCCCTGTATCTCTGTTATTGTCCCTTTATACAGACCCCTGTATCTCTGTTATTATCCCTTTATACAGACCCCTGTATCTCTGTTATTGTCCCTTTATACAGACTCCTGTATCTCTGTTATTGTCCCTTTATACAGACCCCTGTATCTCTGTTATTGCCTCTTTATACAGTCCCCTGTATCTCTGTTATTACCCCTTTATACAGACCCCTGTATCTCTGTTATTATCCCTTTATACAGACTCCTGTATCTCTGTTATTGTCCCTTTATACAGACCTCTGTATCTCTGTTATTGCCCCTTTATACAGACCCCTGTATCTCTGTTATTGTCCCTTTATACAGACCTCTGTATCTCTGTTATTGCCCCTTTATACAGACCCCTGTATCTCTGTTATTGTCCCTTTATACAGACCCCTGTATCTCTGTTATTGTCCCTTTATACAGACCCCTGTATCTCTGTTATTGCCCCTTTATACAGACCCCTGTATCTCTGTTATTGTCCCTTTATACAGACCCCTGTATCTCTGTTATTGCCCCTTTATACAGACTCCTGTATCTCTGTTATTGCCCCTTTATACAGACCCCTGTATCTCTGTTATTGCCCCTTTATACAGACTCCTGTATCTCTGTTATTGTCCCTTTATACAGACCCCTGTATCTCTGTTATTGTCCCTTTATACAGACCCCTGTATCTCTGTTATTGCCCCTTTATACAGACCTCTGTATCTCTGTTATTGCCCCTTTATACAGACCCCTGTATCTCTGTTATTGTCCCTTTATACAGACCCCTGTATCTCTGTTATTATCCCTTTATACAGACTCCTGTATCTCTGTTATTACCCCTTTATACAGACTCCTGTATCTCTGTTATTGCCCCTTTATACAGACCCCTGTATCTCTGTTATTATCCCTTTATACAGACTCCTGTATCTCTGTTATTGTCCCTTTATACAGACTCCTGTATCTCTGTTATTGTCCCTTTATACAGACCCCTGTATCTCTGTTATTGCCCCTTTATACAGACCCCTGTATCTCTGTTATTATCCCTTTATACAGACCCCTGTATCTCTGTTATTGTCCCTTTATACAGACCCCTGTATCTCTGTTATTATCCCTTTATACAGACCCCTGTATCTCTGTTATTGTCCCTTTATACAGACCCCTGTATCTCTGTTATTGCCCCTTTATACAGACCCCTGTATCTCTGTTATTGTCCCTTTATACAGACTCCTGTATCTCTGTTATTGTCCCTTTATACAGACCTCTGTATCTCTGTTATTGTCCCTTTATACAGACCCCTGTATCTCTGTTATTGTCCCTTTATACAGACCCCTGTATCTCTGTTATTGTCCCTTTATACAGACCCCTGTATCTCTGTTATTATCCCTTTATACAGACCCCTGTATCTCTGTTATTGCCCCTTTATACAGACTCCTGTATCTCTGTTATTATCCCTTTATACAGACCCCTGTATCTCTGTTATTGCCCCTTTATACAGACCCCTGTATCTCTGTTATTGTCCCTTTATACAGACCCCTGTATCTCTGTTATTGTCCCTTTATACAGACCCCTGTATCTCTGTTATTGTCCCTTTATACAGTCCCCTGTATCTCTGTTATTGTCCCTTTATACAGACCCCTGTATCTCTGTTATTATCCCTTTATACAGTCCCCTGTATCTCTGTTATTGCCCCTTTATACAGTCCCCTGTATCTCTGTTATTGCCCCTTTATACAGACCCCTGTATCTCTGTTATTGCCCCTTTATACAGACCCCTGTATCTCTGTTATTGTCCCTTTATACAGACCCCTGTATCTCTGTTATTACCCCTTTATACAGACCCCTGTATCTCTGTTATTGTCCCTTTATACAGACCCCTGTATCTCTGTTATTGTCCCTTTATACAGACCCCTGTATCTCTGTTATTATCCCTTTATACAGACCCCTGTATCTCTGTTATTGTCCCTTTATACAGACCCCTGTATCTCTGTTATTGCCCCTTTATACAGACCCCCTGTATCTCTGTTATTACCCCTTTATACAGACTCCTGTATCTCTGTTATTGCCCCTTTATACAGACCCCTGTATCTCTGTTATTGTCCCTTTATACAGACCCCTGTATCTCTGTTATTATCCCTTTATACAGACCCCTGTATCTCTGTTATTATCCCTTTATACAGACTCCTGTATCTCTGTTATTATCCCTTTATACAGACCCCTGTATCTCTGTTATTGCCCCTTTATACAGACCTCTGTATCTCTGTTATTGTCCCTTTATACAGTCCCCTGTATCTCTGTTATTATCCCTTTATACAGACCCCTGTATCTCTGTTATTGCCCCTTTATACAGACCTCTGTATCTCTGTTATTATCCCTTTATACAGACCCCTGTCTCCTGTTATTGTCCCTTTATACAGACCCCTGTATCTCTGTTATTGCCCCTTTATACAGACCTCTGTATCTCTGTTATTATCCCTTTATACAGACCCCTGTCTCCTGTTATTGTCCCTTTATACAGACCCCTGTATCTCTGTTATTGCCCCTTTATACAGTCCCCTGTATCTCTGTTATTGTCCCTTTATACAGACCCCTGTATCTCTGTTATTGTCCCTTTATACAGACCCCTGTATCTCTGTTATTATCCCTTTATACAGACCCCTGTATCTCTGTTATTGTCCCTTTATACAGACCCCTGTATCTCTGTTATTATCCCTTTATACAGACCCCTGTATCTCTGTTATTGCCCCTTTATACAGACTCCTGTATCTCTGTTATTGCCCCTTTATACAGACCCCTGTATCTCTGTTATTGCCCCTTTATACAGACCCCTGTATCTCTGTTATTACCCCTTTATACAGACTCCTGTATCTCTGTTATTATCCCTTTATACAGACCCCTGTATCTCTGTTATTGTCCCTTTATACAGACCCCTGTATCTCTGTTATTACCCCTTTATACAGACCCCTGTATCTCTGTTATTATCCCTTTATACAGACTCCTGTATCTCTGTTATTGCCCCTTTATACAGACCCCTGTATCTCTGTTATTGCCCCTTTATACAGACCCCTGTATCTCTGTTATTACCCCTTTATACAGACTCCTGTATCTCTGTTATTATCCCTTTATACAGACTCCTGTATCTCTGTTATTGTCCCTTTATACAGACCCCTGTATCTCTGTTATTACCCCTTTATACAGACTCCTGTATCTCTGTTATTATCCCTTTATACAGACTCCTGTATCTCTGTTATTATCCCTTTATACAGTCCCCTGTATCTCTGTTATTGCCCCTTTATACAGTCCCCTGTATCTCTGTTATTGCCCCTTTATACAGACCCCTGTATCTCTGTTATTGCCCCTTTATACAGACCCCTGTATCTCTGTTATTGTCCCTTTATACAGACCCCTGTATCTCTGTTATTACCCCTTTATACAGACCCCTGTATCTCTGTTATTGTCCCTTTATACAGACCCCTGTATCTCTGTTATTGTCCCTTTATACAGACCCCTGTATCTCTGTTATTGTCCCTTTATACAGACCCCTGTATCTCTGTAATTGCCCCTTTATACAGTCCCCTGTATCTCTGTTATTATCCCTTTATACAGACCCCTGTATCTCTGTTATTGCCCCTTTATACAGACCCCTGTATCTCTGTTATTGTCCCTTTATACAGACCCCTGTATCTCTGTTATTACCCCTTTATACAGACCCCTGTATCTCTGTTATTATCCCTTTATACAGACCCCTGTATCTCTGTTATTGTCCCTTTATACAGACCCCTGTATCTCTGTTATTGTCCCTTTATACAGACCCCTGTATCTCTGTTATTATCCCTTTATACAGACCCCTGTATCTCTGTTATTATCCCTTTATACAGACTCCTGTATCTCTGTTATTATCCCTTTATACAGACCCCTGTATCTCTGTTATTGCCCCTTTATACAGACCCCTGTATCTCTGTTATTGCCCCTTTATACAGACCCCTGTATCTCTGTTATTGCCCCTTTATACAGACCTCTGTATCTCTGTTATTGCCCCTTTATACAGACCCCTGTATCTCTGTTATTGTCCCTTTATACAGACCCCTGTATCTCTGTTATTGCCCCTTTATACAGACCTCTGTATCTCTGTTATTGTCCCTTTATACAGTCCCCTGTATCTCTGTTATTATCCCTTTATACAGACCCCTGTATCTCTGTTATTGCCCCTTTATACAGACCTCTGTATCTCTGTTATTATCCCTTTATACAGACCCCTGTCTCCTGTTATTGTCCCTTTATACAGACCCCTGTATCTCTGTTATTGCCCCTTTATACAGACCTCTGTATCTCTGTTATTGCCCCTTTATACAGACCTCTGTATCTCTGTTATTGTCCCTTTATACAGTCCCCTGTATCTCTGTTATTATCCCTTTATACAGACCCCTGTATCTCTGTTATTGCCCCTTTATACAGACCCCTGTATCTCTGTTATTATCCCTTTATACAGACCCCTGTCTCCTGTTATTGTCCCTTTATACAGACCCCTGTATCTCTGTTATTGCCCCTTTATACAGACCCCTGTATCTCTGTTATTACCCCTTTATACAGACCCCTGTATCTCTGTTATTACCCCTTTATACAGACCCCTGTATCTCTGTTATTGTCCCTTTATACAGACCCCTGTATCTCTGTTATTGTCCCTTTATACAGACCCCTGTATCTCTGTTATTGTCCCTTTATACAGTCCCCTGTATCTCTGTTATTATCCCTTTATACAGACCCCTGTATCTCTGTTATTATCCCTTTATACAGACCCCTGTATCTCTGTTATTGTCCCTTTATACAGTCCCCTGTATCTCTGTTATTATCCCTTTATACAGACCCCTGTATCTCTGTTATTATCCCTTTATACAGACCCCTGTATCTCTGTTATTATCCCTTTATACAGACCCCTGTATCTCTGTTATTATCCCTTTATACAGTCCTCTGTATCTCTGTTATTGTCCCTTTATACAGACCCCTGTATCTCTGTTATTGTCCCTTTATACAGACCCCTGTATCTCTGTTATTATCCCTTTATACAGTCCCCTGTATCTCTGTTATTGTCCCTTTATACAGTCCCCTGTATCTCTGTTATTACCCCTTTATACAGACCCCTGTATCTCTGTTATTGTCCCTTTATACAGACCCCTGTATCTCTGTTATTGCCCCTTTATACAGACCCCTGTATCTCTGTTATTACCCCTTTATACAGACCCCTGTATCTCTGTTATTGTCCCTTTATACAGACCCCTGTATCTCTGTTATTACCCCTTTATACAGACCCCTGTATCTCTGTTATTGTCCCTTTATACAGACCCCTGTATCTCTGTTATTGTCCCTTTATACAGACTCCTGTATCTCTGTTATTGTCCCTTTATACAGACTCCTGTATCTCTGTTATTGTCCCTTTATACAGACCCCTGTATCTCTGTTATTACCCCTTTATACAGACCCCTGTATCTCTGTTATTGCCCCTTTATACAGACCCCTGTATCTCTGTTATTACCCCTTTATACAGACCCCTGTATCTCTGTTATTGTCCCTTTATACAGACCCCTGTATCTCTGTTATTACCCCTTTATACAGACCCCTGTATCTCTGTTATTGTCCCTTTATACAGACCCCTGTATCTCTGTTATTGCCCCTTTATACAGACCCCTGTATCTCTGTTATTACCCCTTTATACAGACCCCTGTATCTCTGTTATTGTCCCTTTATACAGACCCCTGTATCTCTGTTATTACCCCTTTATACAGACCCCTGTATCTCTGTTATTGTCCCTTTATACAGACCCCTGTATCTCTGTTATTATCCCTTTATACAGACCCCTGTATCTCTGTTATTATCCCTTTATACAGACCCCTGTATCTCTGTTATTGTCCCTTTATACAGACCCCTGTATCTCTGTTATTACCCCTTTATACAGACCCCTGTATCTCTGTTATTGTCCCTTTATACAGACCCCTGTATCTCTGTTATTACCCCTTTATACAGACCCCTGTATCTCTGTTATTGTCCCTTTATACAGACCCCTGTATCTCTGTTATTGTCCCTTTATACAGACTCCTGTATCTCTGTTATTGTCCCTTTATACAGACTCCTGTATCTCTGTTATTGTCCCTTTATACAGACTCCTGTATCTCTGTTATTGTCCCTTTATACAGACTCCTGTATCTCTGTTATTGTCCCTTTATACAGACCCCTGTATCTCTGTTATTATCCCTTTATACAGACCCCTGTATCTCTGTTATTATCCCTTTATACAGTCCCCTGTATCTCTGTTATTGTCCCTTTATACAGACCCCTGTATCTCTGTTATTGCCCCTTTATACAGTCCCCTGTATCTCTGTTATTGTCCCTTTATACAGACCCCTGTATCTCTGTTATTGTCCCTTTATACAGTCCCCTGTATCTCTGTTATTGTCCCTTTATACAGACCCCTGTATCTCTGTTATTGTCCCTTTATAGAGACCCCTGTATCTCTGTTATTATCCCTTTATACAGACCCCTGTCTCCTGTTATTGTCCCTTTATACAGACCCCTGTATCTCTGTTATTGCCCCTTTATACAGACCCCTGTATCTCTGTTATTGTCCCTTTATACAGACCCCTGTATCTCTGTTATTGCCCCTTTATACAGACCCCTGTATCTCTGTTATTGTCCCTTTATACAGACCCCTGTATCTCTGTTATTATCCCTTTATACAGTCCCCTGTATCTCTGTTATTATCCCTTTATACAGACCTCTGTATCTCTGTTATTGTCCCTTTATACAGACCCCTGTATCTCTGTTATTGTCCCTTTATACAGTCCCCTGTATCTCTGTTATTGTCCCTTTATACAGACCCCTGTATCTCTGTTATTATCCCTTTATACAGACCCCTGTATCTCTGTTATTGTCCCTTTATACAGACCCCTGTATCTCTGTTATTGCCCCTTTATACAGACCCCTGTATCTCTGTTATTATCACTTTATACAGACCCCTGTATCTCTGTTATTGTCCATTTATACAGACCCCTGTATCTCTGTTATTGTCCCTTTATACAGACTCCTGTATCTCTGTTATTGTCCCTTTATACAGACCCCTGTATCTCTGTTATTATCCCTTTATACAGACCCCTGTATCTCTGTTATTATCCCTTTATACAGACCCCTGTATCTCTGTTATTGTCCCTTTATACAGACCTCTGTATCTCTGTTATTGTCCCTTTATACAGACCTCTGTATCTCTGTTATTGTCCCTTTATACAGACCCCTGTCTCTCTGTTATTATCCCTTTATACAGACCCCTGTATCTCTGTTATTATCCCTTTATACAGTCCCCTGTATCTCTGTTATTATCCCTTTATACAGACCCCTGTATCTCTGTTATTGTCCCTTTATACAGACCCCTGTATCTCTGTTATTATCCCTTTATACAGACCCCTGTATCTCTGTTATTGTCCCTTTATACAGACCCCTGTATCTCTGTTATTATCCCTTTATACAGACCCCTGTATCTCTGTTATTGTCCCTTTATACAGACCCCTGTATCTCTGTTATTATCCCTTTATACAGACCCCTGTATCTCTGTTATTGCCCCTTTATACAGACCCCTGTATCTCTGTTATTGCCCCTTTATACAGACCCCTGTATCTCTGTTATTGTCCCTTTATACAGACCCCTGTATCTCTGTTATTGTCCCTTTATACAGACCTCTGTATCTCTGTTATTATCCCTTTATACAGACCTCTGTATCTCTGTTATTATCCCTTTATACAGACCCCCTGTATCTCTGTTATTATCCCTTTATACAGACCCCTGTATCTCTGTTATTGCCCCTTTATACAGACCCCTGTATCTCTGTTATTGTCCCTTTATACAGACCCCTGTATCTCTGTTATTATCCCTTTATACAGACCCCTGTATCTCTGTTATTAATCCCTTTATACAGACCCCTGTATCTCTGTTATTGCCCCTTTATACAGACCCCTGTATCTCTGTTATTGTCCCTTTATACAGACCCCTGTATCTCTGTTATTGTCCCTTTATACAGACCCCTGTATCTCTGTTATTGTCCCTTTATACAGACCCCTGTATCTCTGTTATTGTCCCTTTATACAGACCCCTGTATCTCTGTTATTATCCTTTATACAGACCCCTGTATCTCTGTTATTGCCCCTTTATACAGACCCCTGTATCTCTGTTATTGCCCCTTTATACAGACCCCCTGTATCTCTGTTATTGCCCCTTTATACAGACCTCTGTATCTCTGTTATTGTCCCTTTATACAGACCCCTGTATCTCTGTTATTGTCCCTTTATACAGACCCCTGTATCTCTGTTATTATCCCTTTATACAGACCCTGTATCTCTGTTATTGCCCCTTTATACAGACCCCTGTATCTCTGTTATTATCCCTTTATACAGACCCCTGTATCTCTGTTATTATCCCTTTATACAGACCCCTGTATCTCTGTTATTGTCCCTTTATACAGACCCCTGTATCTCTGTTTTTGTCCCTTTATACAGTCCCCTGTATCTCTGTTATTATCCCTTTATACAGACCCCTGTATCTCTGTTATTATCCCTTTATACAGACCCCTGTATCTCTGTTATTATCCCTTTATACAGACCCCTGTATCTCTGTTATTGTCCCTTTATACAGACCCCTGTATCTCTGTTATTATCCCTTTATACAGACCCCTGTATCTCTGTTATTGTCCCTTTATACAGACCCCTGTATCTCTGTTATTGTCCCTTTATACAGACCCCTGTATCTCTGTTATTGTCCCTTTATACAGACCCCTGTATCTCTGTTATTATCCCTTTATACAGACCCCTGTATCTCTGTTATTGTCCCTTTATACAGACCTCTGTATCTCTGTTATTGTCCCTTTATACAGACCCCTGTATCTCTGTTATTGTCCCTTTATACAGACCCCTGTATCTCTGTTATTGTCCCTTTATACAGACCCCTGTATCTCTGTTATTATCCCTTTATACAGACCCCTGTATCTCTGTTATTATCCCTTTATACAGTCCCCTGTATCTCTGTTATTATCCCTTTATACAGACCCCTGTATCTCTGTTATTGTCCCTTTATACAGACCCCTGTATCTCTGTTATTGTCCCTTTATACAGACCCCTGTATCTCTGTTATTGTCCCCTTTATACAGACCCCTGTATCTCTGTTATTGCCCCTTTATACAGACCCCTGTATCTCTGTTATTATCCCTTTATACAGACCCCTGTATCTCTGTTATTATCCCTTTATACAGACCCCTGTATCTCTGTTATTATCCCTTTATACAGACCCCTGTATCTCTGTTATTGTCCCTTTATACAGACCCCTGTATCTCTGTTATTATCCCTTTATACAGACCCCTGTATCTCTGTTATTATCCCTTTATACAGACCCCTGTATCTCTGTTATTATCCCTTTATACAGTCCCCTGTATCTCTGTTATTGTCCCTTTATACAGACCCCTGTATCTCTGTTATTATCCCTTTATACAGACCCCTGTATCTCTGTTATTGTCCCTTTATACAGACCCCTGTATCTCTGTTATTGTCCCTTTATACAGACCCCTGTATCTCTGTTATTGTCCCTTTATACAGACCCCTGTATCTCTGTTATTGTCCCTTTATACAGACCCCTGTATCTCTGTTATTATCCCTTTATACAGACCCCTGTATCTCTGTTATTATCCCTTTATACAGTCCCCTGTATCTCTGTTATTATCCCTTTATACAGACCCCTGTATCTCTGTTATTGTCCCTTTATACAGACCCCTGTATCTCTGTTATTGTCCCTTTATACAGACCCCTGTATCTCTGTTATTGTCCCTTTATACAGACCCCTGTATCTCTGTTATTGCCCCTTTATACAGACCCCTGTATCTCTGTTATTGTCCCTTTATACAGACCCCTGTATCTCTGTTATTATCCCTTTTATACAGTCCCCTGTATCTCTGTTATTGTCCCTTTATACAGACCCCTGTATCTCTGTTATTGCCCCTTTATACAGACCCCTGTATCTCTGTTATTGTCCCTTTATACAGACCCCTGTATCTCTGTTATTATCCCTTTATACAGACCCCTGTATCTCTGTTATTATCCCTTTATACAGTCCCCTGTATCTCTGTTATTATCCCTTTATACAGTCCCCTGTATCTCTGTTATTATCCCTTTATACAGACCCCTGTATCTCTGTTATTGCCCCTTTATACAGACCCCTGTATCTCTGTTATTGTCCCTTTATACAGACCCCTGTATCTCTGTTATTGTCCCTTTATACAGACCCCTGTATCTCTGTTATTACCCCTTTATACAGACCCCTGTATCTCTGTTATTGTCCCTTTATACAGACCCCTGTATCTCTGTTATTGCCCCTTTATACAGACCCCTGTATCTCTGTTATTATCCCTTTATACAGACCCCTGTATCTCTGTTATTGTCCCTTTATACAGACCCCTGTATCTCTGTTATTGTCCCTTTATACAGACCCCTGTATCTCTGTTATTGTCCCTTTATACAGACCCCTGTATCTCTGTTATTGTCCCTTTATACAGACCCCTGTATCTCTGTTATTATCCCTTATACAGTCCCTGTATCTCTGTTATTACCCCTTTATACAGACCCCTGTATCTCTGTTATTGTCCCTTTATACAGACCCCTGTATCTCTGTTATTATCCCTTTATACAGACCCCCTGTATCTCTGTTATTGTCCCTTTATACAGACCCCTGTATCTCTGTTATTGCCCCTTTATACAGACCCCTGTATCTCTGTTATTATCCCTTTATACAGACCCCTGTATCTCTGTTATTGCCCCTTTATACAGACCCCTGTATCTCTGTTATTATCCCTTTATACAGACCCCTGTATCTCTGTTATTGCCCCTTTATACAGACCCCTGTATCTCTGTTATTGTCCCCTTTATACAGACCCCTGTATCTCTGTTATTGCCCCTTTATACAGACCCCTGTATCTCTGTTATTGCCCCTTTATACAGACCCCTGTATCTCTGTTATTGTCCCTTTATACAGACCCCTGTATCTCTGTTATTGTCCCCTTTATACAGACCCCTGTATCTCTGTTATTGCCCCTTTATACAGACCCCTGTATCTCTGTTATTGCCCCTTATACAGACCCCTGTATCTCTGTTATTGTCCCTTTATACAAACCCCTGTATCTCTGTTATTGTCCCTTTATACAGACCCCTGTATCTCTGTTATTGTCCCTTTATACAGACCCCTGTTCTCTGTTATTGCCCCTTTATACAGACCCCTGTATCTCTGTTATTGTCCCTTTATACAGACCCCTGTATCTCTGTTATTGTCCCTTTATACAGACCCCTGTATCTCTGTTATTACCCCTTTATACAGACCCCTGTATCTCTGTTATTGTCCCTTTATACAGGTCCCCTGTATCTCTGTTATTGTCCCTTTATACAGACCCCTGTCTCCTGTTATTGTCCCTTTATACAGACCCCTGTATCTCTGTTATTGTCCCTTTATACAGACCTCTGTATCTCTGTTATTGTCCCTTTATACAGACCCCTGTATCTCTGTTATTGTCCCTTTATACAGACCCCTGTCTCCTGTTATTGTCCCTTTATACAGACCCCTGTATCTCTGTTATTGTCCCTTTATACAGACCCCTGTCTCCTGTTATTGTCCCTTTATACAGACCCCTGTATCTCTGTTATTGTCCCTTTATACAGACCCCTGTCTCTGTTATTGTCCCTTTATACAGACCCCTGTATCTCTGTTATTGTCCCTTTATACAGACCCCTGTATCTCTGTTATTGTCCCTTTATACAGACCCCTGTATCTCTGTTATTACCCCTTTATACAGACCCCTGTCTCTGTTATTGTCCCTTTATACAGACCCCTGTATCTCTGTTATTGTCCCTTTATACAGACCCCTGTATCTCTGTTATTGTCCCTTTATACAGACCCCTGTCTCCTGTTATTGTCCCTTTATACAGACCCCTGTATCTCTGTTATTGTCCCCTTTATACAGACCCCTGTCTCCTGTTATTGTCCCTTTATACAGACCCCTGTCTCCTGTTATTGTCCCTTTATACAGACCCCTGTATCTCTGTTATTGTCCCTTTATACAGACACCTGTATCTCTGTTATTGTCCCTTTATACAGACCCCTGTATCTCTGTTATTGTCCCTTTATACAGACCCCTGTATCTCTGTTATTGTCCCTTTTATACAGACCCCTGTATCTCTGTTATTGTCCCTTTATACAGACCCCTGTATCTCTGTTATTACCCTTTATACAGACCCCTGTATCTCTGTTATTGTCCCCTTTTACAGACCCCTGTATCTCTGTTATTGTCCCTTTATACAGACCCCTGTATCTCTGTTATTATCCCTTTATACAGACCCCTGTATCTCTCTCTGTTATTGTCCCTTTATACAGACCTCTGTATCTCTGTTATTGTCCCTTTATACAGACCCCTGTATCTCTGTTATTGTCCCTTTATACAGACCTCTGTATCTCTGTTATTGTCCCTTTATACAGACCCCTGTATCTCTGTTATTATCCCTTTATACAGACCCCTGTATCTCTGTTATTGTCCCTTTATACAGTCCCTGTATCTCTGTTATTGTCCCTTTATACAGACCCCTGTATCTCTGTTATTGTCCCTTTATACAGACCCCTGTATCTCTGTTATTATCCCTTTATACAGACCCCTGTATCTCTGTTATTGTCCCTTTATACAGACCCCTGTATCTCTGTTATTGTCCCTTTATACAGACACCTGTATCTCTGTTATTGTCCCTTTATACAGACCCCTGTATCTCTGTTATTATCCCTTTATACAGACCCCTGTATCTCTGTTATTGTCCCTTTATACAGACCCCTGTCTCCTGTTATTGTCCCTTTATACAGACCCCTGTATCTCTGTTATTGCCCTTTATACAGACCCCTGTATCTCTGTTATTGTCCCTTTATACAGTCCCCTGTATCTCTGTTATTGCCCCTTTATACAGACCCCTGTATCTCTGTTATTGCCCCTTTATACAGACCCCTGTATCTCTGTTATTGTCCCTTTATACAGACCCCTGTATCTCTGTTATTATCCCTTTATACAGACCCCTGTATCTCTGTTATTGCCCTTTATACAGACCCCTGTATCTCTGTTATTGCCCCTTTATACAGACCCCTGTATCTCTGTTATTGTCCCTTTATACAGACCCCTGTATCTCTGTTATTGTCCCTTTATACAGACCCCTGTATCTCTGTTATTGCCCCTTTATACAGACCCCTGTATCTCTGTTATTGTCCCTTTATACAGACCCCTGTATCTCTGTTATTGTCCCTTTATACAGACCCCTGTATCTCTGTTATTATCCCTTTATACAGACCCCTGTATCTCTGTTATTGTCCCTTTATACAGACCCCTGTATCTCTGTTATTGCCCCTTTATACAGACCCCTGTATCTCTGTTATTGTCCCTTTATACAGACCCCTGTCTCTCTGTTATTGCCCCTTTATACAGACTCCTGTATCTCTGTTATTATCCCTTTATACAGACCCCTGTATCTCTGTTATTATCCCTTTATACAGACCCCTGTCTCTCTGTTATTGCCCCTTTATACAGACTCCTGTATCTCTGTTATTATCCCTTTATACAGACCCCTGTATCTCTGTTATTATCCCTTTATACAGACCCCTGTATCTCTGTTATTGCCCCTTTATACAGACCCCTGTATCTCTGTTATTATCCCTTTATACAGACCCCTGTATCTCTGTTATTACCCCTTTATACAGACTCCTGTATCTCTGTTATTATCCCTTTATACAGACCCCTGTATCTCTGTTATTGCCCCTTTATACAGACCCCTGTATCTCTGTTATTGTCCCTTTATACAGACCCCTGTATCTCTGTTATTGTCCCTTTATACAGACCCCTGTATCTCTGTTATTGCCCCTTTATACAGACCTTACAGACCCCTGTACTCTGTTATTGTCCCTTTATACAGACCCCTGTATCTCTGTTATTGACCCTTTATACAGACCCCGTATCTCTGTTATTGTCCCTTTATACAGACTCCTGTATCTCTGTTATTATCCCTTTATACAGACCCCTGTATCTCTGTTATTGCCCCTTTATACAGACCCCTGTATCTCTGTTATTGTCCCTTTATACAGACCCCTGTATCTCTGTTATTATCCCTTTATACAGACCCCTGTATCTCTGTTATTGCCCCTTTATACAGACCCCTGTATCTCTGTTATTGTCCCTTTATACAGACCCCTGTCTCTCTGTTATTGCCCTTTATACCAGACTCCTGTATCTCTGTTATTGCCCTTTATACAGACCCCTGTATCTCTGTTATTGTCCCTTTATACAGACCCCTGTCTCTCTGTTATTGCCCCTTTATACAGACTCCTGTATCTCTGTTATTATCCCTTTATACAGACCCCTGTATCTCTGTTATTATCCCTTTATACAGACCCCTGTATCTCTGTTTATTGCCCCTTTATACAGACCCCTGTATCTCTGTTATTATCCCTTATACAGACCCCTGTATCTCTGTTATTACCCTTTATACAGACTCCTGTATCTCTGTTATTATCCCTTTATACAGACCCCTGTATCTCTGTTATTGCCCCTTTATACAGACCCCTGTATCTCTGTTATTGTCCCTTTATACAGACCCCTGTATCTCTGTTATTGTCCCTTTATACAGACCCCTGTATCTCTGTTATTATCCCTTTATACAGACCCCTGATCTCTGTTATTGCCCCTTTATACAGACCCTGTATCTCTGTTATACCCCTTTATACAGACCCCTGTATCTCTGTTATTATCCCTTTATACAGACCCCTGTATCTCTGTTATTGCCCCTTTATACAGACCCCTGTATCTCTGTTATTGTCCCCTTTATACAGACCCCTGTATCTCTGTTATTGCCCCTTTATACAGACCCCTGTATCTCTGTTATTACCCCTTTATACAGACCCCTGTATCTCTGTTATTATCCCTTTATACAGACCCCTGTATCTCTGTTATTGCCCCTTTATACAGACCCCTGTATCTCTGTTATTATCCCTTTATACAGACCCCTGTATCTCTGTTATTGCCCCTTTATACAGACCCCTGTATCTCTGTTATTACCCCTTTATACAGACCCCTGTATCTCTGTTATTGTCCCTTTATACAGACCCCTGTATCTCTGTTATTGTCCCTTTATACAGACCCCTGTATCTCTGTTATTATCCCTTATACAGACCCCTGTATCTCTGTTATTGTCCCTTTATACAGACCCCTGTATCTCTGTTATTGTCCCTTTATACAGACCCCTGTATCTCTGTTATTATCCCTTATACAGACCCCTGTATCTCTGTTATTGCCCCTTTATACAGACCCCTGTATCTCTGTTATTATCCCTTTATACAGACCCCTGTATCTCTGTTATTGCCCCTTATACAGACCCCTGTATCTCTGTTATTGTCCCTTTATACAGACTCCTGTATCTCTGTTATTGTCCCTTTATACAGACCCCTGTATCTCTGTTATTACCCCCTTTATACAGACCCCTGTCTCTCTGTTATTGCCCCTTTATACAGACCCCTGTATCTCTGTTATTGTCCCTTTATACAGACCCCTGTATCTCTGTTATTGTCCCTTTATACAGACCCCTGTATCTCTGTTATTGTCCCTTTATACAGACCCCTGTATCTCTGTTATTGTCCCTTTATACAGACCCCTGTATCTCTGTTATTGTCCCTTTTTACAGACCCCTGTATCTCTGTTATTGCCCCTTTATACAGACCCCTGTATCTCTGTTATTATCCCTTTATACAGACCCTGTATCTCTGTTATTGTCCCTTTATACAGTCCCCTGTATCTCTGTTATTGTCCCTTTATACAGACCCCTGTATCTCTGTTATTGCCCCTTTATACAGTCCCCTGTATCTCTGTTATTGCCCCTTTATACAGACCCCTGTATCTCTGTTATTGTCCCTTTATACAGACCCCTGTATCTCTGTTATTGTCCCTTTATACAGTCCCCTGTATCTCTGTTATTGTCCCTTTATACAGACCCCTGTATCTCTGTTATTGCCCCTTTATACAGTCCCCTGTATCTCTGTTATTGCCCCTTTATACAGACCCCTGTATCTCTGTTATTGTCCCTTTATACAGACCCCTGTATCTCTGTTATTATCCCTTTATACAGACCCCTGTATCTCTGTTATTGTCCCTTTATACAGACCCCTGTATCTCTGTTATTGTCCCTTTATACAGACCCCTGTATCTCTGTTATTGTCCCTTTATACAGTCCCCTGTATCTCTGTTATTGTCCCTTTATACAGACCCCTGTATCTCTGTTATTGTCCCTTTATACAGTCCCCTGTATCTCTGTTATTGTCCCTTTATACAGTCCCCTGTATCTCTGTTATTATCCCTTTATACAGACCCCTGTATCTCTGTTATTGTCCCTTTATACAGTCCCCTGTATCTCTGTTATTGTCCCTTTATACAGACCCCTGTATCTCTGTTATTGTCCCTTTATACAGACCTCTGTATCTCTGTTATTGTCCCTTTATACAGACCCCTGTATCTCTGTTATTGCCCCTTTATACAGTCCCCTGTATCTCTGTTATTGCCCCTTTATACAGTCCCCTGTATCTCTGTTATTGCCCCTTTATACAGACCCCTGTATCTCTGTTATTGTCCCTTTATACAGACCCCTGTATCTCTGTTATTGCCCCTTTATACAGTCCCCTGTATCTCTGTTATTGCCCCTTTATACAGACCTCTGTATCTCTGTTATTGTCCCTTTATACAGACCCCTGTATCTCTGTTATTGCCCCTTTATACAGACCCCTGTATCTCTGTTATTGCCCCTTTATACAGACCCCTGTCTCTCTCTGTTATTGCCCCTCTATACAAACCCCTGTCTCTCAGTTATTGCCCCTTTATACAGATCCCTGTCTCTCTCTCTGTTATTGCCCCTTTATAAAGGCCCCTGTCTCTCTATTATTGCCCACTTATTCTGCCCTTGTCCTTATCTCATAGCTCTGTCCTCAGCCGGTGGCTTCTTTGTGGACACTGACCAACCAATCACCTTCCAGTACCCTGACCGGAGCTTCGGATACCAAGTTGTGCAAATGGATGAAATGTGAGTGAACCTTCCACTGTCCTGTCCTGTTCTAGAGGTGCAGAGGTCACTGTCCTCCCTCTGTACTGTCCTGATCTAGAGCTACTGAGATCACTGTGTCCTCCCTCTGTACTGTCCTAGTCTAGAGGTGCTGAGATCACTGTGTCCTCCCTCTGTCCTGTTCTAGAGGTTCTGAGGTCACTGTGTTCTCCCTCTGTGCTGTCCTGTTCAAGAGGTGCTGGGGTCACTGTGTCCTCCTTCTATTCTGTCCTGTTCTAGAGGTTCTGAGATCACTGTGTTCTCCCTCTGTACTGTCCTGTTCTAGAGGTGCTGAGATCACTGTGTCCTCCCTCTGTACTGTCCTGTTCTAGAGGTGCCGAGATCACTGTGTCCTCCCTCTGCACTGTCCTGTTCTAGAGATAATGAGATCACTGTGTCCTCCCTCTGTACTGTCCTGTTCTAGAGGTGATGAGATCACTGTGTCCTCCCTCTGCACTGTCCTGTTCTAGAGGTGATTAGATCACTTTGTCCAAACTCTGTACTGTACTGTTCTAGAGATAATGAGATCACTGTGTCCTCCCTCTGCACTGTCCTGTTCTAGAAGTGAAAAGATCACTGTGTCCTCCCTCTGTTCTGTCCTGTTCTAGAGGTGCTCATGTCACTGTGCCCCCCTCTGTACAGTCCTGTTCTAGAGGTGCTGAGATCACTGTGTCCTCCCTCTGTACTGTCCTGTTCTAGACATGCTGAGATCACTGTGTCCTCCCTCTGTACTGTCCTGTTCTAGAGGTGCTGAGATAACTGTGTCCCCCCTTTGTACTGACCTGTTCTAGAGGTGCTGGGATCACCCTGTCCTCTCTCTGTCCTGTTCTAGAGGTTCTGAGATCACTGTGTTCTCCTTCTTTGCTGTCCTGTTCAAGAGATGCTGGGGTCACTGTGCCCTCCCTCTATTCTGCCTTGCTCTAGAGGTGCTGAGATCACTGTTTCCTCCCTCTGTACTGTCCTGTTCTAGACATGCTGAGATCACTGTGTCCTCCCTCTGTACTGTCCTGTTCTAGAGGTGCTGAGATAACTGTGTCCCCCCTTTGTACTGACCTGTTCTAGAGGTGCTGGCGTCACTCTGTCCTCTCTCTGTCCTGTTCTAGAGGTTCTGAGATCACTGTGTTCTCCTTCTGTGCTGTCCTGTTCAAGAGGTGCTGGGGTCACTGTGCCCTCCCTCTATTCTGCTTTGCTCTAGAGGTGCTGAGATCACTGTGTCCTCCCTCTGCACTGTCCTGTTCTAGAGGTGATTAGATCACTGTGTCCTCCCTCTGTACTGCACTGTTCTAGAAGTGATTAGATCACTGTGTCCTCCCTCTGTACTGTCCTGTTCTAGAGATAATGAGATCACTGTGTCCTCCCTCTGTACTGTTCTATGCTAGAGGTGACAAGATCACTGTGTCCTCCCTCTGTTCTGTCTTATTCTAGAGTTGACAAGATCACTGTGCCCCCCCCCTCTGTACAGTCCTGTTCTAGAGGTGCTGAGATCACTGTGTCCTCCCTCTGTACTGTTCTGGTGTAGAGGTGCTGGGGTCACTGTGTCCTCCCTCTATACTGTCCTGGTCTAGACATGATGAGATCACTGTTCCCTCCCTCTGTACTGTCCTGTTCTAGACGTGCTGAGATCACTGTGTCCTCCTTCTGTACTGTCCTGTTCTAGAGGTGATGAGGTAACTGTGTTCTCCCTCTGTACTGGTCTAGAGGTACTGGGATCACCAGGCACGTGCACACATAGACACCAAGGGGGGCTTGAGCACCTGCCCTTTTTGTCCAAAGTGCCCTTGTGCCCTTTTTTTAAATATATATTTTGAATAAATAATTTTGAGAAGTGCCCTTTTTTTCGTTTGAGCCCCTGCCCCCCCAAATATCTGTGCACGTCCCTGGGGATCACTGTGTCCTTCATCTGTACTGTCCTGGTCTAGTGATGATGAGATCACTGTATCCTCCCTCTATAATATCCTGTTCTTGAGGTGCTGAGATCACTTTGTCCTCCCTCTGTCCTGTTCTAGAGGTGCTGAGATCACTGTGTCCTCCCTTTGTACTGACCTGTTCTAGAGATGCTGGGATCACTGTGACCTCCCTCTGCCCTGTTCTAGAGGTTCTGAGATCACTGTGTCCTCCCTTTGTACTGACCTGTTCTAGAGATGCTGGGATCACTGTGTCCTCCCTCTGTACTGTCCTGTTCTAGAGGTGACAAGATCACTGTGTCCTCTCTCTGCACTGTCCTATTCTAGAGATAACAAGATCACTGTGTCCTCCCTCTGTTCTGTCCTGTTCTAGAGGTGCTCATGTCACTGTGTCCTCCCTCTGTACTGTCCTGTTCTAGAGGTGACAAGATCACTGTGTCCTCTCTCTGTACTGTCCTATTCTAGAGATAACAAGATCACTGTGTCCTCCCTCTGTTCTGTCCTGTTCTAGAGGTGATCATGTCACTGTGCTCCCCCCCGTACAGTCCTGTTCTAGAAGTGCTGAGATCACTGTGTCCACCCTCTGTACGGCTCTGTTCTACAGGTGATAAGGTCACTGTGTCCTCCCTCTGTACTGTCCTGTTCTAGAGGTGCTGAGGTCACTGTGTCCTCCCTCTGTACTGCCCTGTTCTAGAGGTGATGAGATCACTCTGTCCTCCCTCTGTACTGTCCTATTTTAGAGTTGATTATATCACTGTGTCCTCCCTCTGTACTGTCCTGTTCTAGAGGTGCTGGAGTCACTGTGTCCTCGCTCTGTACTATCCTGTTCTAGAGGTGATGAGATCACTGCTATGTCCCTCTGTACTGTCCTGTTCTAGAGGTGACAAGATCACAGTATCCTCCCTCTATACTGTCCTGTTCTAGAGGTGCTGAGATCACTGTGTCCTCCCTCTGTACTCTCCTATTCTAGAGTTGCTTAGATCACTGTGTCCTCCCTCTGTACTGTCTTGTTCTAGAGGTGATGAGATCACTGTGTCCTCCCTCTGTACTGTCCTATTCTAGAGCTACTGAGATCACTGTGTCCTCCATCAGTACTGGCCTGTTGTAGTGGTGCTGGGATCACTGTGTCCTCCATCTGTACTGTCCTTTTCTAGAGGTGCTGGAGTCGATGTTTCCTTCCTCTGTACTGTGCTGGTCTAGTGGTGCCAGGCCGGTAGATATGCCCTCTGTTCTATCCTATCTTAGAGGTACCAGGGTACTAGAGGTAACAGGACTGTAGCCTGTCAGTCTGTTCTATTATTACATGAACCACACACACCTCTCCAAGTGCTACAAACAGGGTACCATGATATAGAGAATAACAATACTATATAACACAATATTGTGCATAAACTTAGTATACAGTTATGCTCCCAACTTTAACAAAGAGTCCATGAACATGCTCACTGTCGGTACCTCTTCAATGAACCCTTGTCCAGGGATCTTCCACACTTGTAAAGACAAAACAAAAGGTCACGTACGCCTTTAGGTGCAGATGTCTTTGGTATAGAACCACCACCTTTGTGCAGTAGACACCTCTTATAGAATATTACTCACGATCTCAAGAGGCTACTTTCCACCACTTAGTGTATACTCATTCACTGGTCCCCCCCAGTTCAGGGTTTCTCCAGATCGGATCTTCCAAATGGCTCCCAATGAACTCCTCCAAGGTGAATATCTCCCAAGAAGTGTCTTATTGTCAGCGTCCTTCTGTCTGAGGACTATGGCTCCACATATTCAACATGGGAAGCCTACAAATCCTAATTTGGAGAGTACACTGCTTAAGCAGTTATGTTAATATTGTGGGCATTACCAGTTAAAATAAGAAATGTATGGATTCTTAAAATTATTATTTATTATATAAAAAATACTTTCATACACAACACTCCTGTATACCAATGTAAACTCCTGTATACAAATTAGCCATTGGTCTTCTCATGTCAGTCTGTCCTCCCATTACTGGGCTGTCAGCCTGTCCTCCCATTACTGGGCTGTCAGTCTGTCCTCTCATTACAGAGTCATTGTCTGTCTGTCCTATCATTACTGGGCTGTCAGTCTGTCCTCTCATTACAGGGTCATTATCTGTCTGTCCTATCATTACTGGGCTGTCAGCCTGTCCTCCCATTACTGGGCTGTCAGTCTGTCCTCTCATTACAGGGTCATTGTCAATCTGTCCTCTCATTATTGGACTGTCTGTCCTCTCATTACAGGGTCATTGTCAGTCTGTCCTCACATTACAGGGCTGTCTGTCCTTTCATTAGAGGGTCATTGTCAGTCTGTCCTCTCATTACAGGGCTGTCTGTCTGTCCTCTCATTACAGGGCCATTGTCAGTCTGTCCTCTCATTACAGGGCTGTCTGTCTGTCCTCTCATTACAGGGTCATTGTTAGTGCTCCCACCCATCAAGACATTGCTAATAAAACAGGAGAATTGTATCGTTGTGATCCAAGGACTATTGTCTGTCAGCCAATCACAATTAAAGGTAATGTCATGTGATCCCAGGATTAAACATTGCCAGCCAATCAGAAGTGAAGACGGTATTGATGTGAGCTAAACAAAATACATTGTTGGATATCTCTAATGAACTAATGGAATACTTGTGTTTTCTGTTACCTGTGAATATAACATTACCTGTGTCCTGTTAGTTTGGAAAGGGAAGGGTTAATATAACATTACCTTCATTCTGTTAGTGTGATAAGGGAAGGGTTAATATAGCGTTACCTGCTTTCTGTTAGCGTGATAAGGGAAGGGTTAAGATAACATTACCTTCATTCTGTTAGTGTGATAAGGGAAGGGTTAATATAGCGTTCCCTGCTTTCTGTTAGCGTGATAAGGGAAGGGTTAATATAGCGTTACCTGTGTTCTGTTAGTGTGGTAAGGGAAGGGTTAATGTAGTGATACCTGTGTTCTGTTAGTGTGATAAGGGGAGGGTTAATGTAGTGATACCTGTGTTCTGTTAGTGTGATAAGGGAAGGGTTAATGTAGCGTTACCTGCATTCTGTTAGTGTGATAAGGGAAGGGTTAATATAGTGATACCTGTGTTTTGTTAGTGTGATAAGGGAAGCATTAATATAACATTACCTTCATTCTGTTAGTGTGATAAGGGAAGGGTTAATGTAGCGTTACCTGCGTTCTGTTAGTGTGATAAGGGAAGGGTTAATATAGCGTTACCTGCGTTCTGTTAGTGTGATAAGGGAAGGGTTAATGTAGCGTTACCTGCGTTCTGTTAGTGTGGTAAGGGAAGGGTTAATGTAGTGATACCTGTGTTCTGTTAGTGTGTTAAGGGAAGGGTTAATGTAGTGATACCTGTGTTCTGTTAGTGTGATAAGGGAAGGGTTAATGTAGTGATACCTGTGTTCTGTTAGTGTGATAAGGGAGGGGTTAAGGCTTTTTTCCCTCCCCTTAGGCATGTTCCAGTGATTGCAGTCTGTGTTGGGGGTATCTTTTTGATGCTGGGGTGTAATCTGTGTCTGTGTGAGGGGTATCTTTTTGATGCTGAGGTGTAATCTGTGTCTGTGTGAGGGGTATCTTTTTGATGCTGAGGTGTAATCTGTGTCTGTTTCGGGGGTATCTTTTTGATGCTGGGGTGTAATCTGTGTCTGTGTCGGGGGTATCTTTTTGATGCTGAGGTGTAATCTGTGTCTGTGTGAGGGGTATCTTTTTGATGCTGAGGTGTAATCTGTGTCTGCGTCGGGGGTAACTTTTTGATGCTGGGGTGTAATCTGTGTCTGTTTCGGGGGTATCTTTTTGATGCTGAGGTGTAATCTGTGTCTGTGTCGGGGGTATCTTTTTGATGCTGGGGTGTAATCTGTGTCTGTTTCGGGGGTATCTTTTTGATGCTGAGGTGTAATCTGTGTCTGCGTCGGGGGTATCTTTTTGATGCTGGGGTGTAATCTGTGTCTGTTTCGGGGGTATCTTTTTGATGCTGAGGTGTAATCTGTGTCTGTTTCGGGGGTATCTTTTTGATGCTGGGGTGTAATCTGTGTCTGCGTCGGGGGTATCTTTTTGATGCTGAGGTGTAATCTGTGTCTGTTTCGGGGGGTATCTTTTTGATGCTGAGGTGTAATCTGTGTCTGTGTCGGGGGTATCTTTTTGATGCTGGGGTGTAATTGTTGGCTTTCTGCTAAATAAAGCAGAGGGACAGTGAATTCTAGAAGGTGTGAATCTTGACCAGTGTGGGTGCAGCAGTGTGGAAAGATTTAGGAGTTAAATAGCAGGGAATTCACATACCTGGATCAAACAGGGGAGCACATATCTATTGACTTTATTGCACATATATTTACTTTCTTCCTGCCTTTTAACTTGTGGTAACTGGTATAATATGAGTGGTAGCATGACTGTCCGTTTAACTCCGTGCACAAGCTGCCATATGTTTGCACACATGGAATAACCATTCCAAGGTGCACACCCCTGTGGAGGATTGAGCTAGTAGCTTCTCTGGAAGCTCAAATTAGGGAACTAGAGAAACAAGTTGCTTCACTGAGGGAGACAGCCAGTCTTGAGATGGAACTGCTGACTGAGCAGAAGGAAGCTGTCATAAATATTACTGGGTGGGAAGACTGCACAGAGAAAGAGCAGGTAGCCAGATGGGTAATAGTTAGACGTGCCAAAGGTGGGGGGGCAGAGGAATAGGAAGGACACGCCTGTATTTACTAGTAATTTTGTTGTGGATGCTGGCACAGGAATGCCTTTGCTGGAGAGAATTGTTCTCTCTAACAGCCAGGAGAACAGCCCCTCTAGCATGGATGGGATCCAGGACTCAGGCAGACCTAGATAGGTGGTGGTAGTAAAGGATTGTATTATTAGGAAAAAAGACAAGGTAATCTGTCGCCAGGATCGCTACAAACCTACAATAGAACAGTTTGCTGTCTCATGGGTGCTCAGGTTTGACTTGTGGCAGATCAGGTTGATAGATTATTGGGAGGGGCTGGGCAAGACCCAACCTTCATGACACATTTTGGTACTAGTGGCAAAATCAGTGGAAAATGGAGGTCTTTTAAGAAGAATTTCAGAAAGGCAATGGCAGTTAAATGTGTGACTAAAGAGTTGGTGTAAGCAGGAGTTCCTAGAGCAATGGGCAGTCTTTCCCTTGGGGGCAATATTTATAGTCGAGATGGATAGCACCTTAGAGGGAAGGGGGGCCGTGGTACAAGGAGTTAAGATGGTTAGAGGGTTGGAGAAGACTTTAAACTAGAAAAGGGGGGGCAGTATTAATTAGGAAATGGGATTAGAGAAGGGGCATGGGGGTGGAGAGGGGGAATGGGCTAGTTCATCTAATATGGAGATATCAATGTTACAGCCTGATAAAATGCAAATATATTTTACAAAGAATGAAATATTTCAGAATGGCAGTAAGATAAAATATATGCATGCAATGCTTATAGTCTGGTTTGTAAGATGGAGAACTAGACATGATTGCACTGTATGAGTGGTATGATCTAATTGGTGTGTCTGAAACCTGGCTAGATGATACATATGATTTACTAATTAATCTAGAGGGTTATTAACTTTTTAGGAGGGATAGGGTTAATAAAAGGGGAGGAGGGGTATGTCTATATGTAAAGTGGGCCTTAAAACCTAGTATCAGGGAAGATATAAATGAAGGGTCCAGTGAGAATGTAGAGTGGAGTGAGATACACACTGGGGGGACACATAATGAAAAGGTGTTAGTGGGGGGCCACCTAATATTGAGGCGTTTGAAGAGGCCCAACTTTTACTGCAAATGGAAAAAACCCTTTAACCACCAGAGAGCTGTACAGCAAATGTCTAACCTCATAGATTTTTTTGACTTGGTAATTAAAATAATAGAAAGGGGGGAGCAGTAGATATATAACTTATCTAGATTTCAGTAAAGCATTTGGCACTGTCCCTCACAGAAGACTCATTAATAAACTGCAGTGTTTGGGTTCTGGATGTTAATGTCTGAGTGACAGGAGACAGAGGGTGGTAGTTTCCCTCAGGAATCAGTACTGGGGCCCATTGTTACTAGTGGGGTACCTCAGGGATCTGTACTGGGGCCCATTGTTACTAGTGGGGTACCTCAGGGATCTGTACTGGGACCCATTGTTACTAGTGGGGTACCTCAGGGATTTGTACTGGGACCCATTGCTACTAGTGGGGTACCTCAGGGATCTGTACTGGTGCCCATTGTTACTAGTGGGGTACCTCAGGGATCTGTACTGGGACCCATTGTTACTAGTGGGGTACCTCAAGGATCTGTACTGGGGGCCATTGTTACTAGTGGGGTACCTCAGGGATCTGTACTGGTGCCCATTGGTACTAGTGGGGTACCTGAAGGATCTGTACTGGGACCCATTGTTACTAGTGGGGTACCTCAGGGATCTGTACTGGATCCCATTGTTACTAGTGGGGTACCTGAAGGATCTGTACTGGGACCCATTGTTACTAGTGGGGTACCTCAGGGATCTGTACTGGGGCCCATTGTTATTAGTGGGGTACCTCAGGGATCTGTAATGGGACCCATTGTTACTAGTGGGGTACCTCAGGGATCTGTACTGGGGCCCATTGTTATAGTGAGGTACCTCAGGGATCTGTACTGGGCCCATTGTTACTAGTGGGGTACCTCAGGAATCAGTACTGGGGCCCATTGTTACTAGTGGTTTCCCTCAGGAATCAGTACTGGGACCCATTGTTACTAGTGGGGTACCTCAGGGATCTGTACTGGGACCCATTGTTACTAGTGGGGTACCTCAGGGATTTGTACTGGGACCCATTGCTACTAGTGGGGTACCTCAAGGATCTGTACTGGTGCCCATTGTTACTAGTGGGGTACCTCAGGGATCTGTAATGGGGCCCATTGTTACTAGTGGGGTACCTCAGGGATCTGTACTGGTGCCCATTGGTACTAGTGGGGTACCTCAGGGATCTGTACTGGGACCCATTGTTACTAGTGGGGTACCTCAGGGATCTGTACTGGGGCCCATTGTTACTAGTGGGGTACCTCAAGGATCTGTACTGGGGGCCATTGTTACTAGTGGGGTACCTCAGGGATCTGTACTTGATCCCATTGTTACTAGTGGGGTACCTCAGGGATCTGTACTGGGGCCCATTTTTAAATAGTGGGGTACCTCAGGGATCTGTACTGGGCCCATTGTTACTAGTGGGGTACCTCAAGGATCTGTACTGGGGGCCATTGTTACTAGTGGGGTACCTCAGGGATCTGTACTTGATCCCATTGTTACTAGTGGGGTACCTCAGGGATCTGTACTGGGGGCCATTGTTACTAGTGGGGTACCTCAGGGATCTGTACTTGATCCCATTGTTACTAGTGGGGTACCTCAGGGATCTGTACTGGGGCCCATTTTTAAATAGTGGGGTACCTCAGGGATTTGTACTGGATCCCATTGTTACTAGTGGGGTACCTAAGGGATCTGTACTGGATCCCATTGTTACTAGTGGGGTACCTCAGGGATCTGTACTGGGGCCCATTGTTACTAGTGGGGTACCTAAGGGATCTGTACTGGGGCCCATTGTTACTGGTGGGGTACGTCAGGGATCTGTACTGGGGACCATTGTTACTAGTGAGGTACCTCAGGGATCTGTACTGGGACCCATTGTTACTAGTGGGGTACCTCAGGAATCAGTACTGGGACCCATTGTTACTAGTGGGGTACCTCAGGGATCTGTACTGGTCCCATTGTTACTAGTGGGGTACCTCAGGGATCTGTACTGGGACCCATTGTTACTAGTGGGGTACCTCAGGGATCTGTACTGGACCCATTGTTACTGGTGGGGTACCTCAGGGATCTGTACTGGACCCATTGTTACTAGTGGGGTACCTCAGGGATCTGTACTGGGGCCCATTGTTACTAGTGGGGTACCTAAGGGATCTGTACTGGACCCATTGTTACTAGTGGGGTACCTCAGGGATCTGTACTGGGACCCATTGTTACTAGTGGGGTACCTCAGGGATCTGTACTGGGGCCTATTGTTACTAGTGGGGTACCTCAGGGATCTGTACTGGGGCCCATTGTTACTGGTGGGGTACCTCAGGGATCTGTACTGGGGACCATTGTTACTAGTGAGGTACCTCAGGGATCTGTACTGGGACCCATTGTTACTAGTGGGGTACCTCAGGAATCAGTACTGGGACCCATTGTTACTAGTGGGGTACCTCAGGGATCTGTACTGGTCCCATTGTTACTAGTGGGGTACCTCAGGGATCTGTACTGGGGCCCATTGTTACTAGTGGGGTACCTCAGGGATCTGTACTGGACCCATTGTTACTAGTGGGGTACCTCAGGGATCTGTACTGGGGCCCATTGTTACTAGTGGGGTACCTCAGGGATCTGTACTGGACCCATTGTTACTAGTGGAGTACCTAAGGGATCAGTACTGGGGCCCATTGTTACTAGTGGGGTACCTCAGGGATGTGTACTAGGGCCCATTGTTACTAGTGGGGTACCTCAGGGATCTGTACTGGGGCCCATTGTTACTAGTGGGGTACCTCAGGGATCTGTACTGGACCCATTGTTACTGGTGGGGTACCTCAGGGATCTGTACTGGACCCATTGTTACTAGTGGGGTACCTCAGGGATCTGTACTGGGGCCCATTGTTACTAGTGGGGTACCTAAGGGATCTGTACTGGACCCATTGTTACTAGTGGGGTACCTCAGGGATCTGTACTGGACCCATTGTTACTGGTGGGGTACCTCAGGGATCTGTACTGGACCCATTGTTACTAGTGGGGTACCTCAGGGATCTGTACTGGGGCCCATTGTTACTAGTGGGGTACCTAAGGGATCTGTACTGGACCCATTGTTACTAGTGGGGTACCTCAGGGATCTGTACTGGGACCCATTGTTACTAGTGGGGTACCTCAGGGATCTGTACTGGGGCCTATTGTTACTAGTGGGGTACCTCAGGGATCTGTACTGGGGCCTATTGTTACTAGTGGGGGGGTACCTCAGGGATCTGTACCGGGCCCATTGTTACTAGTGGGGTACCTCAGGGATCTGTACTGGGGCCCATTGTTACTAGTGGGGTACCTCAGGGATCTGTACTGGGGCCCATTGTTACTAGTGGGGTACCTCAGGGATCTGTACTGGGACCCATTGTTACTAGTGGGGTACCTCAGGGATCTGTACTGGGGCCTATTGTTACTAGTGGGGTACCTAAGGGATCTGTACTGGGGCCCATTGTTACTGGTGAGGTACCTCAGGGATCTGTACTGGACCCATTGTTACTGGTGGGGTACCTCAGGGATCTGTACTGGGGCCCATTGTTACTAGTGGGGTACCTCAGGGATCTGTACTGGGGCCCATTGTTACTAGTGGGGTACCTCAGGGATCTGTACTGGATCCCATTTTTACTAGTGGGGAACCTCAGGGATCTGTACTGGGGCCCATTGTTACTAGTGGGGTACCTCAGGGATCTGTACTGGGGCCCATTGTTACTAGTGGGGTACCTCAGGGATATGTACTGGGGCCCATTGTTACTAGTGGGGTACCTGAAGGATCTGTACTGGGGCCCATTGTTACTAGTTGGGTACCTCAGGGATCTGTACTGGGGCCCATTGTTACTAGTGAGGTACCTCAGGGATCTGTACTGGACCCATTGTTACTAGTGGGGTACCTCAGGGATCTGTACTGGATCCCATTGTTACTAGTTGGGTACCTCAGGGGTCTGTACTGGACCCATTGTTACTAGTGGGGTACCTCAGGGATCTGTACTGGGGCCCATTGTTACTAGTGGGGTACCTCAGGGTTCTGTACTGGATCCCATTGTTACTAGTGAGGTACCTCAGGGATCTGTACTGGATCCCATTGTTATTAGTGGGGTACCTCAGGGATCTGTACTGGGGCCTATTGTTACTAGTGGGGTACCTCAGGGATCTGTACTGGATCCCATTGTTACTAGTGGGGTACCTGAAGGATCTGTACTGGGGCCCATTGTTACTAGTTGGGTACCTCAGGGATCTGTACTGGGGCCCATTGTTACTAGTGAGGTACCTCAGGGATCTGTACTGGATCCAATTGTTACTAGTGAGGTACCTCAGGGATTTGTACTGGGGCCTATTGTTACTAGTGGGGTACCTCAGGGATTTGTACTGGGGCCCACAGTATCAAACGTCCAGTTGCACCATACCGCACGTACCTATACACATCCCTATGGTAACCAACGTCCAGTTACACCATATCAATGTACCATTACTACACTTCTATTGTAACCACGTCAGTTATTCCATACTGTAGGTACCAATATAATATTCCTATTATAACCGTCCAGTTACATCATACTGTATGTACTAATACAACATTCCCATTGTAAACCAACGTCCAGTTACACTATACTATATGTACCAATACAACTTTCCAATGGGACCAACGTACAGTTACCCCATACGGTATGCACCAATACTACATTCCCATTGTAACCAACATCCAGCTACACCATACCGTATGTACCAACAAAACATTCCTATCATATACAACATCCAGTTATTTATACTGTAAGTTCCACTACACATTCCTATTATAACCAACGTCCAGTTATACCAGGCTGAGTACAACAGTACAACTTCCCCATTATACCCAACGCCCAGTTCCCCATACTGTATGCACCAATACAACATTCCCATTGTAACCAACATCCAGTACCCCATGCTGTATGTACCAATACAACATTCCCATGGTAACCAACATCCAGTTACCCCATACTGTAGGTACCACTACAACATTCCCATCGTAACCAGTGTCCAGTTAAGCCATACTGTATATACCACTACAACATTCCCATCGTAACCAGTGTCCAGTTACGCCATACTGTATATACCACTACAACATGCCTATCATAACAACAATAGGTATGTAACAATGTCCAGCTAAACCATACTGTTGTACCCATATGTTCCATTGGTAACCAACGTCTAGTTACCATATGGTATATACCAATACAGCATTCCCAAGTAAGCAATGTCCAGTTACATCTACAGTAGGTACCAATACTACACTACTATTGTAACCAATGTCCAGTTACACCATACCGTATATACTAATGCTACACTTTCATTGCTCACCATCCCCTCAGTCAACGACCAGGTCACTCATATCACTCATCTCCTGTCGGAGATGGGATCAACACTCACCAACAGCACCCCAATCCTTACCTCTTCACAGAGGTCGAAGGATCACAATTCAATCCATACCTCTTCACAGAGGGCGAAGGGATCACACTTTCAATCCTTACCTCTTCACAGAGGCCAAAAGAATCACTCTTCCAATCCTTACATCTTCACAGAGGCCGAAGGAATCACACTCTCAATCCTTACCTCTTCACAGAGGCCGAAGGATCCCACTTTCTAGCCTTACCTCTTCACAGAGGATGAAGGAATAACACTCTGAATTCCTACCTCTTCACAGAAGCCAAAGTAATCACACTCTGAATCCTTACCTCTTCACAGAGGCTGAAGGAATCACACTCTCAATCCTTACCTCTTCTTAGAAGACGAAGGATCCCACTTTCTAACCTTACGTCTCCACAGAGACCGAAGGACCACATTTTTTATCCTTACCTCTTCACAGAGGCCGAAGCATCACATTTCTATCCTTACCTCTTCACAGAGGCTGAAGGATCACTTTTCTATCCTCACTTCTTCACAGAGGCTGAAGGATCACACTTTCAACAGAGGTCGAATAGTACACACTCAATCCTTACTCATTCGCCAAGATGGTAACACGTGAGTTGCCAGCCGCTTCGTCCCATACTTCGCACTCACAATCAGTGATGTCCTACAATCCCTAACTCATCTTATCACCATCAATGGTACACTCCAGACTAACGCATGAATCCAAACCTATGTCAAACCAGATCTTCATCCTAAAAAAAAAAAAAAAAAAAAAAAACACTACCTCGTTCATCATGAAGTAATACTAAGGGCGATCTTTCTTTTCCAAGCAGTATGCATAGCCTTCTTTGGCTTTCTCCACATGGGCAAATTCTCCTGTCAAGTGAGACCAATGTTTGTGCAAGGAGATTATCTTGTCTGCCACTCAGACCACTTGACTCTATTATCACTCACTCTAAACCGTTCAGTCTCACACTGATTACATCCATACTTCGTCACCCACGATCAATGATGCCCTTACATCCCTAACTCTCCTTACTACCATCATCCTACAGCACCTAGATGATAGTCCCTCCTTTCTGCTCCTATCAGGCCACTCATCACAACCATACTCACTCGTCATATACGCACCATCCTGTCAAGACTAGGCTACAATTCCAATCAGTACTCAGGCTATTCTACATCGTACTACCCTACTCTGAAATCCGAAGAGCGCTTTCTAACTTAGCACCTAATATGTCATCTTTACGCAGGCTTATAAACAGTGGCATATGCCCAGTCTCTTTTGCCTCTTTTCAGGTTACCTTCGTTGCTCATCCCCTGAGGCTACGAAAGCTCAGGGGGACAGCAATCCTCCAAACGGTCACATACTTTGGAACCCCTGACCACAAGTTTAAGGCTGGGCCTGTATTTGTGGGAGGGGCTACAAGCCCTTCATTAGCAGGCTGCAGCCTCTCCCACGGGGCACATTCATCTGTTGAGCTCCCCCACCAACACCCCTTTCTTTAAGGACTTATTAAGGTGGCCCTCTTTTCAGGTCACCTTCGTCGCTCATCCTCTGAGGCTACGAAAGGTCAGGGGGACAGCAATTCTCCAAACAGTAACATACTCTGGAAGCCCTGACCACAAATGTAAAATAATGCACTTGGGACATAAAAATCAAAAGGAACAATATACTATTAAGGGTACTGTGCTGTCAGAGACAACAGAGGAAAGGGATTTGAGAGTAATTATCTGTACTGACTTAAAGGTAGGCAGGCAATGTAATAATGTGGTGGGGAATGCAAGCAGGATGATGGGTTGTATAGCTAGGGGCATTAGTAGCAGAAAAAGGGAAGTGGCCATGCCACTGTACAGATCTCTAGTTAGACCTCACCTAGAGTATTGTGTACAGTACTGGAGACTCCATCTCCAGAAGGATATAGATACTATAGAGTATTGTGTACAGTACTGGAGACCTAGAGTATTGTGTACAGTACTGGAGACCTAGACTATTGTATACAGTACTGGAGACCTAGAGTATTGTGTACAGTACTGGAGACCTAGAGTATTGTGTACAGTACTGGAGACTCCATCTCCAGAAGGATATAGATACTATAGAGTATTGTGTACAGTACTGGAGATCTAGAGCATTGTGTACAGTACTGGAGACCCATCTCCAGAAGGATATAGATACTCTAGAGAATATTCAGAGAAGGGCTACTAAAATAATAGACTAAAGGATCTGAACATGTATAGCTTGGAGGAGAGAAGAGAGAGAGTGGATATAATAGAAACAGTCAAATACATGCAGGAGGGAGGTACATTTCAAAGGAGTAAAAATGTTAGGACAAGAGGCCATAGTCTAAAACTAGAGGGACAGAGTCTCCCATGAATTTCAACCTTTACTGCATCCATAGGCAGGGGAGGGCTGGCCTGAGGGACAGGAGCAACTGCCCCCTGAGCCGGTCATATGTCTGAGCTGGTGGGTCACTACTGCTTGCTGCTATAAATGATATACTAGTGATACCACAGAGCTTACGAATTAAATGGAGTTGCGCAGTTGGAGCTACACAGAGGAATAATGCAAATGGAGCTGCACTAATAGCATAACCTGTTTCCTTGTAAGCTCTATGGTATCACTAGTGGAGCTTTATTAAATTGTAAGCTCTCTGGTATCACTAGTGTAGCTTTATTAAATTGTAAGCTCTATGGTATCACTAGTGTAGCTTTATTAAATTGTAAGATCTATGGTATCACTAGTGTAGCTTTATTAAATTGTAAGCTCTATGGTATCACTAGTGTAGCTTTACTAAATTGTAAGATCTATGGTATCACTAATGTACCTTTATTAAATTGTAAGCTGTATGGTATCACCAGTGTAGCTTTATTAAATTGTAAGCTCTATGGTACCAATAGCGTACCTTTATTAAATTGTAAGCTCTATGGTATCACTAGTGGAGCTTTATTAAATTGTAAGCTCTATGGTATCACTAGTGTAGCTTTATTAAATTGTAAGCTCTATGGTACCAATAGTGTAGCTTTACTAAATTGTAAGCTGTATGGTATCACTAATGTACCTTTATTAAATTGTAAGCTGTATGGTATCACCAGTGTAACTTTATTAAATTGTAAGCTCTATGGTATCACTAATGTAGCTTTATTAAGTTGTAAGCTCTGTGGTATCACTAGTGTAGCTTTATTAAATTGTAAGATCTATGGTATCACTAATGTACCTTTATTAAATTGTTAGCGCTATGGTACCAATAGTGTAGCTTTATTAAATTTTAAGCTCTATGGTATCATTAATTTAGCTTTATTAAAGTATAAGCTCTATGGTATAACTAGTGTAGCTGTATTAAATTGTAAGAGCTATGGTACCAATAGTGTACCTTTATTAAATTATAAGCTGTATGGTATCACTAGTGTACCTTTATTAAATTGTAAGCTCTGTGGTACCACTAGTGTATCTTTATTAAGTTGTAAGCTCTCTGGTATCACTAATGTAGCTTTATTAAGTTGTAAGATCTATGGTATCACTAGTATAGCTGTATTAAATTGTAAGCTCTATGGTACCAAATAGTGTACCTTTATTAAATTGTAAGGTCTATGGTTTCACTAATGTAGCTTTATTAAATTGTAAGCTCTATGGTATCAATAGTGTAGCTTTATTAAATTGCAAGCTCTAGGTATCACTAGTGTAGCTTTATTAAGTTGTAAGCTCTATGGTATCACTAGTGGAGCTTTATTAAATTGTAAGCTCTATGGTATCACTAGTGTAGCTTTATTAAATTGTAAGCTCTATGGTACCAATAGTGTAGCTTTACTAAATTGTAAGATCTATGGTATCACTAATGTACCTTTATTAAATTGTAAGCTGTATGGTATCACCAGTGTAGCTTTATTAAATTGTAAGCTCTATGGTACCAATAGCGTACCTTTATTAAATTGTAAGCTCTATGGTATCACTAGTGGAGCTTTATTAAATTGTAAGCTCTATGGTATCACTAGTGTAGCTTTATTAAATTGTAAGCTCTATGGTACCAATAGTGTAGCTTTACTAAATTGTAAGCTGTATGGTATCACTAATGTACCTTTATTAAATTGTAAGCTGTATGGTATCACCAGTGTAACTTTATTAAATTGTAAGCTCTATGGTATCACTAATGTAGCTTTATTAAGTTGTAAGCTCTGTGGTATCACTAGTGTAGCTTTATTAAATTGTAAGATCTATGGTATCACTAATGTACCTTTATTAAATTGTTAGCGCTATGGTACCAATAGTGTAGCTTTATTAAATTTTAAGCTCTATGGTATCATTAATTTAGCTTTATTAAAGTATAAGCTCTATGGTATAACTAGTGTAGCTGTATTAAATTGTAAGAGCTATGGTACCAATAGTGTACCTTTATTAAATTATAAGCTGTATGGTATCACTAGTGTACCTTTATTAAATTGTAAGCTCTGTGGTACCACTAGTGTATCTTTATTAAGTTGTAAGCTCTCTGGTATCACTAATGTAGCTTTATTAAGTTGTAAGATCTATGGTATCACTAGTATAGCTGTATTAAATTGTAAGCTCTATGGTACCAAATAGTGTACCTTTATTAAATTGTAAGGTCTATGGTTTCACTAATGTAGCTTTATTAAATTGTAAGCTCTATGGTATCAATAGTGTAGCTTTATTAAATTGCAAGCTCTAGGTATCACTAGTGTAGCTTTATTAAGTTGTAAGCTCTCTGGTATCACTAGTGTAGCTTTATTAAGTTGTAAGCTCTCTGGTATCATTAGTGTAGCTTTATTAATTTGTAAGATCTATGGTATCACTAGTATAGCTGTATTAAATTGTAAGCTCTATGGTACCAAATAGTGTACCTTTATTAAATTGTAAGGTCTATGGTATCACTAGTGTAGCTTTATTAAATTGTAAGCTCTGTGGTACCACTAGTGTAGCTTTATTAAGTTGTAAGATCTCTGGTATCACTAGTGTAGCTTTATTAAATTGTAAGCTCTATGGTATCACTAGTGTAGCTTTATTAAGTTGTAAGATCTATGGTATCACTAGTATAGCTGTATTAAATTGTAAGCTCTATGGTACCAAACAGTGTACCTTTATTAAATTGTAAGGTCTATGGTTTCACTAGTGTAGCTTTATTAAATTGTAAGCTCTATGGTATCAATAGTGTAGCTTTATTAAATTGCAAGCTCTATGGTATCACTAGTGTAGCTTTATTAAATTGTAAGCTCTGTGGTACCACTAGTGTAGCTTTATTAAGTTGTAAGATCTCTGGTATCAGCAATGTAGGTTTATTAAATTATAAGCTCTATGGTATCAATAGTGTACCTTTATTAAATTGTAACCTGTATGGTATCACCAGTGTAATTTTATTAAATTGTAAGCTCTATGGTATCAATAGTGTAGCTTTATTAAATTGTAAGCTCTAGTGTATCACTAGTGCAGCTTTATTAAATTGTAAGCTCTAGGGTATGACTAGTGTAGCTTTATTAAATTGTAAGTTCTCTGGTACCACTAGTGTAGCTTTATTAAATTGTAAGCTCTGCGGTACCACTAGTGTAGCTTTATTAAGTTGTAGGCTCTGTAGTGCTAGTGTAGCTTTATTAAACTGTAAGCTCTGTAGTGCTAGTGTAGCTTTATTAAGTTGTAAGTTCTGTGGTACTAGTGTAGCTTTATTAAGTTGTAAGTTCTGTGGTACTAGTGTAGCTTTATTAAATTGTAAGCTCTCTGGTATCACTAGTGTAGCTTTATTAAATTGTAAGCTCTCTGGTATCACTAGTGTAGCTTTATTAAGTTGTAAGCTCTCTGGTATCACTAGTGGAGCTTTATTAAATTGTAAGCTCTCTGGTATCACTAGTGTAGCTTTATTAAGTTGTAAGCTCTCTGGTATCACTAGTGTAGCTTTATTAAGTTGTAAGCTCTCTGGTATCACTAGTGTAGCTTTATTAAGTTGTAAGCTCTGTAGTGCTAGTGTAGCCCCATTTCAGTTGTAAGCAGTGTGGTATCACTTGCCGTACTTCACACCATTTATGGCAATGTTAAAGTTAATGAATGGAGGCTCTGGGACAGTAGAAAAGGGACACTGGATTTTACTTGCCCTCCAGGTCACAGGTTGTCATCCTTCCCCTGTCCAGAGGGAGGCAAGAAGAAAACCCAGTTAAATTAATTTCCAATTAAACCCCAAAACACAGGCTCACAAGGCAAGCAGTTCACACCCTTAGTGTAAAAAAACCCTGTTTACGTTGAAAGTGCCTTTCCTCTTTCCCTATAGGAAGTATGTGTGGGACCCTGAACTTTGTCATTTCCAGGTGACTCAGTGTCACCCGTCCTTCTTCATGTTCTGCATTTGCACATCAGCAGTAGGAGATGTGGGTGTTACTGAGGGAGATAGTGTCCTAATCACTGACACATCTACAATACGACTGCTATGTGATCCCTGGCCCTCTACACTTTTAGGAGTGTTTCTATTGATACTAGTCATTACACCTCTGGCGTTCTGCTGCTGTGTCTCCCAGCCAGAGCGGTACCCATGTATCACAGTGTGCAGACACATGGCGGTTTGTGCACTGAATTAGGCCACAATTTCATTAATTTACCTAAAACAGCTGGTAGGGCAAAACTGGATACCACCCCCACAAAACAAAAATGTCTAAGTAGGTGTAAAATTGTCCTATCATGTGAAAGCACAACGGACGCACAGAAAAGGATTCTTAGCCAAATGTCCGTCTTGTACGATAAGTTCCCAAAACACAAGCTAAGTAGCGTGAATTATGTGAACATCAAAGGAAAAAAGCTAACGATCAGTGACTGAGATAATCTCAAGCAGCAGTCGTTATCTCATCGGTGTTACACTTACCTGTCATCCATTGTCCATCTTCTTCTATCCTCCTCCTTCTTCCTAATCTTTGTCTTGTTTCTTCTCTCTGCTTTGTCACCGTTGCTTCATGTCTGTGAAAAATTAAAAAAAGTAATATGAAATGTTGTGTGTCCAAACATAACCCCGTCATCTGTCCATAGTTTAAACAATACACGCACGTCAGAGTTACATAGATAGAAAATGCCAACTTAATCAATCATTTGCCCCATAAATCCGATTAACATCAAAATATTTGTTTCCAAAGAAGGTAATTGAAATGGCCCACAACTCTAAAAATCGATATGGCCCCATTGTTTTCTACGCCACTGTCGGTGGCAGCAGCGGAGAAATGTAAAATCAGCAGACCCCCCTATGTACCCGACTGGCCGATGCCCATTCCAGTGTGTGAGGGAATTTCAAACAGAGATTGCCTTTATATATGGACAGTCCCTGTTCAAAATGACTCACAACCATTGGCTGGAATGTGTACTTATGCACCTCCCAGCCAATCGGCTTCTAGCAGGTTCCTTCAATCCTCCGCTCAAAGCTGATTGGGGCCATATGGATTTCTTTATTTGAGGAACACTTCAGTTAACTTTTTTTTTAAACAAATATTTTGATTCCAATCAGATTTATGGGGAAATTGATTGATTAGTTGGGATTCTCTGTCTAAGTATCTCTGACATCTGTGCATTGTCTAACCCTTTGGGTGCTAGAGAGATACACAACACATTGCTCTGCAATGTGTTGCATGCCCCTCTGGTGCACAAGGGGTTAAACTGTGCACAGATCTGACGGTTATGTATAGGCACACACGGAATGACAGAACGGAGTGACAAACAAGAAGAAGATGGACAGTGGATGACCAGACTCCGCTGTACGTCAGGATTACTGGGAAGTGTTTGGTTTTCTCCAGGGGCTGTTGCTTTGTATTGTAGTCGGATTAACCATGTGAGTGCCAATGTGGTAATTATACTCCACTGGCAAGCACTCATAGGGTTAATTCTAGTACCATTACACACATTTTTTCTGTGCTTTGGATGTATTGATGTGGGGCTTATGGCCCAATGCATCCACTGGGGACATAGGGTTTTTTGTTTTATTCTACTTTTAGTTGATGCGTTGGTTGTTGTGAGATCCGACCAGAAAACTGGGTCTAGAACTTCCAACAACAAAGTGGGTCCCTTGATGGATCTTAAGGGTTAATGCAGGCAATTGAATGGCACCTTGTGGCATTTTTTTTATTTTCAGTGGGTGGTAAAGCCGCTGCATTCACCTCTCGCCAGATTTTTTTTGCCGGCACTTTTTCATATTACAGGCAAATGAATAGCTTACTGTGCTTAAAAAATGCTATCGGCTGTTGTTTTAGCTGTCGGACCTCATTGAATCGAGGCCTCAGACTCCTAATTCTTATTATTCCAGTTACTGCAAATTAAAATGCAGGATCATGCACTCTGCATGCTTCAGATTTCCTGGAACTGTCATGTCTACCTCCATAGACTGGATGAAGAGGGACACAGAAACCTCAAGTCAATACTGTGTTATACTACACACAGCGATTTCTGTCCCAGTATGATCCGCTCTCCCAAAAGATCATCTATTTCTGTTCACATCTGTAAGGAAATGTGTCATGTTGTGTGACAGGAAAGTGATATCTTAACTCCACTGTGTCATTCACTTATAAATAAGAAGCTGTTAGTGTAGGAAGAGGTGGTCAGCGGGTTCTGATTAATGTTTTCAGTCTGTGTGTGTATGTGCGTGTGTGTGTGTGTGTGTGTGTGCTGTGTGTGTATATGTGTATGTATGTCTGTGTGTGTATGTGCGTGTGTGTATGTGCTGTGTGTGTATATGTGTATGTATGTTTGTGTGTGTATATGTGTGTGTATGTGCTTGTGTGTGTGTGTGTGTGTGTGTGTATGTGCCTGTGTGTATATGTGCCTGTGTGTGTATGTCTGTGTGTATATATGTGCTTGACTTCCTGTCTTATCCCTACATTACCTCCCCCACTCACTGACACTGCTCAGTAATGCATTACCAACCTCCCCTAGCACTGACTTCCTGTCTTATCCCTACATTACCTCCTCCACTCACTGACACTGCTCAGCAATGCATTACCCACCTCCCCTAGTACTGACTTCCTGTCTTATTCCTACATTACCTCCCCACTCACTGACACTGCTCAGTAATACATTACCCACCTCCCCTAGCACTGACTTCCTGTATTATCCCTACATTATCTCCCCACTCACTGACACTGCTCAGTAATGTATTACCCACCTCCCCTAGCACTGACTTCCTGTCTTATCCCTACATTACCTCCCCACTCACTAACACTGCTCAGCAATGCATTACCCACCTCCCCTAGTACTGACTTCCTGTCTTATCCCTACATTACCTCCCCACTCACTGACACTGCTCAGTAATGTATTACCCACCTCCCCTAGCACTGACTTCCTGTCTTATCCCTACATTACCTCCCCACTCACTGACACTGCTCAGCAATACATTATCCACCTCCCCTAGCACTGACTTCCTGTCTTATCCCTACATTACCTCCCCACTCACTGACACTGCTCAGCAATGCATTACCCACCTCCCCTAGCACTGACTTCCTGTCTTATCCCTACATTACCTTCCCACTCACTGACACTACTCAGTAATACATTACCCACCTCCCCTTGTACTGATTTCCTGTCTTATCCCTACATTACCTCCCCACTCACTGACACTGCTCAATAATGCATTACTCACCTCCCTTAGTACTGACTTCATGTCTTATCCCTACATTACCCCCCACTCACTGACACTGCTCAGCAATGCATTACCCACCTCCCCTAGCACTGACTTCCTGTCTTATCCCTACATTACCTTCCCACTCACTGACACTGCTCAGCAATGCATTACCCACCTCCCCTAGCACTGACTTCCTGTCTTATCCCTACATTACCTCCCCACTCACTGACACTACTCAGTAATACATTACCCACCTCCCCTTGTACTGATTTCCTGTCTTATCCCTACATTACCTCCCCACTCACTGACACTGCTCAATAATGCATTACTCACCTCCCTTAGTACTGACTTCATGTCTTATCCCTACATTACCCCCCACTCACTGACACTTCTCTGCAATGCATTACCTACCTCTCCTAGCAGTGACTTCCTGTCTTATCCCTACATTACTTTCCCACTCACTGACACCGCTCAGTAATGCATTACTCACCTCCCCTAGCACTGACTTCCTGTCTTATCCCTACATTACCTTCCCTCTCACTGACACTGCTCAGCAATGCATTACCCACCTCCCCTAGCACTGACTTCCTGTCTTATTCCTACATTACCTTCTCCATTCACTGACACTGCTCACTGCCTTCCTTCTCCAACACTTATTCCCTAGTGGATAGAGGATCTAGAATTGAATGGCTAGTTGTCAGGGGAGGGTAAGAATTGATAGAGTATCCAGAATGAATTGGCTAGTTGAAGAGGGGTAGGACTATATGGAGGATCTAAATTTAAGTTGTTTGTTGTCGGTGCGTTAGGGGTTGATAGAGGATTTAGAATGAAGTGGCTGGTTGATGGGGGGGTAGGAGTTTACAGAGGACTGAGAATTAATTTGTTAGTTGTCGTAGGGTTAGGAGTTGATAGGGGATCTAGAATGAAGTGACTAGTGTTGGAGAGAGTAGAAGTTGGTAGAAGATTTAGAATTAAGTAATAGTCAGGTTTGGAGTTGATGGAGGTTCTAGAATTAAGTTGTTAGTTATCAGGGGGCAGGAGTTGATAGAGGATCTGGAATGAAGTTGCTAGTTGTCAGGGGGTTAGATGTGGATAGAGGACCTAGAATGAGTGGCTCATTAATGGGGGGTATATTATCTAGAATGAAGTGGCTCACTGTTGGGGGGATTGGAGTGAATAGAGGGTCTAGAATGTAATGGCTAGTTGCTGGGGGGATAGGAGCTGACAGAGGATCTAGAATGACGTTGCTAGTTGTTGGGAGGGAAATAGTTAATAGAGGATCTAGCATGAACTGGCTAGTTGTCTGGAGGATAGGAGTCGACGGAGGATCTAGAATTGAGTTGTTAGTTGTCATGGGTGTAGTAGGTGATAGAGAATAAGAGAAATAAGTGGCTAGTTGCTGGGTGGGGGGGTAGGAGTTTGTAGAGGATCTAGAATTAAGATGTTAGTTGTCAGGGGGTGGGAATGGGTAGCGGATATAGAACTAAGTTTTAAATTGTAGGCGTTGATAGAGGATTTACAATAAAGTTGCCAGTTGTCAGGGGGTAGGAATGGATAGAGGATTACAATAAAGTTGCCAGTTGTCAGGGGGTAGGAATGGATAGAGGATTACAATAAAGTTCCCAGTTATCGAGGGGTAGGAATGAATAGAGGATCTGCAATGACGTTGCTAGTTGTCAGGGGGTAGGAATGGATAGAGGGTCTACAATTAAGTTGCCAGTTGTCAGGGGGTAGGAATGGATAGAGGATCTACAATAAAGTTGCTAGTTGCCAGGGGGTATGAATGGATAGAGGATCTAGAATGAAGTTGTTAGATGTTGGGGGGGGGTAGAAGTTGATAGAGGCTCTAGAATGAAGTTGTTAGATGTTGGGAGGGGTAGAAGTTGATAGAGGCTCTAGAATGAAGCTATTAGATGCTGGGGAAGGGTAGAAGTTGATAGAGGCTCTAGAATTAAGTTATTAGATGCTGGGGAGGGGTAGAAGTTGATAGAGGCTCTAGAATTAAGTTATTAGATGCTGGGGAAGGGTAGAAATTGATAGAGGCTCTATAATTAATTTGTTTGATGTCAAGGGTAGGAGTTGATAGAGGACCTAGACGGATGTGACTCAGATCTAGTTTTATTCCTCGTGTCTAGTCCTTGCTGTGTCTAATGATGCAGGTTTCAGTGCACTGTGTACTCTCCTGGCACCCAAAGGGATGGGGGTTATAAAAAGTTTATTTGACTGTGGAAATAGAACTAGCTTTGAGAGAATGGAGTCACAGGAGACAGGGTGGTTAGTGTTAGGGAACTGAAAGGGGAAGCTGTAGACAGAGTAGATGGGTGTGGAAATGAGCTGAGGAAATGACTAATTCTGAACGAGATGATGACACCATCTTTTCTAATAAACACACAACTCAGGATAGAGAAAACAATTTGGAATACATTGAGGAAGTAATAATTACAGGCAGACAGAAGTAACAAGGTGATAATATGTTAATTAGAACAGAAGCCGTACTGGGGCATACCAACTGCAATGCAGGGGGAATAATCATTTCTACTGAGGAAAATGGGATTTTAATCCCTTGAATTCTAGCAAAGTGTCCAGCTCTTTGTGAAGTAACCGCTAAACCCCTCTGTAGCAATTATGGGATATGAAGCCCCATTTACATCAGAGGGGGGTTGGGGAATGTCTGTTTGTCCTCTAGGTGGCAGGTGGGTTGCTTATATTCATCTTCACTGGATACAAATAGAGGTGAAGAACTTGCTATGATGTGTCTAGTCTACCGACTCTGATGCTTTTCTATTCTGAGGTTAATTAGGTGAACGGACAGCTCAGGCTAATTAGTCATTGATTTGTCTTTATTACTTAGCTTTACTCTGTTTCCTTCCAACGTTGTGAAGTCACACATTGTTTTGGTACTCACGGATACCCCCGTAGAGCCCATAGTAATCCTGTGTCTATGACACTCCGCTTTCAACAGGCTGTAATAGTCACCTGGCTGCAAAACAATTCAGACTATCAGAAAAATGCCTTTGGGGTTTTGCACTAAGACGTGATAAAGGGTGATAAAGAAGAGGTAACTTCTCCAGTGATATCACTTCTCCAGTTCCCATGTTATTCTGTGGAGTATATGCACCGTCATGTTTCCATCTTTGGAGATTTTACTGCATAGGCTCCATACAATAACATAGGAATAACATAGGAACTGGAGAAGTGATATCACTGGAGAAGTTATCTCCAGTTTATCATGTGCATAACCACCTTTATGTTGTTAATAACTTTGGAAAGAAACATTTATATGCAATGGGAGCGCCCTTGTTTTACTCTATAGAAAACCTCCTACAACATATTGGTTATGATTCACTAAGGAGTGATAAGGAGGTGATAAGGTGGAGATGACTTCTCCAGTGATAAAGGGGCGATACAGTTGAGGTAACTTCTCCAGTGATATCACTTCTCCAGTTCCTGTGTTATTCTGTGGAGCTAATACACTAATATTTCCAAAACTTAAGAAATGTTAGTGCATTGGCTCCATAGAATAACACAGGAATTGGAGAAGTGATATCACTAGAGAAGTCATCTCCACTTTATCACCTCTTTATCATGCCTTAGTGAATAGCCTCCATTGAGTTTTTTTAATTAGGGTATCTAATCAGAGAGTCTTTAATTCTCACAGAGAAAACACGCGTTCTTTGTATCATAGCTGCCATTTTCACAACTACTCCTTGTAACAGAGCTGGCAAACACACCGGTGAGGGGACATTTCCTACTGCTGCTCCCTCAGGAACCACAGAGTCCACTCTACAGCTCCCCGATTAAATACACTTTCCTGAATGGACCTCAATGGACAATTAAGCTTAAAGAGATAGTAATACTTCATTTTAACTTTATTTTATTTTGTAGGCATTAAAAAAACATGAAGAAGGATATAAGTCTTATCTCTCAAACCTTTATGGTTTATGAGATATTCACAAGCAAAGTTTCCCCTCCCGCCCCTTTTACCTAGTGTAAACAATCTCTTCTCAGATGTGGAATCCAGTCCATAGACCAGACAGATAACAGAAGGGGACAATCATCTTCCTATGAGAACAATGAAAGCCTTGCCCCCCTTTTACCTAGTGTAAGATATCTCTTCTCAGATGTGGAATGCAGTCCATAGACCAGACAGATAACAGAAGGGGACAATCTTCTTCCTATGAGAACAATGAAAGCCTTGCCCCCCTTGACAAGTCTTTCAGCTTTTTCCCTTATCTTATTTGAAGATTGTCCCTCTCTGCAGTCTACCTGGACTCCTCCCTTCTGATCTGGCTGAACGGGGGGGGGGATACTTTGCTTGTGAATATCTCTTAAACCATAAAGGTTTGAGAGATAAGACTTATATCGTTCTTCATGTCTTTTTAATGCCTACAAAATAAAATAAAGATAAAATGAAGTATTACTATCCCTTTAAATATTGAAATGACACAAAACAATGTAAACATGATAAAATCAAAATCTGATTAATAAAATCATTTTTAATACATATATAATTCATATGCAAGCTATCATATACCACTAGATATGTTCTGATACTAATGACCACAGTAATAATCTAAAAGCATTATCTGAATCATTCAAACAGAAAGACTACAGAACAAGGACAATCACAAGGAAAATAAGATCTGCATTGAGAACATCTGAGAACACCTGCACCAATACAGAGAGAAGGAAGCCTCTACATGCACGCCCCTAGTGACTATTAGGGATAAACTAAAATGTTCCCTTCAAATTTGAAACAGGAGAAAATTGTCACTTCCCGCCGAGTGGGAAATGTTTTGTGAAAAGTACTGATTTTCCTCTTTTTCCCACCTAGATCATTGTATTAAAATCAATGGGAAGACTAAGTTTCCCCTCCACGTAGCGAGTTCACCTTCGTTTCTCGCAGGCATGGTATAAAAGAGCGTCAGGGTCCGGCAGCACGCCCTTCTATATTTTAGCAGACAGGACAGGTACATTTGGAGTGTAGTTTAGGGAATCTTGTTGGAAGGCAACTTGTTCTCTGTGTGAAGGGAGTCTGGGGGACTCTGAAGGGAGAAAGGAGGTTGACCCAAAATACCACAATATCATGGTTGCCAGGGACAGGCAGCTGTGATCCAAGTTCCTTCCTGATCTCTTGTCTCTGTGCTCGGAGAGTCTGGGGGGTGAGAAGGCAGCAAAGAGGAATTAAATTAATTTAAAACCAAATGATAACATTACTCTGCAATAAAAGGTAGAAAATACTATGAATAATTGGAACATTTGACTTTGAATTTCATTGATCATTTTGTACTTAATACATTTCCCTCAACAAGAAAAATACTCTGCAAAGTGCTAGAAACCTCCCCAACATTCAGGTAAACTTAAGTGCCATTTAAATCTCCATTAATGTGTATCCCTCCTGTGTGGTTGATTTGATCTGTAATTGGGACCTTGTAGTTGTACACTAACAGCACTGGCCTGACCATCATCTTCATCACCAGCACCATCCACAGGAAGCACGGCGGTGGCTATAATGCACATTGTAATGAAATGCTATATTGTGGAGTAAAACACATGCAATTATTATACTGACTATGTTTATAAGATAATATAGTAGAACAGACACATATTAGTCAAGACATGGAAAGTGAGTCTTGAGCAAGTCAGATTCCATGAAGGACCTTTTCCTGAAGAAACCTGCACTATTAACCCTTGATGCTCCAGGCAGTTGCCTACTTTGATAATGTGGCATGGGCCAGAAAATTCATGTGTGCATTGGACTTAGTTCACTAATCACTCTTCCAGTGAACTGGACCAATTGATATTATCCAAACTGCATTTCTTTTGGACCCAGGAAATTATTGGCGTGCACATAACGGCTACACAAAACTCTACGCAATGCTCTTAGGTTGCCTAAACAGGCCATGGTAACCTAAACAGACCATGGTAGTCTACACAGGCCATGGTAACCTAAACAGACCATGGTAGTCTACACAGGCCATGGTAACCTAAACAGACCATGGTAGTCTACACAGGCCATGGTAACCTAAACAGACCATGGTAGTCTGCATGGGCCATGGTAACCTAAACAGGCCATGGTAGTCTAGACAGGCCATGGTAACCTAAACAGACCATGAGGGCCTAAACAGGCCATGGTACCCTAAACAGACCATGGTAACCTAAACAGACCATGGTAGTCTACACAGGCCATGGTAACCTAAACAGACCATGGTAGTCTACACAGGCCATGGTAACCTAAACAGACCATGGTAGTCTAGACAGGCCATGGTTGGCTATAAAAGGCCATGGTAACCTAAACACACCATGAGAGCCTAAACAGGCCACGGTTTCCTAAACAGGCCATGAAACAGAAACAAACAGTGGGTGCGGTTTGGAAATATGTACCAATCTATATCTCAAGTATATAATAAGTAATATACTCACACTTAATTTTCCACCGGCTCATAATTCCACAACCGGTATATAACAACAGTGGTTAACCTACCCCTGTACAGGTGCTCCGGACTTGACTGCAACAATTTTCTATGGTCATTACAGAAAAGTGATCAATAGTGGATACATAAAACCTAATTTTAATAAAAAATTATTTAAAAACATATATTGGAATGAAAATGTATTAAAAAAATCACAAACGCGTTTTCAGGATTGTAATACCCTTTCATCAGGGTCTTAAGATCCTGAAACGCGTTGGTGATTTTTTTTATATGTTTTAATTCCATCAATGCGAGGAGCAAATCAAAGGGAGAACTAAGTTAAGCCTTCAAAATCTATTGCACCTCCCTATTGTCCATACAGGGTGAGATAATAGAGATTAGTAAAACAAATAGAAGAAGTGAAGGTATTACACAGTGTTACTGGGTGAAGAAAAGAGATCCTGGTACCCCAGAGCTTACATTTCTCTCTGTATTTCAGCTCCTTCACAAGAGGTGAACACATCCCTTGGACTCACTCTGGCAGCTCAACAGAATCCTTCCCAGATACTGGTAGGTCCCAGAGGGGCCTCCTCTCCTATAGACCCTCTGTGTTTATAAGGCTATGTCTGTATGGGGCACCTGAGGGTTATGTCTGTCTCTTCCTTTTCACTCCTGTGCCTCCTCTCCTATAGCCCCTCTGTGTTTATAAGGCTATGTCTGTATGGGGCACCTGAGGGGTATGTCTGTCTCTTCCTTTTCACTCCTGTGCCTCCTCTCCTATAGCCCCTCTGTGTTTATAAGGCTATGTCTGTATGGGGCACCTGAGGGTTATGTCTGTCTCTTCCTTTTCACTCCTGTGCCTCCTCTCCTATAGCCCCTCTGTGTTTATAAGGCTATGTCTGTATGGGACACCTGAGGGGTCATGTCTACCTCTTCCTTTTCACTCCTGTGCCTCCTCTCCTATAGCCCCTCTGTGTTTATAAGGCTATGTCTGTATGGGACACCTGAGGGGTCATGTCTACCTCTTCCTTTTCACTCCTGTGCCTCCTCTCCTATAGCCCCTCTGTGTTTATAAGGCTATGTCTGTATGGGGCACCTGAGGGGTATGTCTGTCTCTTCCTTTTCACTCCTGTGCCTCCTCTCCTATAGCCCCTCTGTGTTTATAAGGCTATGTCTGTATGGGACACCTGAGGGTCACATCTACCTCTTCATTTTCACTCCTGTGCCTCCCTATAGCCCCTCTGTGTTTATAAGGCTATGTCTGTATGGGGCACCTGAGGGTCACGTCTACCTCTTCCTTTTCACTCCTGTGCCTCCCTATAGCCCCTCTGTGTTTATAAGGATATGTCTGTATGGGGCACCTGAGGGTCACGTCTACCTCTTCCTTTTCACTCCTGTGCCTCCCTATAGCCCCTCTGTGTTTATAAGGCTATGTCTGTATGGGGCACCTGAGGGTCACGTCTACCTCTTCCTTTTCACTCCTGTGCCTCCTCTCCTATAGACCCTCTGTGTTTATAAGGCTATGTCTGTATGGGGCACCTGAGGGGTATGTCTGTCTCTTCCTTTTCACTCCTGTGCCTCCTCTCCTATAGACCCTCTGTGTTTATAAGGCTATGTCTGTATGGGGCACCTGAGGGTCACATCTACCTCTTCCTTTTCACTCCTGTGCCTCCCTATAGTCCCTCTGTGTTTACAGGGACAGGCGTCTACCTCTTCCTTTTCACTCCTGTGCCTCCCTATAGCCCCTCTGTGTTTATAAGGCTATGTCTGTATGGGGCACCTGAGGGGTATGTCTGTCTCTTCCTTTTCACTCCTGTGCCTCCTCTCCTATAGCCCCTCTGTGTTTATAAGGCTATGTCTGTATGGGGCACCTGAGGGGTATGTCTGTCTCTTCCTTTTCACTCCTGTGCCTCCTCTCCTATAGCCCCTCTGTGTTTATAAGGCTATGTCTGTATGGGACACCTGAGGGTTATATCTGTCTCTTCCTTTTCACTCCTGTGCCTCCTCTCCTATAGCCCCTCTGTGTTTATAAGGCTATGTCTGTATGGGGCACCTGAGGGGTATGTCTGTCTCTTCCTTTTCACTCCTGTGCCTCCTCTCCTATAGCCCCTCTGTCTTTATAAGGCTATGTCTGTATGGGGCACCTGAGGGTTATGTCTGTCTCTTCCTTTTCACTCCTGTGCCTCCTCTCCTATAGCCCCTCTGTGTTTATAAGGCTATGTCTGTATGGGGCACCTGAGGGTTATGTCTGTCTCTTCCTTTTCACTCCTGTGCCTCCTCTCCTATAGCCCCTCTGTGTTTATAAGGTTATGTCTGTATGGGGCACCTGAGGGTTATGTCTGTCTCTTCCTTTTCACTCCTGTGCCTCCTCTCCTATAGCCCCTCTGTGTTTATAAGGCTATGTCTGTATGGGGCACCTGAGGGTCACATCTACCTCTTCCTTTTCACTCCTGTGCCTCCCTATAGTCCCTCTGTGTTTACAGGGACAGGCGTCTACCTCTTCCTTTTCACTCCTGTGCCTCCCTATAGCCCCTCTGTGTTTATAAGGCTATGTCTGTATGGGGCACCTGAGGGTCACGTCTACCTCTTCCTTTTCACTCCTGTGCCTCCTCTCCTATAGACCCTCTGTGTTTATAAGGCTATGTCTGTATGGGACACCTGAGGGGTATGTCTGTCTCTTCCTTTTCACTCCTGTGCCTCCTCTCCTATAGACCCTCTGTGTTTATAAGGCTATGTCTGTATGGGACACCTGAGGGGTATGTCTGTCTCTTCCTTTTCACTCCTGTGCCTCCTCTCCTATAGACCCTCTGTGTTTATAAGGCTATGTCTGTATGGGACACCTGAGGGTTATATCTGTCTCTTCCTCTTCACTCCTGTGCCTCCTCTCCTATAGACCCTCTGTGTTTATAAGGCTATGTCTGTATGGGGCACCTGAGGGGTATGTCTGTCTCTTCCTCTTCACTCCTGTGCCTCCTCTCCTATAGACCCTCTGTGTTTATAAGGCTATGTCTGTATGGGGCACCTGAGGGGTATGTCTGTCTCTTCCTCTTCACTCCTGTGCCTCCTCTCCTATAGCCCCTCTGTGTTTATAAGGCTATGTCTGTATGGGGCACCTGAGGGGTATGTCTGTCTCTTCCTCTTCACTCCTGTGCCTCCTCTCCTATAGCCCCTCTGTGTTTATAAGGCGATGTCTGTATGGGGCACCTGAGGGGTATGTCTGTCTCTTCCTCTTCACTCCTGTGCCTCCTCTCCTATAGCCCCTCTGTGTTTATAAGGCTATGTCTGTATGGGGCACCTGAGGGGTATGTCTGTCTCTTCCTCTTCACTCCTGTGCCTCATCTCCTATAGTCCCTCTGTGTTTATAAGGACATCTCTGTATGGGACACCTGAGGGGTATGTCTACCTCTTCCTTTTCACTCCTGTGCCTCCTCTCCTATAGCCCTTCTGTGTTTATAAGGCTATGTCTGTATGGGACACCCAAGGGTTATGTCTGTCTCTTCCTCTTCACTCCTGTGCCTCCTCTCCTATAGCCCCTCTGTGTTTATAAGGCTATGTCTGTATGGGGCACCTGAGGGTCATATCTACCTCTTCCTTTTCACTCCTGTGCCTCCCTATAGTCCCTCTGTGTTTACAGGGACAGGCGTCTACCTCTTCCTTTTCACTCCTGTGCCTCCTCTCCTATAGCCCCTCTGTGTTTATAAGGCTATGTCTGTATGGGACACCTGAGGGGTATGTCTGTCTCTTCCTTTTCACTCCTGTGCCTCCCTATAGCCCCTCTGTGTTTATAAGGCTATGTCTGTATGGGGCACCTGAGGGGTATGTCTGTCTCTTCCTTTTCACTCCTGTGCCTCCCTATAGCCCCTCTGTGTTTATAAGGACATCTCTGTATGGGACACCTGAGGGTCACATCTACCTCTTCCTTTTCACTCCTGTGCCTCCCTATAGTCCCTCTGTGTTTACAGGGACAGGCGTCTACCTCTTCCTTTTCACTCCTGTGCCTCCCTATAGCCCCTCTGTGTTTATAAGGACATCTCTGTATGGGATGCCTGAGGGTCAAATCTACCTTTTCCTTTTCATTCCTGTGCCTCCCTATAGCCCCTCTGTGTTTATAAGGACATCTCTGTATGGCACGCCTGAGGGTATGTCTATCTACATAGCAACATAGTAACATAGTAAATTAGGTTGAAAAAAGACACAAGTCCATCAAGTTCAACCTTCGCCTCATACCTCAGTAACTGAGAATTTTATAGCTTTCCTGCTACCAATTAAATTAGTCTTTATCAGACCTTCCTGATCTGCCTACTGATAAACAGTATAACCCTGTATGTTCCCTTTTGAAAGAAATGTATCTAATCTTCTCTTAAATGTATCCATTGTATCTGCCATAACCACCTCCCTGGGCAATGAATTCCACAATTTGACAGACCTTACCGTAAAAAAAACCCTTCCTATGCTGAAGTCTAAACCTCCTTTCCTCTAATCTCAAGGGGTGTCCCCTGGTCACCTGATCAGGCCTTGGAATAAATAGCTCACTGCAGAAATTCTTGTATGGACCTCTCACTCCTGTGCCTCCTCTCCTATAGCCTCTCTGTGTTTATAAGGACATCTCTGTATGGGACACCTGAGGGTCAAGTCTATCTCTTCCTTTTTACTCCTGTGCCTCCCTATAGTCCCTCTCTGTTTATAAGGACTTCTCTGTATGGGACGCCTGAGGGTCACATCTACCTCTTCCTTTTCACTCCTGTGCCTCCTTTCCTATAGCACTTCTGTGTTTATAAGGACATCTGTGTATGGGATGCCTGAGGGTCATGTCTATCTCTTCCTTTTCAGGCCTGTGGTCCTACTGTGCAAAGAACCTGCGGGAACAACGTGTATGTGAATGGTCGCTGCTACCGGCTGGACAACCGCCTGCAAATTCAGGAGGAATTGCCCTCCTCTCTGCCAGGTATTGATCCTTTCTTTCCTTACGTTTATCACCCTCCACACCTCTCTCCTCTCTTGTCTTACGTTTATCACCCTACACACCTCTCTCCTCTCTAGTCTTACGTTTATCACCCTCCACACATCTCTCCTCTCTAGTCTTACGTTTATCACCCTCTACACATCTCTCCTCTCTTGTCTTACGTTTATCACCCTCCACACCTCTCTCCTCTCTTGTCTTATGTTTATCACCCTTCACACCTCTCTCCTCTTATGTTTATCACCCTTCACACCTCTCTCCTCTCTTCTTACGTTTATCACCCTCCACATATCTCTCCTCTCTAGTCTTACGTTTATCACCCTCCACACATCTCTCCTCTCTTGTCTTACGTTTATCACCCTCAACACATCTCTCCTCTCTTGTCTTATGTTTATCATCCTCCACACATCTCTCCTCTCTAGTCTTACGTTTATCACCCTCCACACCTCTCTCCTCTCTTGTCTTACATTTATCACCCTCCACACATCTCTCCTGCCTTGTCTTACGTTTATCACCCTCCACACATCTCTCCTCTCTTGTCTTATGTTTATCACCCTCCACACATCTCTCCTCCCTTGTCTTATGTTTATCACCCTCCACACATCTCTCCTCTCTAGTCTTACATTTATCACCCTCCACACATCTCTCCTCTCTAGTCTTACGTTTATCACCCTCCACACCTCTCTCCTCTCTTGTCTTACGTTTATCATCCTCCACACATCTCTCCTCTCTAGTCTTACATTTATCACCCTCCACACCTCTCTCCTCTTGTCTTACGTTTATCACCCTCCACCCCTCTCTCCTCTTGTCTTACGTTTATCACCCTCCACATATCTCTCCTCTCTAGTCTTACGTTTATCACCCTCCACACCTCTCTCCTCTTGTCTTACGTTTATCACCCTCCACTCCTCTCTCCTCTCTAGTCTTACGTTTATCACCCTCCACACATCTCTCCTCTCTTGTCTTATGTTTATCACCCTTCACACCTCTCTCCTCTCTAGTCTTACGTTTATCACCCTCTACACATCTCTCCTCTCTAGTCTTACGTTTATCACCCTCCACACATCTCTCCTCTCTAGTCTTACGTTTATCACCCTCCACACATCTCTCCTCTCTAGTCTTATGTTTATCACCCTTCACACCTCTCTCCTCTCTTGTCTTACGTTTATCACCCTCCACACCTCTCTCCTCTTGTCTTACGTTTATCACCCTCCACCCCTCTCTCCTCTTGTCTTACGTTTATTACCCTCCACATATCTCTCCTCTCTAGTCTTACGTTTATCACCCTCCACACCTCTCTCCTCTTGTCTTACGTTTATCACCCTCCACTCCTCTCTCCTCTCTAGTCTTACGTTTATCACCCTCCACACATCTCTCCTCTCTTGTCTTATGTTTATCACCCTTCACACCTCTCTCCTCTCTAGTCTTACGTTTATCACCCTCCACACATCTCTCCTCTCTTGTCTTATGTTTATCATCCTCCACACATCTCTCCTCTCTTGTCTTATGTTTATCATCCTCCACACATCTCTCCTCTCTTGTCTTACGTTTATCACCCTCCACACATCTCTCCTCTCTTGTCTTATGTTTATCATCCTCCACACATCTCTCCTCTCTAGTCTTATGTTTATCACCCTTCACACCTCTCTCCTCTCTAGTCTTACATTTATCACCCTCCACACCTCTCTCCTCTTGTCTTACGTTTATCACCCTCCACCCCTCTCTCCTCTTGTCTTACGTTTATTACCCTCCACATATCTCTCCTCTCTAGTCTTACGTTTATCACCCTCCACACCTCTCTCCTCTCTAGTCTTACGTTTATCACCCTCCACACATCTCTCCTCTCTTGTCTTATGTTTATCACCCTCCACACCTCTCTCCTCTCTAGTCTTACGTTTATCACCCTCCACACCTCTCTCCTCTCTAGTCTTACGTTTATTACCCTACACACATCTCTCCTCTCTAGTCTTATGTTTATCACCCTCCACACCTCTCTCCTCTCTAGTCTTACGTTTATCACCCTTCACACCTCTCTCCTCTCTTGTCTTACGTTTATCACCCTCCACACATCTCTCCTGCCTTGTCTTATGTTTATCACCCTTCACACCTCTCTCCTCTCTAGTCTTACGTTTATCACCCTCCACACATCTCTCCTCTCTTGTCTTATGTTTATCACCCTTCACACCTCTCTCCTCTCTAGTCTTACGTTTATCACCCTCCACACCTCTCTCCTCTCTAGTCTTACGTTTATCACCCTCCACACCTCTCTCCTCTCTAGTCTTACGTTTATCACCCTTCACACCTCTCTCCTCTCTTGTCTTACGTTTATCACCCTTCACACCTCTCTCCTCTCTAGTCTTACGTTTATCACCCTTCACACATCTCTCCTCTCTAGTCTTACGTTTATCACCCTTCACACCTCTCTCCTCTCTTGTCTTACGTTTATCACCCTCCACACCTCTCTCCTCTCTAGTCTTATGTTTATCACCCTCCACACCTCTCTCCTCTCTTGTCTTACGTTTATCACCCTCTACACATCTCTCCTCTCTAGTCTTATGTTTATCACCCTTCACACATCTCTCCTCTCTAGTCTTATGTTTATCACCCTTCACACATCTCTCCTCTCTAGTCTTACGTTTATCACCCTCTACACATCTCTCCTCTCTAGTCTTACGTTTATCACCCTCAACACATCTCTCCTCTTATCTTACGTTTATCACCGTCCACACGTCTCTCCTTTCTTGTCTTATGTTTATCACCCTCCATATATCTCTCCTCTCTAGTCTTACGTTTATCACCCTCCACACCTCTCTCCTCTTGTTTTACATTTATCACCCTCCTCACATCTCTCCTCTCTTGTCTTACGTTTATCACCCTTCACACCTCTCTTCTCTCTAGTCTTACGTTTATCACCCTTCACACCTCTCTCCTCTCTTGTCTTACGTTTATCACCCTTCACACCTCTCTCCTCTCTAGTCTTATGTTTATCACCCTTCACACCTCTCTCCTCTCTAGTCTTACGTTTATCACCCTTCACACCTCTCTCCTCTCTTGTCTTACGTTTATCACCCTTCACACCTCTCTCCTCTCTAGTCTTATGTTTCTCACCCTCCACACATCTCTCCTCTCTAGTCTTACGTTTATCACCCTCTACACATCTCTCCTCTCTAGTCTTACGTTTATCACCCTCAACACATCTCTCCTCTTATCTTACGTTTATCACCGTCCACACGTCTCTCCTTTCTTGTCTTATGTTTATCACCCTCCATATATCTCTCCTCTCTAGTCTTACGTTTATCACCCTCCACACCTCTCTCCTCTTGTTTTACATTTATCACCCTCCTCACATCTCTCCTCTCTTGTCTTACGTTTATCACCCTCCACACATCTCTCCTCTCTAGTCTTACGTTTATCACCCTCCACACATCTCTCCTCTCTAGTCTTATGTGTCACGGTTTTTGAAGACTCTCAGACTTAAGGTTTGGTAAAATAATTTAACTTTATTAAAAGTTAAAGGCAGTCCCCGTAGGGTAAACAGACATAACAATACAACAGTAATAGAACATACAATAGGTTCTACTGGCCTTGCCTAAATACCGGGCAAGGCAACCCAAGTGACAGTTTTAATGACAGGCTCTACCGGCCTTGCCTATACCCGGTAAGGCAACCGTGAGATGACGTATACCGGTTCTACCGGCCTTACCATTTTCGGGCAAGGCAGCCCAATGGAATGCTGAATGTAGTCTCTACTGGCTCTGCCAATATCGGGTAAGGCAACCTTAAAGATGGTGAATACAAGGTTCTACCGGCCTTACCAAAACCGGGCAGGGCAGCCCAAAGGAGTACGGTAGTAGGCTCTACCGGCCCTGCCAATACCGGGTGAGGCAACCTACAGGATGGATCATCAAGGTTCTACCGGCCTCACCAATACCGGGCAGGGCAGCCTGAGCAAGTAGACCAGCTGTCAGGTGACTAAGACAGCAGAGAGCATAAGTATAGAGGTCTTACTCAGCAGGAGTCTATTGCCAGGGATAATCAGACAACTGCAAGGAAGTGGACAGCGACTGACCACAGTACTGGATGTTCAGGAGCAAACCAATGTCCGCACGTTGGGACTAATGGTAAATAGCGCCACCAGGTTTAATGGAGCAAACCAGCGACCGCATGCTGGAACCAACAATGTATATCGCAACCAGGTTTAGTGGAGCAAACCAGCGTCCGCACGCTGGAGCCAACAAGGTATCTCGCAACCAGTTTAGTGGAGTAAACCAGCGTCCGCACGCTGGGACCAACAATGTATATCTCAACCAGGTTTAGTGGAGTAAACCAGCGTCCACACGCTGGAACCAACAATATATATCGCAACGAGGTTTAGTGGAGTAAACCAGCGTACCCCCGCTGGAACCAACAATGTGTATTGCAACCGGGTTTAGTGGAGCAAACCAGAGTCTGCACGCTGGAACCAACAATGTGTATTGTAACCAGGTTAGTGGAGTAAACCAGCGTCCGCACGCTGGAACCAACAATGTATATTGCAACCAAGTTTAGTGGAGTAAACCAGCGTCCGCACACTGGAACCAACAATGTATATTGCAACCAGGTTTAGTGAAGTAACCAACAATGTGTATGCAATAGCGAGGAGAACAATGTCGCCGGAGCGACAGCTGGAGCGCAACACTCAGGAACTCGTACAGGTTAACCCGCACGGTGCTGGAGCACAGGAACACTGGAATACAGGCACACAGAAACGCTGGAACACTGGAACACCGGGACGTTAGCATACAGGAACACTGGAATGCTGGAGCACCGGAACGTAGCATACAGGAACACTGGAAACAGGCCCAGACATCTGACAAGCAGGTCAGGCAGAGTGGAGTCAGAAACACCACGAAAGGGCAACCTGGAAGTGCTCAACCTGGGTTTAAAAAGGCTGTGTGAGGAGGGCTAATGACAGACAGCCAATCACGAATACTCAGCAAGTGACAGACACCGAGCAGTACGAATCACGGGCACCGTGATATTACGTTTATCACCCTCCACACATCTCTCCTCTCTAGTCTTACGTTTATCACCCTCCACACATCTCTCCTCTCTTGTCTTACGTTTATCACCCTCCACACATCTCTCCTCTCTTGTCTTACGTTTATCACCCTCCACACATCTCTCCTCTCTTGTCTTATCACCCTCCACAGATCTCTCCTTTCTTGTCTTATGTTTATCACCCTCCACACATCTCTCCTCTCTTGTCTTACGTTTATCACCCTCCACATATCTCTCCTCTCTAGTCTTACGTTTATCACCCTCCACATATCTCTCCTCTCTAGTCTTACGTTTATCACCCTCCACACCTCTCTCCTCTTGTCTTACGATTAACACCCTCCACACTTCTTTCCTCTCTTGTCTTATGTTTATCACCCTCCACACGTCTCTCCTCTCCTGTCTTATGTTTATCACCCTCCTCACATCTCTCCTCTCTTGTCTTATGTTTATCACCCTCCACACATCTCTCCTCTCTTGTCTTACGTTTATCACCCTCCACACCTCCTCTCTAGTCTTACGTTTATCACCCTCCACACCTCTCTCCTCTTGTCTTACGGTTAACACCCTCCACACGTCTCTCCTCTCTTGTCTTATGTTTATCACCCTCCTCACATCTCTCCTCTCTTGTCTTATGTTTATCACCCTCCACACATCTCTCCTCTCTTGTCTTACGTTTATCACCCTCCACACCTCTCTCCTCTCTAGTCTTACGTTTATCACCCTCCACACCTCTCTCCTCTCAAGTCTTACGTTTATCACCCTCCACATATCTCTCCTCTCTAGTCTTATGTTTATCACCCTCCACACCTCTCCCCTCTCTTGTCTTATGTTTATCACCCTCCACACGTCTCTCCTCTCTTGTCTTACGTTTATCACCCTCCACACATCTCTCCTCTCTTGTCTTATGTTTATCACCTTCCACACATCTCTCCTCTCTAGTCTTACGTTTATCACCCTCCACACATCTCTCCTCTCTAGTCTTATGTTTATCACCCTCCACACATCTCTCCTCTCTAGTCTTATGTTTATCACCCTCCACACATCTCTCCTCTCTTGTCTTATGTTTATCACCTTCCACACCTCTCTCCTCTCTAGTCTTACGTTTATCACCCTCCACACATCTCTCCTCTCTAGTCTTATGTTTATCACCCTCCACATATCTCTCCTCTCTAGTCTTACGTTTATCACCCTCCACACATCTCTCCTCTCTTGTCTTATGTTTATCACCTTCCACACCTCTCTCCTCTCTAGTCTTACGTTTATCACCCTCCACACATCTCTCCTCTCTAGTCTTACGTTTATCACCGTCCACACATCTCTCCTCTAGTCTTACGTTTATCACCCTCCACACCTCTCTCCTCTCTAGTCTTATGTTTATCACCCTCCACATATCTCTCCTCTCTTGTCTTACGTTTATCACCCTCCACACATCTCTCCTCTCTAGTCTTATGTTTATCACCCTCCACACCTCTCTCCTCTCTAATCTTACGTTTATCACCCTTCACACGTCTCTCCTCTCTTGTCTTAAGTTTATCACCCTCCACACATCTCTCCTCTCTAGTCTTACGTTTATCACCCTCCACACATCTCTCCTCTCTAGTCTTATGTTTATCACCCTCCACATATCTCTCCTCTCTTGTCTTACGTTTATCACCCTCCACACATCTCTCCTCTCTTGTCTTACGTTTATCACCCTTCACACGTCTCTCCTCTCTTGTCTTACGTTTATCACCCTCCACACATCTCTCCTCTCTAGTCTTACGTTTATCACCCTCCACATATCTCTCCTCTCTAGTCTTACGTTTATCACCCTCCACATATCTCTCCTCTCTTGTCTTACGTTTATCACCCTCCACACATCTCTCCTCTCTAGTCTTATGTTTATCACCCTTCACACCTCTCTACTCTCTTGTCTTATGTTTATCACCCTCCACACATCTCTCCTCTCTAGTCTTATGTTTATCACCCTCCACATATCTCTCCTCTCTAGTCTTATGTTTATCACCCTCCACACATCTCTCCTCTCTTGTCTTAAGTTTATCACCCTCAACACATCTCTCCTCTCTAGTCTTACGTTTATCATCCTCCACACATCTCTCCTCTCTAGTCTTATGTTTATCACCCTCCACACATCTCTCCTCTCTATTCTTATGTTTATCACCCTCCACACCTCTCTCCTGTCTACGTTTATCACCCTTCACACCTCTCTCCTCTCTTGTCTTAAGTTTATCACCCTCCACACATCTCTCCTCTCTAGTCTTATGTTTATCACCCTCCACACCTCTCTCCTCTCAAGTCTTACGTTTATCACCCTCCACACGTCTCTCCTCTCTAGTCTTACGTTTATCACCCTCCACACATCTCTCCTCTCTTGTCTTACGTTTATCACCCTCCACACATCTCTCCTCTCTTGTCTTATCACCCTCCACAGATCTCTCCTTTCTTGTCTTATGTTTATCACCCTCCACACATCTCTCCTCTCTAGTCTTATGTTTATCACCCTTCACACCTCTCTCCTCTCTTGTGTTACGTTTATCACCCTCCACATATCTCTCCTCTCTAGTCTTACGTTTATCACCCTCCACATATCTCTCCTCTCTAGTCTTACGTTTATCACCCTCCACACCTCTCTCCTCTTGTCTTACGATTAACACCCTCCACACGTCTCTCCTCTCTTGTCTTATGTTTATCACCCTCCTCACATCTCTCCTCTCTTGTCTTACGTTTATCACCCTCCACACCTCTCTCCTCTCTAGTCTTACGTTTATCACCCTCCACACCTCTCTCCTCTCAAGTCTTACGTTTATCACCCTCCACATATCTCTCCTCTCTAGTCTTATGTTTATCACCCTCCACACCTCTCCCCTCTCTTGTCTTACGTTTATCACCCTCCACACATCTCTCCTCTCTAGTCTTACGTTTATCACCCTCCACACATCTCTCCTCTCTAGTCTTACGTTTATCACCCTCCACACATCTCTCCTCTCTTGTCTTACGTTTATCACCCTCCACACATCTCTCCTCTCTTGTCTTATCACCCTCCACAGATCTCTCCTTTCTTGTCTTATGTTTATCACCCTCCACACATCTCTCCTCTCTTGTCTTATGTTTATCACCCTCCACATATCTCTCCTCTCTAGTCTTACGTTTATCACCCTCCACATATCTCTCCTCTCTAGTCTTACGTTTATCACCCTCCACATATCTCTCCTCTCTAGTCTTACGTTTATCACCCTCCACACCTCTCTCCTCTTGTCTTACGATTAACACCCTCCACACGTCTCTCCTCTCTTGTCTTATCACCCTCCACAGATCTCTCCTTTCTTGTCTTATGTTTATCACCCTCCTCACATCTCTCCTCTCTTGTCTTATGTTTATCACCCTCCACACATCTCTCCTCTCTTGTCTTACGTTTATCACCCTCCACACCTCTCTCCTCTCTTGTCTTATGTTTATCACCCTCCACATATCTCTCCTCTCTTGTCTTACGTTTATCACCCTCCACACATCTCTCCTCTCTAGTCTTACGTTTATCACCCTCCACACATCTCTCCTCTTGTCTTACGTTTATCACCCTCCACACCTCTCTCCTCTCAAGTCTTACGTTTATCACCCTCCACATATCTCTCCTCTCTAGTCTTATGTTTATCACCCTCCACACCTCTCCCCTCTCTTGTCTTACGTTTATCACCCTCCACACGTCTCTCCTCTCTTGTCTTACGTTTATCACCCTCCACACATCTCTCCTCTCTTGTCTTATGTTTATCACCTTCCACACATCTCTCCTCTCTAGTTTTACGTTTATCACCCTCCACACATCTCTCCTCTCTAGTCTTATGTTTATCACCCTCCACATATCTCTCCTCTCTAGTCTTATGTTTATCACCCTCCACATATCTCTCCTCTCTAGTCTTACGTTTATCACCCTCCACACATCTCTCCTCTCTTGTCTTACGTTTATCACCCTCCACACATCTCTCCTCTCTAGTCTTATGTTTATCACCCTCCACACATCTCTCCTCTCTAGTCTTATGTTTATCACCCTCCACATATCTCTCCTCTCTAGTCTTACGTTTATCACCCTCCACACCTCTCTCCTCTCTTGTCTTAAGTTTATCACCCTTCACACCTTTCTCCTCTCTAGTCTTACGTTTATCACCCTCCACACATCTCTCCTCTCTAGTCTTACGTTTATCACCGTCCACACATCTCTCCTCTAGTCTTACGTTTATCACCCTCCACACCTCTCTCCTCTCTAGTCTTATGTTTATCACCCTCCACATATCTCTCCTCTCTTGTCTTATGTTTATCACCCTCCACACATCTCTCCTCTCTAGTCTTATGTTTATCACCCTCCACACATCTCTCCTCTCTTGTCTTATGTTTATCACCCTCCACACATCTCTCCTCTCTAGTCTTATGTTTATCACCCTTCACACCTCTCTCCTCTCTAGTCTTACGTTTATCACCCTTCACACGTTTCTCCTCTCTTGTCTTAAGTTTATCACCCTCCACACATCTCTCCTCTCTAGTCTTACGTTTATCACCCTCCACATATCTCTCCTCTCTAGTCTTACGTTTATCACCCTCCACATATCTCTCCTCTCTTGTCTTACGTTTATCACCCTCCACACATCTCTCCTCTCTAGTCTTATGTTTATCACCCTTCACATATCTCTCCTCTCTAGTCTTACGTTTATCACCCTCCACACATCTCTATATGAATTGTGGCACTAATTATGTAATTTATTTGATTGAATGTGGTTGTGGTGCGGCCTATGTGGGCCGCACCATTAGAGAATTGAGAACTCGTTTTGGGGAGCACAGAAGAAAAATTCAAAAAGGGGATAGCAGTTGTAAATTATATAAACACTTTTGTAGTTGTAAAAAAGGTGGTTTAGATAATATTAAAATGATGGGAATAGAATGGATACCACCCCAGGGCAACAGATTCCGCCAACTGTGTAAACGGGAGGCTATGTGGATCTATACCCTTGGGACTTTAGGGGAGAAAGGGTTAAATGATGATATAGATCTTCATTATATATAGATAAGAATTTTAGTAGGTAGTTTTGGTGGAGGTCATATGCACGCTATTGGTGTAAACGGGAGGTTATGTGGTTTTATACCCCTGGGATTTTTGGGGAGCAAGGGTTAAATGATGATATTGATCATCATTACATATAAATAAGAATTTTAATAGGTAGATCCAATGGAGTTCACATGCATTTATTGTAGACACAAGTTTAAGTATATAGTAATATCTTCTTTTTGAAGTGTCCTGTATTGTTTATTGATTCTTTATTTTTTAGGAAGAAATTGATGAGACTACAATAATATAAACTTTCTCTCTTTCTTTTGGATAGAATTATTTTATACTTTTGGGTTATGTGGTTTATTGGTGAGATTTTATAACTGTGAGGTATATCCCTTAGAATTGTATGTACTTTTTTAAAATTGATGGTAAACTAAAGGGTCCCATGTTTATTTTAATGATTTTTTCAGACTGTTGATAAATATAATATTTACCAGTGTGTGTTTTTATCCATATACCTTTGGACCTTATTTCTGAGCGCTCCATTGATGAACCCTCTTATAGTATATGTAGTGTATATTATACTACATGGGTTAATTCTTAGAAAACCCAGTGTTTGTATTTGGTGCCTATACCAATAACGTGTATATCCCATGTGATGTGTTCCAGCCTGAAGCGCACGTTCGAGTGCGCATGTACGTCATGCGCTCTGGATTGTAGCGCACGGTTGGTTGCGTTCCATATGGTGCGGTTCAAGGGTGGACGCACGTGTGGTGCATGCACTTGTTTTTTAGGTAGGGCATGGATGTATGTGTTATGTGTTTGTTTATATGTCTGCTGTTCTGAGTGGTGCGTTCCGACTGGGGGCAGATGTTTATTTCGGATGATGGAGTGTGACTTCGATTGGAAGCTACTTCCGGTAAATCCGATGAAAGTGCCTCGCATTTGGAGCGCATTGGCAGTTATTGTGCGGACAATATACAAACTGACACGGGGCGGGCATTTATAAAAAAGTAAAGATGATTGGACATATAACGAGGATTGTGGGTAAAACAAGGAAACCCACTTAAAGAACGGAAGTTAAATTCATGGAGCGCACGTTAAAACTATGTGAATATCTAGCAGAGGATCCAATTGGAGGATTTTTTAACACACACAGGTATTTAAAGCTTAATCTGGAAATGCATTACTTCTTCTTTTATTCAGCTTTGAGAAAGTCACGTTCAGTGACGAAACGCGTTAGCTGTTAAAGTATTTTTGTCCTGTGGTGCATATTGATTTTATTTTCATTTTATATACCATTTTATTTATTATTTTTTTGATTATTAGGAAACTATATGCGCATATATACATATATATTTTTTATTTATTTAAGAAAGTTATTAATGATATTCTGTATATCTTTTCTTTTTATCTTCTTTTTGTAATAAAATTGGTATTGGCATATACTCACATAGATGGATATGTTTTTTTGAAACACTGGCTTCTTTGCTAAGAAGTAGCAGCTTTCTTAATGGAATTATAGGAGTTGATTTTTTGATGAAATCAAACAAGGTTTAGCCTATTGCAGCATTGGATTTTTTATATATATCCTCTGCTCAAACGGCATATTCCACAAATGTACTACTCCTAATGAAGAACCCTTTAAAGAATTCTGTCTACGCATAACCCTGAGTGGAGAAGGTCACTATACTGGGGTGTAAGCCAGTGCAAGTGGAGCAGACCAGGAGGCAGGTTGTGTGCCTCTGAAAAATGTGAGTAATATTCCAACCATTTATCCCACGGTGCTTTGGTGAAGGACCAATCTTCTGTGATTAATATACTACGCTTAGAAAGACTTTTTGCGCCGCTCTTCTTTTTTCTTTTTTTCTACTCTCTTGTCTTATGTTTATCACCCTCCACACATCTCTCCTCTCTAGTCTTATGTTTATCACCCTCCACACATCTCTCCTCTCTAGTCTTATGTTTATCACCCTCCGCACCTCTCTCCTCTCTTGTCTTATGTTTATCACCCTCCACACATCTCTCCTCTCTAGTCTTATGTTTATCACCCTCCACACATCTCTCCTCTCTAGTCTTATGTTTATCACCCTCCACACATCTCTCCTCTCTAGTCTTATGTTTATCACCCTCCACACATCTCTCCTCTCTTGTCTTATGTTTATCACCCTCCACACATCTCTCCTCTCTAGTCTTATGTTTATCACCCTCCACACATCTCTCCTCTCTTGTCTTACGTTTATCACCCTCCACACCTCTCTCCTCTCTTGTCTTATGTTTATCACCCTCCACACCTCTCTCCTCTCTAGTCTTATGTTTATCACCCTCCACACCTCCTCTCTAGTCTTATGTTTATCACCCTCCACACCTCTCTCCTCTCTAGTCTTATGTTTATCACCCTACACACCTCTCTCCTCTCTAGTCTTATGTTTATCACCCTCCACACCTCTCTCCTCTCTTGTCTTATGGTTATCACCCTCCACACCTCTCTCCTCTCTAGTCTTACGTTAATCACCCTCCACACGTTTCTCCTCTCTTGTCTTACGTTTATTACCCTCCACACCTCTCTCCTCTCTTGTCTTATGTTTATCACCCTCCACACCTCTCTCCTCTCTTGTCTTATGTTTATCACCCTCCGCACCTCTCTCCTCTCTAGTCTTACGTTTATCACCCTCCACACCTCTCTCCTCTCTAGTCTTACGTTTATCACCCTCCACACCTCTCTCCTCTCTAGTCTTACGTTAATCACCTTCCACACCTCTCTCCTCTCTTGTCTTATGTTTATCACCCTCCACACATCTCTCCTCTCTAGTCTTACGTTTATCACCCTACACACCTCTCTCCTCTCTAGTCTTATGTTTATCACCCTCCACACCTCTCTCCTCTCTTGTCTTATGTTTATCACCCTCCACACCTCTCTCCTCTCTTGTCTTATGTTTATCACCCTCCACACCTCTCTCCTCTCTTGTCTTATGTTTATCACCCTCCGCACCTCTCTCCTCTCTAGTCTTACGTTTATCACCCTCCACACCTCTCTCCTCTCTAGTCTTACGTTTATCACCCTCCACACCTCTCTCCTCTCTAGTCTTACGTTAATCACCTTCCACACCTCTCTCCTCTCTTGTCTTATGTTTATCACCCTCCACACATCTCTCCTCTCTAGTCTTACGTTTATCACCCTCCACACCTCTCTCCTCTCTAGTCTTACGTTTATCACCCTCCACACCTCTCTCCTCTCTAGTCTTACGTTTATCACCCTCCACACCTCTCTCCTCTCTAGTCTTACGTTAATCACCTTCCACACCTCTCTCCTCTCTTGTCTTATGTTTATCACCCTCCACACATCTCTCCTCTCTTGTCTTATGTTTATCACCCTCCACACATCTCTCCTCTCTAGTCTTACGTTTATCACCCTCCACACCTCTCTCCTCTCTAGTCTTACGTTTATCACCCTCCACACCTCTCTCCTCTCTAGTCTTACGTTAATCACCTTCCACACCTCTCTCCTCTCTTGTCTTATGTTTATCACCCTCCACACATCTCTCCTCTCTTGTCTTACGTTTATCACCCTCCACACGTCTCTCCTCTCTTGTCTTACGTTTATCACCCTCCACACATCTCTCCTCTCTAGTCTTACGTTTATCACCCTCCACACATCTCTCCTCTCTAGTCTTACGTTTATCACCCTTCACACTTCTTTCCTCTCTAGTCTTACGTTTATCACCCTCCACACATCTCTCCTCTCTTGTCTTATGTTTATCACCCTCCACACATCTCTCCTCTCCTGTCTTATGTTTATCACCCTCCACACATCTCTCCTCTCTTGTCTTATGTTTATCACCCTCCACACATCTCTCCTCTCCTGTCTTATGTTTATCACCCTCCACACATCTCTCCTCTCTTGTCTTACGTTAATCACCCTCCACACCTCTCTCCTCTCTAGTCTTACGTTAATCACCTTCCACACCTCTCTCCTCTCTTGTCTTATGTTTATCACCCTCCACACATCTCTCCTCTCTAGTCTTACGTTTATCACCCTACACACCTCTCTCCTCTCTAGTCTTATGTTTATCACCCTCCACACCTCTCTCCTCTCTTGTCTTATGTTTATCACCCTCCACACCTCTCTCCTCTCTAGTCTTACGTTTATCACCCTCCACACCTCTCTCCTCTCTAGTCTTACGTTTATCACCCTCCACACCTCTCTCCTCTCTAGTCTTACGTTAATCACCTTCCACACCTCTCTCCTCTCTTGTCTTATGTTTATCACCCTCCACACATCTCTCCTCTCTTGTCTTATGTTTATCACCCTCCACACGTCTCTCCTCTCTAGTCTTACGTTTATCACCCTCCACACATCTCTCCTCTCTAGTCTTACGTTTATCACCCTTCACACCTCTCTCCTCTCTAGTCTTACGTTTATCACCCTCCACACATCTCTCCTCTCTTGTCTTATGTTTATCACCCTCCACACATCTCTCCTCTCTTGTCTTATGTTTATCACCCTCCACACATCTCTCCTCTCTAGTCTTACATTTATCACCCTCCACACATCTCTCCTCTCTAGTCTTACGTTTATCACCCTCCACACGTCTCTCCTCTCTTGTCTTATGTTTATCACCCTCCACACGTCTCTCCTCTCTTGTCTTATGTTTATCACCCTCCACACATCTCTCCTCTCTTGTCTTATGTTTATCACCCTCCACACGTCTCTCCTCTCTTGTCTTACGTTTATCACCCTCCACACATCTCTCCTCTCTTGTCTTACGTTTATCACCCTCCACACCTCTCTCCTCTCTAGTCTTATGTTTATCACCCTCCACACCTCTCTCCTCTCTAGTCTTACGTTAATCACCCTCCACACCTCTCTCCTCTCTAGTCTTACGTTAATCACCTTCCACACCTCTCTCCTCTCTTGTCTTATGTTTATCACCCTCCACACCTCTCTCCTCTCTTGTCTTATGTTTATCACCCTCCACACATCTCTCCTCTCTAGTCTTACGTTTATAACCCTCCACACATCTCTCCTCTCTAGTCTTACGTTTATCACCCTCCACACATCTCTCCTCTCTAGTCTTACGTTTATCACCCTCCACACCTCTCTCCTCTCTTGTCTTATGTTTATCACCCTCCACACATCTCTCCTCTCTAGTCTTACGTTTATCACCCTCCACACCTCTCTTGTCTTATGTTTATCACCCTCCACACCTCTCTCCTCTCTAGTCTTATGTTTATCACCCTCCACACATCTCTCCTTTCTTGTCTTATGTTTATCACCCTCCACACATCTCTCCTCTCTAGTCTTATGTTTATCACCCTCCACACCTCTCTCCTCTCTTGTCTTACGTTTATCACCCTTCACATATCTCTCCTCTCTAGTCTTACGTTTATCACCCTTCAGACCTCTCTCCTCTCTAGTCTTACGTTTATCACTTATCTTCATTGTTCGGCTGTGTCTTCCTGCCTGGACTGTGGAATCTCTGATTATGCACTTGGACTCACTTTATTTATTCTCTCTCCAGTCTCCATTGCCTGTATTTCGCATAAGCAATCCTTTAACCCTTTTAGTGCTAGAGAGGTATCCAAGACATTGCAATGCAATTCCTTGGCAACCTGTCTTGCACTGGATCTGTAGCAACTCACATAGCAGCGCAGAAAAACAAGAAGAGAAAACCAATCTAAGTGTAGATGTTTAATTTCAAAATAGAATAAAAACAAGTAATTATATTGCACTAACATTTGCCCTTCTTGGGCTGTATTCATATCACACGGTCCCCCTCTTTGTATGCCAGCGTTCTGTGTCCCCTCATCCTCCTTTCAGTCCACTGTGGTGCTTCTGAAGTTATTCAGGTATCCTTGTTGTTACACTGGATGTCAGAGATGGATAAAAGCTCCACCGCAGCTGATGTGTTTAAATCCCAATTTAAAGAATGACAGCCTTGGGATGTTCGAATGCTGAGCTAAAAGGTAGCACCAGTCCGATGCAAGATGGACCTCGTGGAGGGTTCAGCTCTGAATCCAAATTTGTCACCTCTCGTGGTCACCGGTCACCGGTCAACAGCACTCTAACCCTTATATAGACTCCTATGTAATTAGGTATAACTTCCAGAAAAGGACAGATCTGTAACGGTTTTCAGACACTCAGACAGAGGATTAAAATAAAACACAGTTTTATTAGGGAAAAAAAACAATAACAAGATTGCCCTCTACAGGCAGTACTGTGAATAGCAGAATATAGGCTACAAAGGCCTTCTCAGGACCAGGATACAGAAACAGGGATAATATAGATACAGTCACAGAATAGGCAAAACAGCGACTGGCAATGAATGGTTAAGTACAAGTATCATCAGTCTCAAATGTGGTGTTAGGCACGCCCTTGGTGATAAGAGGCAGCTATAGGTGCTAGATCACACAACACCTTAAGTCCATAAATGTATAGAGCTGCTGAGTCGAGCTGAATCAGAGACTGAAGCTGCAGGGTAGTTGTTTGATAGCCCCCACGGGCGTATACCGGAGACCAACAGTATTGGGGTCGCTTGAGCCAATAGCCCCCACGGGCGTAGCGGAGACCAACAGTATCAGGATTGCTTGAGCCAATAGCCCCCACAGGCGTATAACGGAGGATGCTGTACTGCAAGAGCGTGAGCCAAATAGCCCCTTGGGCTTGTAACCGAAACCAACAGTATCGTGATAGCCTGAGTCAATAGCCCCCACGGGCGTATACCGGAGACCAACAATATCGGGATCGCTTGAGCCAATAGCCCCCACGGGCTTATAACGGAGACCACCTGTTGCTGCACTGCTTGAGCCAATAGCATCTCCCACGGGCGCGTTAACGGAGACCTACTGCTCTGTAGATGACAATTGAGCCGCCGACAACCGAGGCCCACAAGCGGCCGACTCAGCAGAAGCAGTGTATAAGGTAACGGCTCAGCAAGAGTTAACAGTAGCAGCGAGGTAGGAGAAAGCACACAAGTGATCGGAGGCTCAATGAGAAGCGAAATAGCACAGCAAGTGCCAAGGAGACTCAGCTATACTCGATACAATGCACAGAGAAATGAAAGGCTCAGCTCAGGAGACGCTATCACAGTGCCTGTGATTCTTGTCACTCTTTCCTATGGTTCGCTCTGATTTGCTGAGCCAGTTTGGCCCGCCCCTGGTGACCTTCTTATGCCTGGCCCAGACACCTGTCAGATGCCCTTTCATGGTGTTTCTGAGCCAGTAGTACTGTTGCTGTGTTCCTGTGTTCTGGATTCCTGTGTACCGAATCGGCTTGTCCTGACTATTCTCCAGTGTTCCTGTTTGTGTATGATCCGGCCCGACTGCGTACCACCCTTGGATCCTGACCCGGCTTGGCTGACGTTCCTGCTTGTGTATGACCCGGCTTGAATGACTACCTCCTACGTGCTCCGACCCGGCCCGGCTGACTTCCTGCTCCGAAGATCGACTTCCAGCTTGTTCCAGTGACCCGTATTCCAGTTGTCGCCGCCGCAACATTATCATCTGCTGTTGCCAGTTTCCGTGTGACTGCCTTGCCTGGTGTTACCAATGAACAGTGCAGTGTATCGCTACCCGTGCAGAGCTGTGTGTGTCTCAGTATGCCTCCCTCATACTGCAGAGCCTTGCTGTTTCGCTGAAGCCTCGAGTAAACGTGCTTATTAACCCTAGCAGTGCTGCCTTGGTCTCACTCTCTCTACCTCCAGTACGAGCCTCGTTCTCAGTGATACTCCTGCTGAGTTGGCCGCTCACTGTCGGCAACTCTATTCTTCCATTGCAGAGTAGTCACGTCTTTTGGGCCGGTTGGGCGCCTAAGGCTCTCTCCTATTGTCGGTTACTGGGCGATATCCGTTATACAGAGTGGTGGCAGCTATAAGGCTTCAGCGCTAGCAAATCCGGTAACAACGCCCGTGGGGGCTATTGGCTCTAGCACTTCTAACTCCAGTATCCGGTTAAGTCTGAGGAGGCTTAGTAGCTCTTGCATTGAAGGCCGGTTCCTGTTACGCCCGTGGGGGCTATTTTCACTTGCACTAGCAGAGGCAGATCCAGTAGGTACGCCCGAGGGGGCTAGTTGGATTCCTGTTCTGCTTATTACCCGTACACTTTGGCGAGGCAGTCCTGTCTCCAGTACATGGTGAACTTCGTCTACCAGCGCAGCCTTATAACACCCAGGGCGTGCCAAACATCCACATCTGAGACTGACTGTTATCAAGTTCTTAACCCTTCGGGGTTATATCCCATTCTATTGCTTAGTATTTGTACATGTAATATTATTGTGCATTTACACTTGTAACCTATCAGTCTACACTGTTTGTGTATTATTAACCGCCACTAGAGGGCGAGCATTTGCATTATTTTTCTCTAAATAAATTGTGTTTTTATTTCACATACTGGTCTGAGTGTCCTAAAAATCGTTACAGACGCGGCTCAGCAGGATTTAATGCAGCAATCTTGAAAGGCTCAGACCCACACGCTGCAGTGATCAGAATGTCGCTGAGGCGACAACAGGAGCGGTAGACTGGAACAGTAGTAAGCCAAAACAGGTCCAGGAGCAGGAAGTCATCCGGGCCGGGTCAGATCACAGAGGAGATTCGCAGACAAGCCAGAACAGCAACGAGCAGGAACGTCAGCCAGGCCGGGTCAGATCACGGATGAGATTCGCAGACAAGCCAGATCAGCAATGAGCAGGAACGTCAGCCAGGCCGGGTCAGATCACGGATGAGATTCGCAGACAAGCCAGATCAGCAATGAGCAGGAACGTCAGCCAGGCCGGGTCAGATCACGGAGCAGGAACACAGGAGAATCGTTAGAACAGGCCAAATCGGTACACCGGAAATCAGGAACACAGGAACTCAGCAACAGCAACACTGGCTCTGGAACACCATGAAAGGGCACCTGACAGGTGCCAATGGCCAGAATAAAAAGGTCACCAGGGGCGGGCAAAACCAGCTCACCCAATAAGGGAGCAACACAAGTGAGAGTGATAGAGAGATCACGAGAACCGTGATAAGATCAGAGTGTGTGGACAACTAAAACATGATATACACGTATGATAAAAAGTATTTAAAATGTAGTGAAAAAAAAGAAAATGATAAAAGAAAAATGTATAAAAAGTTGGATGATAATATAATATTACATTTGTCTAGTGAAATATTAATGATGGTGTTGAAGATGGAGAATGGAAAGGAAAAAGAAGGAAAGAAAGCAGAAAAAATAAATATAAGGGCTGTAAATTGAAAACAGGTAATGAAATACGTGTGTTTAAAAAGAAATCAGGGTTAAGATGCTCTCAGAGGAATAAAATGCCGTCTCCTAGAAACCATAGGACTCTCTTCTTTATTTTTCTTAGATGCTTTTTTGAAGAATTCTGTTTCATCAAAAACGTTGTTGTAATTGTTCCGAACCGATAATTCCCTTTCTTTATAGAATCACTTACGTGTTTTCTCATTTATGGTAAATCTGCCCCTCTAAAGCCCATGACTGTGTTTAGTGTGTTACACTGCTTGTGTACCCATATACTAAACCCCACTATCATAGGAACATAGATAATGAGGCTAAAAAAAACCATGTGTCTATCTAGTCCAGCCCACACCTCTGTTGATCCAGAGGAAGGCAAAAAAAAAAAAACACTGAAGCCATTTCCAATCTAGCCCCAAGTGGGTAAAAATATTCCTTCCTGACGCCAATGGGCAGTCAGATATTTCCCTGGATCAACATCCTATCTGCACTGAATCCAACTGTCATTATTCTTAGTATTGTTCTGTGCTAGATAGGGATCCATTGCTTTTTTGAAAGCAGTTACAATATCTGCAAGTACAACATCCAGGGGGTAATATTGTGATCAATGAACCCTACGGTTTCTATTGCAAAAACATCAGATTCTCTACCACAATTTCTGAGAATTACACTTTACAGTGTTTCCTTGTGAGTTGGAGCATTAACAAGCTGTCTGATGCCCCTCACAAGGAAACAGGATGCCCCTTCTCTTCTTTGATTTGTACCAGTATCCTCCCAGCCCACAATGGGCATATTAAAGTATCCCCACAGTTTATCTTCCCAATACACACACCTGTCCATACTATTAACCTACTCCGTATATATCTCCCCTCTACTGTATGAGTCTATATGTTCTCACAATTTCCTCCATGTCTCCTATTCTTTATCTCCTACAGAGTGCAGTGTGACCAGTCTGGACATTGTCTTCCTCATCGATGGCTCCGGGAGCATCTCTACGGGGGATTTCATACTCATGTTAAAATTTGTGTCGAAAGTCATTGAGTCCTTCAGTGAGTCAGACACGTTGGTAGGTTGCACACTGCACCTTCACTGCAACTCTGCATAGTGTTACTGAGCCCTCGGTGTCACTACACTCAGCATCACTGCACCCTCACTGAAAATACACACAGCATCACTGCACCCTCACTGCAAATACACACAGCATCACTGCACCCTCACTGCAAATACACACAGCATCACTGCACCCTCACTGCAAATACACACAGCATCACTGCACCCTCACTGCAAATACACACAGCATCACTGCACCCTCACTGCAAATACACACAGCATCACTGCACCCTCACTGCAAATACACACAGGATCACTGAACCCTCACTGCAAATACACACAGGATCACTGAACCCTCACTGCAAATACACACAGGATCACTGCACCCTCACTGCAAATACACACAGCATCACTGCACCCTCACTGCAAATACACACAGCATCACTGCACCCTCACTGCAAATACACACAGGATCACTGCACCCTCACTGCAAATACACACAGGATCACTGCACCCTCACTGCAAATACACACAGGATCACTGCACCCTCACTGCAAATACACACAGCATCACTGCACCCTCACTGCAAATACACACAGGATCACTGCACCCTCACTGCAAATACACACAGCATCACTGCACCCTCACTGCAAATACACACAGGATCACTGCACCCTCACTGCAAATACACACAGCATCACTGCACCCTCACTGCAAATACACACAGGATCACTGCACCCTCACTGCAAATACACACAGGATCACTGAACCCTGGCTAAACCTATTCCCAGTATCATTGTACCCTGGCTGCAATGAAGCCCAGTGTCACTGCATCCCTGCTGCAACTGTACCCAGAGTCACTTCATGCTGGCTGCATTCTGACTACAACTACACCACTGTCACTGTACCCTGGCTGCAGCTACACACAGGATCAGTGCACCTGACTGCAAGTACATACAGCATCACTGCATCCTTGAAGTAACTATGCCCAGAGTCACTGCACCCTGGAAGTAACTATGCCCAGAGTCACTGCACCCTGGAAGTAACTATGCCCAGAGTCGCTGCACCCTGGAAGTAACCATGCCCAGAGTCACTGCACCCTGGAAGTAACTATGCCCAGAATCACTGCACCCTGGAAGTAACTATGCCCAGAGTCACTGCATCCTTTAAGTAACTATGCCCAGAGTCACTGCACCCTGGAAGTAACTATGCCCAGAGTCACTGAACCCTGGAAGTAACTATGCCCAGAGTCGCTGCACCCTGGAAGTAACTATGCCCAGAGTCACTGCACCCTGGAAGTAACTATGCCCAGAGTCACTGCACCCTTGAAGTAACTATGCCCAGAGTCACTGCATCCTGGAAGTAACTATGCCCAGAGTCACTGCATCCTGGAAGTAACTATGCCCAGAGTCACTGCACCCTGGAAGTAACTATGCCCAGAGTCACTGCACCCTGGAAGTAACTATGCCCAGAGTCACTGCACCCTGGAAGTAACTATGCCCAGAGTCACTGCACCCTGGAAGTAACTATGCCCAGAGTCACTGCAACCTGGAAGTAACTATGCCCAGAGTCACTGCACCCTGGAAGTAACTATGCCCAGAGTCTCTGCAACCTGGAAGTAACTATGCCCAGAGTCACTGCACCCTGGAAGTAACTATGCCCAGAGTCACTGCATCCTGGAAGTAACTATGCCCAGAGTCACTGCACCCTGGAAGTAACTATGCCCAGAGTCACTGCATCCTGGAAGTAACTATGCCCAGAGTCACTGCACCCTGGAAGTAACTATGCCCAGAGTCACTGCACCCTGGAAGTAACTATGCCCAGAGTCACTGCACCCTGGAAGTAACTATGCCCAGAGTCACTGCACCCTGGAAGTAACTATGCCCAGAGTCACAGCAATCTGGAAGTAACTATGCCCAGAGTCGCTGCACCCTGGAAGTAACTATGCCCAGAGTCGCTGCACCCTGGAAGTAACTATGCCCAGAGTCACTGCACCCTGGAAGTAACTATGCCCAGAGTCACTGCACCCTGGAAGTAACTATGCCCAGAGTCACTGCACCCTGGAAGTAACTATGCCCAGAGTCACTGCACCCTGGAAGTAACTATGCCCAGAGTCACTGAACCCTGGAAGTAACTATGCCCAGAGTCACTGCACCCTGGAAGTAACTATGCCCAGAGTCACTGCATCCTGTAAGTAACTATGCCCAGAGTCACTGCATCCTGGAAGTAACTATGCCCAGAGTCACTACACTCTGGAAGTAACTATGCCCAGAGTCACTGCAACCTGGAAGTAACTATGCCCAGAGTCGCTGCACCCTGGAAGTAACTATGCCCAGAGTCACTGCACCCTGGAAGTAACTATGCCCAGAGTCGCTGCACCCTGGAAGTAACTATGCCCAGAGTCACTGCACCCTGGAAGTAACTATGCCCAGAGTCACTGCACCCTGGAAGTATCTATGCCCAGAGTCACTGAACCCTGGAAGTAACTATGCCCAGAGTCACTGCATCCTGGAAGTAACTATGCCCAGAGTCACTGCACCCTGGAAGTAATTATGCCCAGAGTCACTGCATCCTGGAAGTAACTATGCCCAGAGTCACTGCACTCTGGAAGTAACTATGCCCAGAGTCACTGCAACCTGGAAGTAACTATGCCCAGAGTCACTGCACCCTGGAAGTAACTATGCCCAGAGTCACTGCACCCTGGAAGTAACTATGCCCAGAGTCGCTGCACCCTGGAAGTAACTATGCCCAGAATCGCTGCACCCTGGAAGTAACTATGCCCAGAGTCACTGCACCCTGGAAGTAACTATGCCCAGAGTCGCTGCACCCTGGAAGTAACTATGCCCAGAGTCACTGCACCCTGGAAGTAACTATGCCCAGAGTCACTGCACCCTGGAAGTAACTATGCCCAGAGACACTGCACCCTGGAAGTAACTATGCCCAGAGTCACTGAACCCTGGAAGTAACTATGCCCAGAGTCACTGCACCCTGGAAGTAACTATGCCCAGAGTCACTGCATCCTGGAAGTAACTATGCCCAGAGTCACTGCATCCTGGAAGTAACTATGCCCAGAGTCACTGCACTCTGGAAGTAACTATGCCCAGAGTCACTGCAACCTGGAAGTAACTATGCCCAGAGTCACTGCACCCTGGAAGTAACTATGCCCAGAGTCACTGCACCCTGGAAGCAACTATGCCCAGAGTCGCTGCACCCTGGAAGTAACTATGCCCAGAGTCACTGCACCCTGGAAGTAACTATGCCCAGAGTCACTGCACCCTGGAAGTAACTATGCCCAGAGTCACTGAACCGTGGAAGTAACTATGCCCAGAGTCACTGCACCCTGGAAGTAACTATGCCCAGAGTCACTGCATCCTGGAAGTAACTATGCCCAGAGTCACTGCACCCTGGAAGTAACTATGCCCAGAGTCACTGCACCCTGGAAGTAACTATGCCCAGAGTCACTGCACCCTGGAAGTAACTATGCCCAGAGTCACTGCACCCTGGAAGTAACTATGCCCAGAGTCACTGCACCCTGGAAGTAACTATGCCCAGAGTCGCTGCACCCTGGAAGTAACTATGCCCAGAATCGCTGCACCCTGGAACTAACTATGCACAGAGTCACTGCACCCTGGAAGTAACTATGCCCAGAGTCACTGCACCCTGGAAGTAACTATGCCCAGAGTCACTGAACCCTGGAAGTAACTATGCCCAGAGTCACTGCACCCTGGAAGTAACTATGCCCAGAGTCACTGATCCCTGGAAGTAACTATGTCCAGAGTCACTGCACCCTGGAAGTAACTATGCCCAGAGTCGCTGCACCCTGGAAGTAACTATGCCCAGAATCGCTGCACCCTGGAACTAACTATGCACAGAGTCACTGCACCCTGGAAGTAACTATGCCCAGAGTCACTGCACCCTGGAAGTAACTATGCCCAGAGTCACTGAACCCTGGAAGTAACTATGCCCAGAGTCGCTGCACCCTGGAAGTAACTATGCCCAGAGTCACTGAACCCTGGAAGTAACTATGCCCAGAGTCGCTGCACCCTGGAAGTAACTATGCCCAGAGTCACTGCACCCTGGAAGTAACTATGCCTAGAGTCACTGCAACCTGGAAGTAACTATGCCCAGAGTCACTGCATCCTGGAAGTAACTATGCCCAGAGTCACTGCATCCTGGAAGTAACTATGCCCAGAGTCGCTGCACCCTGGAAGTAACTATGCCCAGAGTCACTGCACCCTGGAAGTAACTATGCCCAGAGTCACTGCACCCTGGAAGTACCTATGCCTAGAGTCACTGCACCCTGGAAGTAACTATGCCCAGAGTCACTGCAACCTGGAAGTAACTATGCCCAGAGTCACTGCACCAAGGAAGTAACTATGCCTAGAGTCACTGCACCCTGGAAGTAACTATGCCCAGAGTCACTGCAACCTGGAAGTAACTATGCCCAGAGTCACTGCACCCTGGAAGTAACTATGCCCAGAGTCGCTGCACCCTGGAAGTAACTATGCCCAGAGTCACTGAACCCTGGAAGTAACTATGCCCAGAGTCACTGCACCCTGGAAGTAACTATGCCCAGAGTCACTGCATCCTGGAAGTAACTATGCCTAGAGTCACTGCACCCTGGAAGTAACTATGCCCAGAGTCACTGCACCCTGGAAGTAACTATGCCCAGAGTCACTGAACCCTGGAAGTAACTATGCCCAGAGTCGCTGCACCCTGGAAGTAACTATGCCCAGAGTCACTGCACCCTGGAAGTAACTATGCCCAGAGTCACTGCACTCTGGAAGTAACTATGCCCAGAGTCACTGCAATTATGCTGAGGCCAAGTCACAAAGAAAATGGAGGAAAGCACCACAGATCCTTCATGCAATCACCTTAGTAAATAGCAAGACATCTCCAGTGAACTAGAATCTGTCAAGATCATCTTCTTCTGTTTTGGAGATAAAGGGGCTTTCTCCCTTTAGAAAATGAAGACCATAGGTCTGAGGTTGGCAACCTTTACACTTCTGGGGACTCCAACCAACCACCAACCATCCTTAGGCTGTCTCCAACAGATGGAGTGTGAAATGTAACCTACAGTACCCCTGCAACAGGGTATCTTAGCGTGCACTAGGCATGGATACTGACCCACAGTGCACACTAGGCATGGATACTGACCCACAGTGCACACTAGGCACGGATACTGACCCACAGTGCACACTAGGCATGGATACTGACCCACAGTGCGCACTAGGCATGGATACTGACCCACAGTGCACACTAGGCATGGATACTGACCCACAGTGCACACTAGGCACGGATACTGACCCACAGTGCACACTAGGCATGGATACTGACCCACAGTGCGCACTAGGCATGGATACTGACCCACAGTGCACACTAGGCATGGATACTGACCCACAGTGTGCACTAGGCATGGATACTGACCCACAGTGCGCACTAGGCATGGATACTGACCCATAGTGTGCACTAGGCATGGATACTGACCCACAGTGTGCACTAGGCATGGATACTGACCCACAGTGCGCACTAGGCATGGATACTGACCCACAGTGCACACTAGGCATGTATACTGACCCACAGTGCACACTAGGCACGGATACTGACCCACAGTGCACACTAGGCATGGATACTGACCCACAGTGCGCACTAGGCATGGATACTGACCCACAGTGCGCACTAAGCATGGATACTGACCCACAGTGCGCACTAGGCATGGATACTGACCCACAGTGTGCACTAGGCATGGATACTGACCCACAGTGCGCACTAGGAATGGATATTGACCCACAGTGCACACTAGGCACAGATACTGACCCACAGTGCGCACTAGGCATGGATACTGACCCACAGTGCGCACTAAGCATGGATACTAACCCACAGTGCGCACTAAGCATGGATACTAACCCACAGTGCGCACTAAGCATGGATACTGACCCACAGTGCGCACTAGGCATGGATACTGACCCACAGTGCACACTAGGCATGGATACTGACCCACAGTGTTTGCAATCTATATATCAGCATTATTTTACAGTGTATTATACAAAGACACATATACACACACAAACACATATACACAAACACATATATACACACATACACACACACATAAACACATATACACATATATATACACACACACAAACACACACACATATACAAATATATGCACACATATATATACACACACGCTCTCTTTTTTGTGTATATCTCTCTCTCTCTCTTTTTGTCTCTGTCTCTTTACGTCTCTCTCAGTCACTCACTGTCTCTCTCTCTCTCTCTCTGTCATTCACTCTCTCACTGTCACTCATTCTGTCTGTCTCTGTCACTATATCTCCCTCTCTTTCTGTCTCTCTCTGTCTCTGTCATTCAGTCACTCACTCGCTGTCTCTCACTCTTTCTGTCTGTCTCTCTCACTATATCTCTCTCTCTTTCTGTCACTCGCTCTGTCACTCACTTACTGTTTTGTGTTCCCAGTTCGCTCTCATGCAGTATTCCAGCAGATTTGAGACACATTTTGATTTCAAAAGATTTTCAGCTGTGAGAGACCCCGACACCCTGACAAGAGGCATCACTCAGCAGAGAGGGGTCACTAGGACCGCCACAGCTATCCAGAAAGTACTGTAAGTGCCTTCCACAGAGAGGAGGAAGAGTTACCGCGAGGTGATAAATGAACCCATAGGAGCAGTTATAGGGAGGGGTTATATGGAATAATAGGAGGAGTTATAGGGAGGGGTTATGTGGAACCATAGGAGGAGTTATATAGAGCAATAGGAGGAGTTATCGGCAGGAGTTCTATGGAGCAATAGGAGGAGCTATAGGGAGGAGTTATATGGAACAATAGGAGGAGTTATAGGGAGGGGTTATGTGGAACCATAGGAGGAGTTATATAGAGCAATAGGAGGAGTTATCGGCAGGAGTTCTATGGAGCAATAGGAGGAGCTATAGGGAGGAGTTATATGGAACAATAGGAGGAGTTATAGAGAGGCGTTATATAGAACAATAGGAGGAGTTATAGAGAGGCGTTATATAGAACAATAGGAGGAGTTATCAGCAGGAGTTCTATGGAGCAATAGGAGGAGTTATCGGCAGGAGTTCTATGGAGCAATAGGAGGAGTTATAGGGAGGGGTTATATAGAACAATAGGAGGAGTTATAGAGAGGCGTTATATAGAACAATAGGAGGAGTTATCAGCAGGAGTTCTATGGAGCAATAGGAGGAGCTATAGGGAGGAGTTATATGGAACAATAGGAGGAGTTATAGAGAGGCGTTATATAGAACAATAGGAGGAGTTATAGAGAGGCATTATATGGAATAATAGGAGGAGTTATAGGGAGGGGTTATGTGGAACCATAGGAGGAGTTATATAGAACAACAGGAGGAGTTATAGGCAGGAGTTCTATGGAGCAATAGGAGGAGCTGTAGGGAGGAGTTATATGGAACAATAGGAGGAGTTATAGAGAGGCGTTATATAGAACAATAGGAGGAGTTATAGGGAGGAGTTATATGGAATAATAGGAGGAGTTATAGGGAGGGGTTATGTGGAACCATAGGAGGAGTTATATAGAACAATAGGAGGAGTTATAGGCAGGAGTTCTATGGAGCAATAGGAGGAGCTATAGGGAGGAGTTATATGGAACAATAGGAGGAGTTATAGGGAGGGGTTATGTGGAACCATATGAGGAGTTATATAGAGCAATAGGAGGAGTTATCGGCAGGAGTTCTATGGAGCAATAGGAGGAGCTATAGGGAGGAGTTATATGGAACAATAGGAGGAGTTATAGAGAGGCGTTATATAGAACAATAGGAGGAGTTATAGAGAGGCGTTATATAGAACAATAGGAGGAGTTATCGGCAGGAGTTCTATGGAGCAATAGGAGGAGCTATAGGGAGGAGTTATATGGAACAATAGGAGGAGTTATAGAGAGGCGTTATATAGAACAATAGGAGGAGTTATAGGGAGGGGTTATATAGAACAATAGGAGGAGTTATAGGGAGGGGTTATATAGAACAATAGGAGGAGTTATAGAGAGGCTTTATATAGAACAATAGGAGGAGATATAGGGAGGAGTTATATGGAACAATAGGAGGAGTTATAGGGAGGGGTTATATAGAACAATAGGAGGAGTTATAGAGAGGCGTTATATAGAACAATAGGAGGAGTTATAGGGAGGGGTTATGTGGAACAATAGGAGGAGTTATATAGAGCAATAAGAAGAGTTATCGGGAGGAGTTCTATGGAGCAATAGGAGGAGCTATAGGGAGGAGTTATATGGACCAATAGGAGGAGTTATAGGGAGGGGTTATATGGAACAATAGGAGGAGGATCATGGTTGATCTGACTGGACATTGGCTGATATGTCACATGGCCTCCTTGTGAAGCCAGATCTATTAAAGCCTTTTGATTGTCTTCCTTTATTAATGGCCTTTATGAGGTAAAGTCTCTATTTGATTCTCCATATTCAGTGGAATGCCTTTTTATTGGATAATCAACAATAAGATTTATTTTCCTAAATATCTCTTATTCTTTCCTTCCCCAGAAGAGAACTCTTTATTACTGAACGTGGCAATCGTGTCGGATCACAGAAGGTTCTGATTGTGATAACAGATGGAGAGAAATATGGGGATGATCTGGACTACAATGACCCCATTAATGAGGCAGAACAACAGGGAGTGCGGCGCTTTGTTATTGGGGTAACCACAATAATGAATACCATTTAACAATAGGAAGACACTAAACCATATGTGATACTAAGCTGTTCTGTCCTAGAGGTATTATCTGTCAGCTCTTAATTTCCTGATGTCAGTTCTAGAGGTATAAACATAAAGTGTCCTCTTAAACATCCACAGGTGGGTAATGCCTTCACTACACCGAAAGCTCTAGAAGAGTTAAACACAATTGCTTCCTCTCCACCTGAAGACCACGTTCTAACAGCCAATGACTTCTCTGTTCTCAACAAGTTCCAAAAGCAACTTCAGGAGAAGATCTTCTCTATTGAAGGTACCACAAAGAGATCATAGAAACATTACACAGCTTGGAGGGACAATATACACAGAGAAAAACAAAAATAGGGGACTACAAAGTTACTCACAATCACTATAGGACAACTCATGCATATAGGTTGATAGAATGAGGCATAGCATCAGGTCACCACATACTCATTTTTTCTACCTCCATCTCCAATCACTGATTATACCATGGACCTTGTTCTTATGCCTCACTCCTCTCTCTTCATGACTACATCATGGGCCTCGTTCTTATGTCTCCCTCCTCTCTTCTATCACTGACTGTACCATGGACCTCTTTCCTATGTCTCCCTCCTCTCATCTATCACTGACTGTACCATGGACCTCGTTCTTATGTCTCCCTCCTCTCGCCTATCACTGAGTGCACCATGGACCTCATTCTTGTGTCTACCACCTCTCTTATCACTGAACACCATGGACCTCATTCTTGTGTCTACCACCTCTCTTATCACTTACTGCACCATGGACCTCATTCTTGTTTACCACCTCTCCTATCACTGAGTGCACCATGGACCTCATTCTTGTGTCTACCACCTCTCCTAACACTGACTGCACCATGGACCTCATTCTTGTGTCTACCACCTCTCCTAACACTGACTGCACCATGGACCTCATTCTTGTGTCTACCACCTCTCCTAACACTGACTGCACCATGGACCTCATTCTTGTGTCTACCACCTCTCCTATCACTGAACACCATGGACCTCATTGTTGTGTCTACCACCTCTTCTATCACTGACTGCACCGTGGACCTCATTCTTGTGTCTACCAACTCTCCTATCACTGACTACACCATGGACCTCATTGTTGTGTCTACCACCTCTCTTATCACTTACTGCACCATGGACCTCATTCTTGTTTACCACCTCTCCTATCACTGACTGCACCGTGGACCTCATTCTTGTGTCTACCAACTCTCCTATCACTGACTACACCATGGACCTCATTGTTATGTCTACCACCTCTCCTATCACTGACTGCACCGTGGACCTCATTCTTGTGTCTACCACCTCTCCTATCACTGACTACACCATGGACCTCATTCTTCAGTATCCCACCTCTCCAATCACTGAACACCATGGACCTTGTTCATTTGCCTTTCACCTCTCTTCATTCGTTCATTGCTCTTCCCATCTGCACCCCCCAGGCAGTGTTCACATTTCTCTCTTAACCCCTTCTTTCTCAGGCACTCAGGTACAGACTGGAAGCAATATTCAGTTGGAGATGTCTCAGGATGGACTCAGTGCAATTCTAACACCAGTAAGTCATCATTAACCCTTCTCTTAACAGGGATCTGCAGAACATTTTTCCATTAACTCTTTCCTTCCCATGCCTAGCAATGCAGTCTTAACGCTCCTCTGAACATCAAAGAGTACTTTCCTTGGCTTTTAATTTGTCTCAGTTATTTGTTTCCAAGTACAGAAAATCTGAAATTGAAGTCACTAAAAATATCTGTATACGGGTTCATTGTATATAAATACTTATGATAATCTAAATGAGAGAGCTTTAGTTATAGAATACAGGGGTGATGTACTAAGGTGTGATAAGTGAAGATAACTTCTCTTGTGAGATACACTCTCCAGTTCCTATGTTATTGTATGGGAGAGATTTAGTTATAGACTACAGGGGAGATGTACTAAGGTGTGATATAGAGGAGGTAACTTCTCCAGTGTGATAAACTCTCCAGTTCCTATGTTATTCTATGGAAGAGATTTAGTTATAGACTACAGGGGAGATGTACTAAGGTGTGATAAAGAGGAGATAACTTCTCCAGTGAGATAAACTCTCCAGTTCCTATGTTATTCTATGGGAGAGATTTAGTTATAGACTACAGGGGAGATGTACTAAGGTGTGATAAAGTGAAGATAACTTCTCCAGTGAGATAAACTCTCCAGTTCCTATGTTATTGTATGGGAGAGCTTTAGTTATAGACTACAGGGGAGATGTACTAAGGTGTGATAAAGAGGAGATAACTTCTCCAGTGAGATAAACTCTCCAGTTCCTATGTTATTGTATGGGAGAGCTTTAGTTATAGACTACAGGGGAGATGTACTAAGGTGTGATAAAGAGGAGATAACTTCACCGGTGAGATAAACTCTTCAGTTCCTATGTTATTCTATGGGAGATCTTTAGTTATAGACTACAGGGGAGATATACTAAGGTGTGATAAAGAGGAGATAACTTCTCCAGTGTGATAAACTCTCCAGTTCCTATGTTATTCTATGGAAGAGATTTAGTTATAGACTACAGGGGAGATGTACTAAGGTGTGATAAAGAGGAGATAACTTCTCCAGTGAGATAAACTCTCCAGTTCCTATGTTATTCTATGGGAGAAATTTAGTTATAGCCTACAGGGGGAGATGTACTAAGGTATGATAAAGAGGAGATAACTTCTTCAGTGAGATAAATTCTCCAGTTCCTATGTTATTCTATGGGAGAGATTTAGTTATAGACTACAGGGGAGATCTACTAAGGTGTGATAAAGAGGAGATAACTTCTCCGGTGAGATAAACTCTTCAGTTCCTATGTTATTCTATAGGAGATCTTTAGTTATAGACTACAGGGGAGATGTACTAAGGTGTGATGAAGAGGAGATAACTTCTCCAGTGAGATAAACTCTCCAGTTCCTATGTTATTCTATGGGAGAAATTTAGTTATAGACTACAGGGGGAGATGTACTAAGGTGTGATAAAGAGGAGATAACTTCTCCAGTGAGATAAACTCTCCAGTTCCTATGTTATTCTATGGGAGATCTTTAGTTATAGAATAAAGGGGTGATGTACTAAGGTGTGATAAAGTGAAGATAACTTCTCTTGTGAGATACACTCTCCAGTTCCTATGTTATTCTATGGGAGAGATTTAGTTATAGACTACAGGGGAGATCTACTAAGGTGTGATAAAGAGGAGATAACTTCTCCAGTGTGATAAACTCTCCAGTTCCTATGTTATTCTATGGAAGAGATTTAGTTATAGACTACAGGGGAGATGTACTAAGGTGTGATAAAGAGGAGATAACTTCTCCAGTGAGATAAACTCTCCAGTTCCTATGTTATTCTATGGGAGAAATTTAGTTATAGACTACAGGGGGAGATGTACTAAGGTATGATAAAGAGGAGATAACTTCTCCAGTGAGATAAATTCTCCAGTTCCTATGTTATTCTATGGGAGAGATTTAGTTATAGACTACAGGGGAGATCTACTAAGGTGTGATAAAGAGGAGATAACTTCTCCGGTGATATAAACTCTTCAGTTCCTATGTTATTCTATAGGAGATCTTTAGTTATAGACTACAGGGGAGATGTACTAAGGTGTGATAAAGAGGAGATAACTTCTCCAGTGAGATAAACTCTCCAGTTCCTGTTATTCTATGGGAGAAATTTAGTTATGGACTACAGGGGGAGATGTACTAAGGTGTGATAAAGAGGAGATAACTTCTCCAGTGAGATAAACTCTCCAGTTCCTATGTTATTCTATGGGAGATCTTTAGTTATAGACTACAGGGGGAGATGTACTAAGGTGTAATAAGAAGGAGATAACTACTCCAGTGAGATAAATTCTCCAGTTCCTATGTTATTCTATGGGAGATCTTTAGTTATAGACTACAGGGGAGATATACTAAGGTGTGAGAAAGAGGAGATAATTTGTAATTTATGAAAAATAAAATACATGTAGTGAAGGATTTTTCTTCCAGACTAAGACAATGGAACTCCCACTGCTGAGAGCTGTATATTTCCAGTTATGACAGTCTTGTTCTTTTACATGAACAGTGCCCTCTAGTGGTCAGATTTCAAATACTTTCTGTTGCATTGTATGAAATAAGTGAGTGACTGCTCCTTTACGGGTTAGGATTTTTTGGGGGGTTCAGGAAGGGTTGTATCTGGCAGCCTGATGAGCAAATCTGAGTTTGGCGGATGCCAGGAGAACGCTACCTACCGCAATGCGTAGTGCCTACAGTAAAGTTTGATGGAGGAGGGATAGTGGTCTGGGACTATTTTTCAGGGTTTGGACAAGGCCCCTTAGTTCCAGGGAAGGGTAATGTTAATGCTATGGTATACAAACACATTTTAGACAATTGTATGCTTTCAACTTTGACCTGAAACCCACTGAACACCTTTGGAATTAATCCATACAGACACACTCCAAAATCTTGTGGAAAGTCTTCCCAGAAGAATGGAGGCTGTTATACACAGTAACATAGTAATTTAGGTTGAAAAAAGACTTGCATCCATCAAGTTCAACCCTTCTCCTATTTCTGTTTACCGCTGTTGATCCAAAAGAAGGCAAAAAATACATCAATTTCAAATTCTGCCTTGAATGGGGGAAAAATTCCTTCTTGATTCCAAATGGGAATCAGATTTCTCCCTGGATCAACAAGCCCCAACTAAATATTAATCCCAATACTAACGTACATAGCCCTCTATGTTCTGCTCTTTTAAAAATGTATCCAGGCCCTTTTTAAAGGTGTTATGGTCAGGTGTCCACATACTTATTGGTCATATAGTATATGTGATAAAATATATAATGAATCTGGAAAAAATAGTCCAAAATGCCTAAACTGATAATGTTGTATTGGATCTTCATGTGTACGCACTACGATGATGTTATATAAATGTCAGGATATTTGATAAAAGTGACCTCTCCTGTCTAGTGTAGATATCTGAGTACCATATGGGAGAATGTTCTCCCTTTTCTTGTGCTGAATAAGCTTCTGGGAGCTGTGAAAGCCGCAAATAATCAGATAATTCAGATGGTAGGTAGTAGTTTTCCCCTTGATCCAAGATGTGCTCCTGCTTACTGGCACTGTCCCGAGAGGTGTATTGGCTGAAGTTGAGTAGATGTTCTCCTGTCTTATGTCCTAGGTCTCAGTTTGACTTGGAGGTACCGGTAATTTCAACTAGCAGGCTCTCTCGGTAACTGCCATGTCTCCTCCATGGACCTGACAACCTGCCAGTAACGGTCATGTCTCCTCTATGGACCTGACATCCTGCCAGTAACTGTCATGTTCTCCTCCATGGACCTGACATCCAGCCAGTAACTGTTATGTCCTCCTCCATGGACCTGACATCCTGCCAGTAACTGTCATATCCTCCTCCATGGACCTGACATCCTGCCAGTAACTGTCATGTCCTCCACCATGGACCTGACATCCTGCCAGTAACTGTTATGTCTCCTCCGTGGACCTGACATCCAGCCAGTAACTGTTATGTCTCCTCCATGGACCTGACATCCAGCCAGTAACTGTCATGTCTCCTCTATGGACCTGACATCCTGCCTGTAACTGACATGTCTCCTGTATGGACCTGACATCCTACCAGTAACTGTCATGTCTCCTGTATGGACCTGACATCCTACCAGTAACTGACATGTCTCCTGTATGGACCTGACATCCTACCAGTAACTGCCAAGTCTCCTCCATGGACCTGACATCCTGCCAGTAACTGTCATGTCTCCTCTATGGACCTGACATCCTGCCAGTAACTGACATGTCTTCTGTATGGACCTGACATCCTACCAGTAACTGTCATGTCTCCTCCATGGACCTGATATCCTACCAGTAACTGTCATGTCTCCTCCATGGACCTGACATCCTGCCAGTAACTGTCATATCCTCCTCCATGGACCTGACATCCTGCCAGTAACTGTCATGTCCTCCACCATGGACCTGACATCCTGCCAGTAACTGTTATGTCTCCTCCGTGGACCTGACATCCAGCCAGTAACTGTTATGTCTCCTCCATGGACCTGACATCCAGCCAGTAACTGTCATGTCTCCTCTATGGACCTGACATCCTGCCTGTAACTGACATGTCTCCTGTATGGACCTGACATCCTACCAGTAACTGTCATGTCTCCTGTATGGACCTGACATCCTACCAGTAACTGACATGTCTCCTGTATGGACCTGACATCCTACCAGTAACTGCCAAGTCTCCTCCATGGACCTGACATCCTGCCAGTAACTGTCATGTCTCCTCTATGGACCTGACATCCTGCCAGTAACTGACATGTCTTCTGTATGGACCTGACATCCTACCAGTAACTGCCATGTCTCCTCCATGGACCTGACATAAAGCCAGTAACTGTCATGTCTCCTCTATGGACCTGACATCCTGCCTGTAACTGACATGTCTCCTGTATGGACCTGACATCCCACCAGTAACTGCCAAGTCTCCTCCATGGACCTGACATCCTGCCAGTAACTGTCATGTCTCCTCCATGGACCTGACATCCTGCCAGTAACTGACATGTCTCCTGCATGGACCTGACATCCTGCCAGTAACTTTCATGTATGCCTCCACGGAGCTGTCATCCTGCCAGTAACTGTCATGTCCTCCTCCATGGACCCGACATCCTGCCAGTAACTGTCATGTTCTCCCCCATGGACCTGACATCCTGCCTGTAACTGTTATGTCTCCTCCATGGACCTGACATCCCGCCAGTAACTGTCATGTTCTCATCCATGGACCTGACATCCCGCCAGTAACCGTCATGTTCTCATCCATGGACCTGACATCCCGCCAGTAACCGTCATGTTCTCCTCCATGGAGATGACATCCAGGACGGATTGGAGATATTTCCTCTGGAATCACGCGGGGTAAAAGCATTTAACATGTTATATTACAAGGCATGTATTATATGCTTTTAACCATCCAGAACTGTCCTATTTTATAGGAAATTTCTGTATGGTTCAAATAAATTTATGACTGCTATTGGGTAGATGGACATTTCCAGAGTTATTGCACTTCAATCTGACTTTTTTTTGTAATCTGATGGCAGGAGTCTTTTATCTAGACAGTTTTTCTATTGCTGTCTATAGGAGAGGTGAGTTATGGGTTAATACTCTGAGGAATGAGGGCAACAGCTCCATCACTTCCTGTCAGTTTGGGATGTAATGCTTTGTGAATAAAGCATTTCCCAGCAGTGGGAGCACTTTTGTAATCCTCAGCAGGAAAATCCCTGCAATGTTCACTATCTTTCAGAATAAAAAGGATCCTTTAATTCAATAGGAAATATTATCTGTTTTCATCAGAATTTCTTCACTTTCCTTCCATAATTATGTCCCATAACACCTGGAGGACCCCATATGTAACCATACGTATAGAATAAACCAATGCCACACCAGCCAATGGCGCTATATGGCATGTTCATTATTTCAGTGATTGAGTCTCCTTTTACATGTCAGGGGTGGACACTCAGTGGCCCTCCAGCAGTCCTTGGACTATAACTCAAAGAACTGTCTACAGGACATCTCCCCACTCTCTGCTATTTTCTGTTCCTCACAGGATGAAGTCATACTAGGGGCAGTCGGAGCATACGGATGGTCCGGAGGAGCATCTGTATTCAGGAAGGGGAAGAAGGACAGTGTCTGGATTAACGCAACCCAGGATCAAACGGACATGAAGGACTCCTACCTAGGTGAGAGCAACCTCTTGAATGCAAGGTGTAAAGAGTACAGAATGTCTAGTACATCACTCTAGTACTGCAGGTGTAAAGAGTACATAAAGTCTAATACATCACTCTGGTACTGCAGGTGTAAAGAGTACATAAAGTCTAATACATCACTCTGGTACTGCAGGTGTAAAGAGTAAAGAACGTCTAGTACATCACTCTGGTACTGCAGGTGTAAAGAGTACAGAACATCTAGTACATCACTCTGGTACTGCGGGTGTAAAAAGTACAGAACGTCTAGTACATCACTCTGGTACTGCAGGTGTAAAGAGTACAGAACGTCTAGTACAGCACTCTGGTACTGCGGATGTAAAAAGTACAGAATGTCTAGTAGATCACTCTGGTACTGCAGGTTTAAAGTTTACAGAACGTCTAGTACAGCACTCGTACTGCAGGTGTAAGGAGTACAGAACATCTAGTACATCACTCTGGTACTGCACGTGTAAAGAGTACAGAATGTCTAGTACAGCACTCTGATACTGCAGGTGTAAAGAGTACAGAACGTCTAGTACATCACTCTGGTACTGCAGGTGTAAGGAGTACAGAACGTCTAGTACATCACTCTGGTACTGCGGGTGTAAAAAGTACAGAACGTCTAGTACAACACTCTGGTGATGCAGGTGTAAAGAGTACAGAACGTCTACTACATCACTCTGGTACTGCAGGTGTAAAGAGCAGGTAACGTCTAGTACATCACTCTGGTGCTGCAGGTATAAAGAGTACAGAACGTCTAGTACATCACTCTGGTACTGCAGGTGTAAAGAGTACAGAACGTCTAGTACATCACTCTGGTACTGCAGGTGTAAAGAGTACAGAACGTCTAGTACCTCACTCTGGTACAGCAGGTGTAAAGAGTACAGAACGTCTAGTACAGAACTCTGGTACTACAGGTGTAAAGAGTACAGAACGTCTAGTACAGCACTCTGGTACTACAGGTGTAAAGAGTACAGAACGTCTAGTACAGCACTCTGGTACTGCAGGTGTAAAGAGTACAGAACGTCTAGTACATCACTCTGGTACTGCAGGTGTAAAGGGTACAGAACGTGTAGTACAGCACTCTGGTACTGCAGGTGTAAGGAGTACAGAACGTCTAGTACATCACTCTGGTACTGCAGGTATAAAGAGTACAGAACGTCTAGTACATCACTCTGATACTGCAGGTGTAAAGAGTACAGAACGTCTAGTACATCACTCTGGTACTGCAGGTGTAAGGAGTACAGAACGTCTAGTACATCACTCTGGTACTGCAGGTATAAAGAGTACAGAACGTCTAGTACATCACTCTGGTACTGCAGGTGTAAAGAGTACAGAACGTCTAGTACAGCACTCTGGTACTGCAGGTGTAAAGAGTACAGAACGTCTAGTACATCACTCTGGTACTGCAGGTGTAAAGAGTACAGAACGTCTAGAACAGCACTCTGGTACTGCAGGTGTAAAGAGTACAGAACGTCTAGTACATCACTCTGGTACTACAGGTGTAAAGAGTACAGAACGTCTAGTACATCACTCTGGTACTGCAGGTATAAAGAGTACAGAACGTCTAGTACATCACTCTGATACTGCAGGTGTAAAGAGTACAGAACGTCTAGTACATCACTCTGGTACTGCAGGTATAAAGAGTACAGAACGTCTAGTACATCACTCTGGTACTGCAGGTGTAAAGAGTACAGAACATCTAGTACATCACTCTGGTACTGCAGGTATAAAGAGTACAGAACGTCTAGTACATCACTCTGATACTGCAGGTGTAAAGAGTACAGAACGTCTAGTACATCACTCTGGTACTGCAGGTGTAAGGAGTACAGAACGTCTAGTACATCACTCTGGTACTGCGGGTGTAAAAAGCACAGAATGTCTAGTACCTCACTCTGATACAGCAGGTGTAAAGGGTACAGAACGTGTAGTACAGCACTCTGATACTGCAGGTGTAAAGAGTACAGAACGTCTAGTACCTAACTCTGGTACAGCAGGTATAAAGGGTACAGAACGTCTAGTACAGCACTCTGGTACTGCAGGTGTAAAGAGTACAGAACGTCTAGTACATCACTCTGGTACTGCACGTGTAAAGAGTACAGAACGTCTAGTACATCACTCTGGTACTGCAGGTGTAAGGCGTACAGAACGTCTAGTACATCACTCTGGTACTGCGGGTGTAAAAAGTACAGAATGTCTAGTACATCACTCTGGTACTGCAGGTGTAAAGAGTACAGAACGTCTAGTACAGCACTCTGGTACTGCAGGTGTAAAGAGTACAGAACGTCTAGTACAGCACTCTGATACTGCAGGTGTAAAGAGTACAGAACGTCTAGTACAGCACTCTGATACTGCAGGTGTAAAGAGTACAGAACGTCTAGTACAGCACTCTGATACTGCAGGTGTAAAGAGTACAGAACGTCTAGTACAGCACTCTGGTACTGCAGGTGTAAAGAGTACAGAACGTCTAGTACATCACTCTGGTACTACAGGTGTAAAGAGTACAGAACGTCTAGTACATCACTCTGGTACTGCAGGTGTAAGGAGTACAGAACATCTAGTACATCACTCTGGTACTGCAGGTGTAAGGAGTACAGAACGTCTAGTACATCACTCTGGTACTGCGGGTGTAAAAAGCACAGAATGTCTAGTACCTCACTCTGATACAGCAGGTGTAAAGAGTACAGAACGTCTAGTACATCACTCTGGTACTGCAGGTGTAAAGAGTACAGAACGTCTAATACATCACTCTGGTACTGCAGGTGTAAAGAGTACAGAACGTCTAGTACATCACTCTGGTACTGCAGGTGTAAAGGGTACAGAACGTCTAGTACATCACTCTGATACTGCAGGTGTAAAGAGTACAGAACGTCTAGTACATCACTCTGGTACTGCAGGTGTAAAGAGTACATAAAGTCTAATACATCACTCTGGTACTGCAGGTGTAAAAAGCACAGAATGTCTAGTACCTCACTCTGATACAGCAGGTGTAAAGAGTACAGAACGTCTAGTACATCACTCTGGTACTGCAGGTGTAAAGAGTACAGGACATCTAGTACATCACTCTGGTACTGCAGGTGTAAAGAGTACAGAACGTCTAGTACATCACTCTGGTACTGCAGGTGTAAAGGGTACAGAACGTCTAGTACATCACTCTGATACTGCAGGTGTAAAGAGTACAGAACGTCTAGTACCTCACTCTGATACAGCAGGTGTAAAGAGTACAGAACGTCTAGTACATCACTCTGGTACTGCAGGTGTAAAGAGTACAGGACATCTAGTACATCACTCTGGTACTGCAGGTGTAAAGGGTACAGAACGTCTAGTACATCACTCTGATACTGCAGGTATAAAGGGTACAGAACGTCTAGTACATCACTCTGGTACTGCAGGTATAAGGAGTACAGAACGTCTAGTACATCACTCTAGTACTGCAGGTGTAAGGAGTACAGAACGTCTAGTACATCACTCTGGTACTGCAGGTGTAAAGAGTACAGAACGTCTAGTACATCACTCTGGTACTGCAGGTGTAAAGAGTACAGAGCGTCTAGTACAGCACTCTGATACTGCAGGTGTAAAGAGTACAGAACGTCTAGTACATCACTCTGGTACTGCAGGTGTAAAGAGTACAGAACGTCTAGTACATCACTCTGGTACTGCAGGTGTAAAGAGTACAGAGCGTCTAGTACAGCACTCTGGTACTGCAGGTGTAAAGAGTACAGAGCGTCTAGTACAGCACTCTGATACTGCAGGTGTAAAGGGTACAGAACGTCTAGTACAGCACTCTGGTACTGCAGGTGTAAAGAGTACAGAGCGTCTAGTACAGCACTCTGATACTGCAGGTGTAAAGGGTACAGAACGTCTAGTACATCACTCTGGTACTGCAGGTGTAAAGAATACAGAACGTCTAGTACAGCACTCTGGTACTGCAGGTGTAAAGAGTACAGAACGTCTAGTACATCACTCTGGTACTGCAGGTGTAAAGAGTACAGAACATCTAGTACATCACTCTGGTACTGCACGTGTAAAGAGTACAGAACGTCTAGTACATCACTCTGATACTGCAGGTGTAAAGAGTACAGAACGTCTAGTACATCACTCTGGTACTGCAGGTGTAAAGAGTACAGAACATCTAGTACATCACTCTGGTACTGCACGTGTAAAGAGTACAGAACGTCTAGTACAGCACTCTGATACTGCAGGTGTAAAGAGTACAGAACGTCTAGTACATCACTTTGGTACTGCGGGTGTAAAGAGTACAGAACGTCTAGTACAGCACTCTGGTACTGCAGGTGTAAAGAATACAGAACGTCTAGTACAGCACTCTGATACTGCAGGTGTAAAGAGTACAGAACGTCTAGTACATCACTCTGGTACTGCAGGTGTAAAGAATACAGAACGTCTAGTACATCACTCTGGTACTGCAGGTGTAAAGAGTACAGAACGTCTAGTACAGCACTCTGGTACTGCAGGTGTAAAGAGTACAGAACATCTAGTACATCACTCTGGTACTGCAGGTGTAAAGGGTACAGAACGTCTAGTACATCACTCTGGTACTGGAGGTGTAAAGAGTACAGAACGTCTAGTACAGCACTCTGGTACTGCAGGTGTAAAGAGTACAGAACGTCTAGTACATCACTCTGGTACTGCAGGTGTAAAGAGTACAGAACGTCTAGTACATCACTCTGGTACTGCAGGTGTAAAGGGTACAGAACGTCTAGTACATCACTCTGGTACTGGAGGTGTAAAGAGCAGGGAACGTCTAGTACATCACTCTGGTGCTGCAGGTGTAAAGAGTACAGAACGTCTAGTACATCACTCTGGTACTACAGGTGTAAAGAGTACAGAACGTCTAGTACATCACTCTGGTACTGCAGGTGTAAAGAGTACAGAACGTCTAGTACAGCACTCTGGTACTGCAGGTGTAAAGAGTACATAAAGTCTAGTACATCACTCTGGTACTGCAGGTGTAAAGAGTACAGAACGTCTAGTACATCACTCTGGTACTGCAGGTGTAAAGAGTACATAAAGTCTAGTACATCACTCTGGTACTGCAGGTGTAAAGGGTACAGAACGTCTAGTACATCACTCTGGTACTGCAGGTGTAAAGAGTACATAAAGTCTAGTACATCACTCTGGTACTGGAGGTGTAAAGAGCAGGGAACGTCTAGTACAGCACTCTGATACTGCAGGTGTAAAGAGTACAGAACGTCTAGTACATCACTCTGGTACTGCAGGTGTAAAGAGTACAGAACGTCTAGTACAGCACTCTGGTACTGCAGGTGTAAAGGGTACAGAACGTCTAGTACATCACTCTGGTACTGGAGGTGTAAAGAGCAGGGAACGTCTAGTACATCACTCTGGTACTGCAGGTATAAAGAGAACAGAACGTCTAGTACAGCACTCTGGTACTGCAGGTGTAAAGGGTACAGAACGTCTAGTACATCACTCTGGTACTGGAGGTGTAAAGAGCAGGGAACGTCTAGTACATCACTCTGGTACTGCAGGTGTAAAGAATACAGAACGTCTAGTACAGCACTCTGATACTGCAGGTGTAAAGAGTACAGAACGTCTAGTACAGCACTCTGGTACTGCAGGTGTAAAGGGTACAGAACGTCTAGTACATCACTCTGGTACAGCAGGTGTAAAGAGCAGGGAACGTCTAGTACATCACTCTGGTGCTGCAGGTATAAAGAGTACAGAACGTCTAGTACCTCACTCTGGTACAGCAGGTGTAAAGAGTACAGAACGTCTAGTACAGCACTCTGATACTGCAGGTGTAAAGGGTACAGAACGTCTAGTACATCACTCTGGTACTGGAGGTGTAAAGAGTACAGAACGTCTAGTACATCACTCTGGTACTGCAGGTGTAAAGAGTACATAAAGTCTAGTACATCACTCTGGTACTGCAGGTACAAAGAGTACAGAACGCCTAGTACATCATTCTGGTACTGCAGGTGTAAAGAGTACATAAAGTCTAGTACAGAACTCTGGTACTGCATGTGTAAATGGTACAGAACGTCTAGTACATCACTCTGGTACTGCAGGTATAAAGAGTACAGAACGTCTAGTACATCACTCTGGTACTGCAGGTGTAAAGAGTACAGAACATCTAGTACAACACTCTGGTACAGCAGGTGTAAAGAGTTCAGGACATCTAGTACATCACTCTGGTACTGCAGGTGTAAAGAGTACAGAACGTCTAGTACATCACTCTTGTACTGTAGGTGTAACTAGTACAGGACATCTAGTACATCACTCTGGTACTATAGGTGTTAAGAGTACAGAACATCTAGTACAGCACTCTGGTACTGCAGGTGTAAAGAGTACAGAACGTCTAGTACATCAGTTTGGTACTGCAGGTGTAAAGAGTATAGAACATCTAGTACATCACTCTGGTACTGCAGGTGTAAAGAGTACAGAACGTCTAGTACATCACTCTAGTACTACAGGTGTAAAGAGTACAGAACGTCTAGTACATCACTCTGGTACTGCAGGTGTAAAGAGCAGGGAACGTCTAGTACATCACTCTGGTGCTGCAGGTATAAAGAGAACAGAACGTCTAGTACATCACTCTGGTACTGCAGGTGTAAAGAGTACATAAAGTCTAGTACAGCACTCTGGTACTGCAGGTGTAAAGAGTAAGGAATGTCTAGTACATCACTCTGGTACTGCAGGTGTAAAGAGTACAGAACGTCTAGTACATCACTCTGGTACTGCAGGTGTAAAGAGTACAGAACATCTAGTACATCACTCTGGTACTGCAGGTGTAAAGCGTACAGAACGTCTAATACATCACTCTGGTACTGCAGGTGTAAAGCATACAGAACGTCTAATACATCACTCTGGTACTGCAGGTGTAAAGAGTACATACGTCTAGTACATCACTCTGGTACTGCAGGTGTAAAGAGTACAGAGTGTCTAGTACAATACTCTGGTACTGCAGGTGTAAAGAGTACAGAGCGTCTAGTACATCAGGTGTAAGGAGTACAGAACGTCTAGTACATCACTCTGGTACTTCAGAACTCTATTGCATGTTGGCCCAGTTGTACAATGTTCATAACCTCCAATACAGAAACTGTAAAGAGTAAGGAACCTCTAGTATAGCAAGTGTACAGTGTACAGAACCCTTATTAATCCATGATTGATGGAGTTGAACATCACTAGGACTGCTTTGCTCTTGTTTTGGATGTTTGTATGTAGGGCCTGATATCTTTAGGACTCCTTGGGATCCTTGGGTAGGTGTTTGTGTCTACAGCCTTCTTTCTCTAATAGTCCTTGGATCACAGGGTTGGATGTTTGTATCTAGGGCCAATATATATAGGACTCCTTGGATCCTATGGCGGGTGTATGTGTCTAATACCTGATAACTCTAGGATCCCTTGGATTACAGCGTTGGATGCTTTTGTCCAGTGCCTGATATATCTAGGACTCATTGGATCCTTTGGTGGGTGATTTTGTCTAGAGCCTGATATATCTAATATTCTTTTAGCCAAGTGTAGGGTGTCTGTACATGGAGGCTGATACCTCTAAAATACATTGAATCAGGGAATGGATGCTTGCACTCAAAATGTGGTGCATCGCGAACTCTTTCAATTAGGGAGTTGGTATTTGTTTGCAATGTTTGATGTATGTAGAACACTTTGGATCAATGGTGGCTGTATGGATCCAGTACCTGATGTCTCTGGGTCTGGTATTTCCCAGGATATGCTCTGCAGAAGGTGACACCGGACCTAATCGCCATTGGAGCCCCGAGATACCAACACACTGGAATTATCATTATCTATAAGAGAAAGAAGGATACTTCAAGCTGGAACCTGAAGGCCACTGCAAGGGGAGACAAGGTGAGAAAGGAATATGGGAACCAGGGGAGACTGAGACATGGACAACTGGGGAGAAGGCACTGCCAGGGGGACTAGAGGGAGAAATGGAGAGGGGAATCTACATGATAGGGGTTCTGTTTTGGGGGAGGGGGCCAGTTGACACTTGGACAAAGAGCAATGAGGTTCCTCAGGTGGACAAAATGAGACAAGAAAGAATACGGAGAAGCTGTCAAGGGGACCAAGTAAGACTGGAATTTAAAGTACAAGGGGAATCACCGGGGAGATTAGGATTATCACTGTGACTGTGATTACAGGGTATCACATTTAGAGAGATATGGGGTATCACTGTGCAGGTGGTTTGGAGGGTATCACATTTAAAGAGATTAGAGGTATCACTGTCAGGGAGATTTGGGGGTATCACATTTAGAGAGATTAGGGTATCACTGTTAGAGGAATTTGGGGTATTACATTTATAGAGATTAGGGGTATCACATTTAAATAAATTCAGGGTACCATTGTTGGCGTGATTAAAGGGTATCACATCTAGAGTAAGGGTATCACTGTCAGGGTTATTTGGGGGTATCTCATTTAGAGAGATTTAGGGTATCACTGTCAGAGATTTGGGAGTATCGCATTTAGATGGATTTTTGGTGTCACTGTCACAGTGATTTGGGGGTATTAATTTCAGGGAGATTAGCGTGGGCATGTATCACCGTCAGGTTAATTTAGGGTTATTACATTTAGAGAGATTAGTGATATCACTGTCAGGGTGATTTGGGGGTATTAGTGTCAGGAAGATTAGGAATATCACTGTCAGGGTGATTTGGGGGTATTAGTGTCAGGAAGATTAGGAATATCACTGTCAGGGTGATTTGGGGGTATTAGTGGCAGGAAGATTATGGATATCACTGTCAGGGTGATTTGGGGGTATCAGTGTCAGGGAGATTAGGGTGGGTATGTATCACTAGGGGTATCAGAGGCAGTGAGATTGGGGTGGTATTAGGTATGGGTGAGTTACAGTGAATCTGTCACTGCAAAGAAAAGTTGATTTTATTTAATAGAGAAATATAATTTGCCAATGTATTGCACTGGACAGAATAAACCTTATGCTTGGTAGCATCTGGCACTGTCAGCTAATTCCCTGCACAATATGATAATTATCTCCACTTCTCTCAGGGTCACAGGGGAACTTTATGGGAACAGTTTCCTCTATTACAATGTGGGCTTATTTAAACTAAACAGGTACTGTCCTCTGCTCTCCTATTGGTCACCTGCTGTCCAGACAACAGCGCTCCCTAGTGTCCACACAGTTATTATATCACATCCTATGGGAGAGAAGAACCAAAGGCCACAGTTCCCCATACACTGTAATAGTAACAGCGCTCCCTAGTGTCCACACAGTTATTATATCACATCCTATGGGAGAGAAGAACCAAAGGCCACAGTTCCCCATACACTGTAATAGTAACAGCGCTCCCTAGTGTCCACACAGTTATTATATCACATCCTATGGGAGAGATGAACCAAAGGGTACAGTTCCCCATACACTGTAATAGTAACAGCGCTCCCTAGTGTCCACACAGTTATTATATCACATCCTATGGGAGAGATGAACCAAAGACCACAGTTCCCCATACACTGTAATAGTAACAGCGCTCCCTAGTGTCCACACAGTTATTATATCACATCCTATGGGAGAGATGAACCAAAGGCCACAGTTCCCCATACACTGTAATAGTAACAGCGCTCCCTAGTGTCCACACAGTTATTATATCACATCCTATGGGAGAGATGATCCAAAGGCCACAGTTCCCCATACACTGTAATAGTAACAGCGCTCCCTAGTGTCCACACAGTTATTATATCACATCCTATGGGGAAGATGAACCAAAGGCCACTGTTCCCCATACACTGTAATAGTAACAGCGCTCCCTAGTGTCCACACAGTTATTGTATCACATCCTATTGGAGAGATGAACCAAAGACCACAGTTCCCCATACACTGTAATAGTAACAGCGCTCCCTAGTGTCCACACAGTTGTTCTATCACATCCTATGGGAGAGATGAACCAAAGGCCACAGTTCCCCATACACTGTAATAGTAACAGCGCTCCCTAGTGTCCACACAGTTATTGTATCACATCCTATTGGAGAGATGAACCAAAGACCACAGTTCCCCATACACTGTAATAGTAACAGCGCTCCCTAGTGTCCACACAGTTGTTCTATCACATCCTATGGGAGAGATGAACCAAAGGCCACAGTTCCCCATACACTGTAATAGTAACAGCGCTCCCTAGTGTCCACACAGTTATTATATCACATCCTATGGGAGAGATGAACCAAAGACCACAGTTCCCCATACACTGTAATAGTAACAGCGCTCCCTAGTGTCCACACAGTTATTATATCATCCTATGTGGGAGATGAACTAAAGGGTACAGTTCACCTTACACTGTAATAGTAACAGCGCTCCCTAGTGTCCACACAGTTATTATATCACATCCTATGAGGAAGATGAACCAAAGACCACAGTTCCCCATACACTGTAATAGTAACAGCGCTCCCTAGTGTCCACACAGTTATTATATCACATCCTATGGGTAAGATGAACCAAAGACCACAGTTCCCCATACACTGTAATAGTAACAGCGCTCCCTAGTGTCCACACAGTTATTATATCACATCCTATTGGAGAGATGAACCAAAGACCACAGTTCCTCATACACTGTAATAGTAACAGCGCTCCCTAGTGTCCACACAGTTATTATGTCACATAATATGGGTGATGAACCAGAGGCCACAGTTCCCCATACACTGTAATAGTAACAGCGCTCCCTAGTGTCCACACAGTTATTCTATCACATCCTATGGGGGAGAAGAACCAAAGACCACAGTTCCCCATACACTGTAATAGTAACAGCGCTCCCTAGTGTCCACACAGTTATTATATCACATGCTATGGGAGAGAAGAACCAAAGACCACAGTTCCCCATACACTGTAATAGTAACAGCGCTCCCTAGTGTCCACACAGTTATTCTATCACATCCTATGGGAGAGATGAACCAAAGGCCACAGTTCCCCATACACTGTAATAGTAACAGCGCTCCCTAGTGTCCACACAGTTATTATGTCACATAATATGGGTGATGAACCAGAGGCCACAGTTCCCCATACACTGTAATAGTAACAGCGCTACCTAGTGTACGGACAGTTATTATATTGCACTGTAATACCATGACCAGCAGTGGGGGTCATTTTTCTCCAGTACATTTGGGGGTCCCTTTTCTCTGATGCATTTTGGGGTCTCTTTTCTCTGGTAAATTTGGGGGTCCCTTTTTTCTGGTAAATTTGGGGGGTCCCTTTTCTCTGGTAAATTTTGGGGGTTGCATTTCTCTGATTTATTTGGGGGTTCCTTTTCTCCAGTACATTTGGGGGGGTTCCATTTCTCCAGTACATATGGGGGGGTTCCATTTCTCCAGTACATTTGGGTGGCCCCCCTGGTTGCTTGCTGCCCTACTTACCCTGGGTATGTAACTTCTCCTTTCAGATTGGCTCTTACTTCGGGTCAGCGCTGGGTGTGGTACCTTTGACCTCTGACCAATCCCGTGTCCTCCTCCTGGTCGGAGCCCCTACGTATTATTCACCTGAAGCCCCGGGCGGTCGTGTTTACCTGTGTCCCATACACACGTCGGTGAGTACAGATCGTCTCCATGTGGATTCTACCAAAAGAAATGTGGAGCAATTCTGGATCAAACCAACTGCACCATGGGGACAATCCAATTCCCCAAATTGCCACTGATTTAACTGAGGGCTTTACCCCACTGAATTCAAGGTGGTGTGTTGGAGACCTCTCTGGCATTCAGTGGGTTAAAGGGATAGTAATACTTCGTTTTAACTTTATTTTATTTTGTAGGCATTAAAAAAACATGAAGAACGATATAAGTCTTATCTCTCAAACCTTTATGGTTTATGAGATATTCACAAACAAAGTGTCCCCCCCCTGTTCAACCAGATCAGAAGGGAGGTGCCCAGGTAGACTGCAGAGAGGGACAATCTTCAATTAAGATAAGGAAAAAAGCTGAAAAACTTGTCAAGGGGGGAAGGGCTTTCATTGTTTTCATACAAAGAAGATTGTCCCCTTCAGTTATCTGTCTGGTCATACAACCAGACTCACATCTGAGAAGAGATGACTTACACTAGGTAAAAGGGGCGGGAGGGGAACTTTGCTTGTGAATATCTCATAAACCATAAAGGTTTGAGAGATAAGACTTATATCATTCTTCATGTTTTTTTAATGCCTACAAAATAAAATAAAGTTAAAACGAAGTATTACTATCCCTTTAAAGTCCCCGTTTAAAGCAGTGACAGTTTGCATTTGCCCTGTAAGATGCAATTAATTTGCTGCAGATTTGCAATTTCCTTTGTGACTATGGCCTGCAGTCTCCTCTGTCCCTGTTGCCATTGATGACAGCTAATTGCTTCGCCCTTCATCAGGACCTGCTATGTTCCCTGTGGGGGAGGAACGGAACCTCTCCAGGAATGCCTCCTAATAATGACACTGCCTACAGAAAATACTGATGGCCCTTTGAATTGTTCCCTTGCTCCATTGTTCAAGAGATAACATCTTCAATCAGGCCTTGGTGTCTGGCCTATTGGGGGCAGCCATGACAGTCACATGACAGTCCCTAGCAGGACCACAGGACAGTAAGTCTGCTGACGGCACATTGTGATAGTAATCCTAAGTTGGACCCTAAGATGTGAAAAAAAGTGAAGATTATGCTAGCTTTAGTGTACTTATAATCTTAATTTTAGTAATGACAGGAGGCGAGTATTTGCTTAAAACCTTCTTTACTCTCTCATAGCAGCAATATCAATAGACCAATCAGAAAAAAGAACGCACTCCATAAAACAGCATTACTCCCAAATCCCTCCCTCTTTCTTTGAACTAAAAGTTAACAGGAACATCCATCACGTAGAATTCAGGAAGAACAGTCATCTCCAGAAAGATCCCATCGTCATCCAAATCATCCACCAGAACGATTATACTGAAAGAAAAAGAAAATACGTGAAAGATATCTCAAATCAAAAGCCTGAAGCATCTACAGTAAACAGTATAATACATTGTATCACAAAACAACACAAATATACAAATTAGTCATAAAAACAAAATATCCCTACAGAAATACAATATAAAACTAGGGAGGGAAGGGAAGGGAAATAATCGGCTCCTGTCATTACTAAAATTAAGATTATAAGTACACTAAAGCTAGCATAATCTTCAATTTTACCACATGACATGAGGCTTCGTATTTGCTGTTTTAACGCTCAGACAGCAATGAAGACGAGGCATGATCCACTGGTTGAAAATAAAAAGCACAAAAGGTATTTTCCGAAGACCAATCCGCGGAACGTAAGATATCCGCTAAAGAAGCCCCGGCAAGGAAAGCTGAAGATGCCGCCGCACCCCGAACAGAATGAACACCAAACGAACTATCAATACCAGCCAGACCTAAAACCCAACGTATCCATCTGGCCAAAGTGGTAGTTGACACCGGCTTATGTGTTTTCACATAAGACACCAAAAGTTGACCAGAAGAGGAAAAACAAAGATTTTTGGTCCTCTCTACATAGGAACGAAGAGTAGAACCCACGCAAAGTCGCAGATGCTCCGAGAAAACGGATAAAAGATCGAAACTGAATCTGATTTAGTGCTTCTGAAAATGGAAAAAGTAACATCCAATGGTGAAAAAGAGAACCCGTCAACATCAAACGCCCAAACGTCCGAAACTCTACGAAAGGATACTAAGCAAAGAAGCAAAGTGAATTTAGCCGACAATTGCCCTAGTGAAAGACTTTCATCCCCCGGCCAAGTCTACAGAAATTGAATAACACGTCGAACATCGCAAAGATTGGAGTATTTAGAAACCGGGGGACGAAATAACTTCACACCCCTCAACAGCCGACATACCAATTGATCCTGTCCCAGGGGAACCCCCGCAATCGGAACGTGAGCAGCCGTAATGACCGAATGCATCACATTAATGGATCTAAATGACTTACCTGAACCAAAAAGAGAAGCCAAAAAATTCAATATCCAGACAAAGGGGCCATAAAGGGATCAAGACCTTGTTCTAAACACCAGCTACTCCACTGTTCCCAAGCGGAGAGATAACATCGTCTAGTACCTGGAGCCCAGGAATCCCAGAGGAGAGCCTTAGCCTCCTGCGATAGTCCGTGGACATCCCAATGTCCCCTGAAACTGTCCAGGCGACCAGACACAGATGGTCCTGCTCTAATAAAGGATGAGGTCAACCCAGAGGGTCCCGCAGCAGAAACTGATCGGACAGAAGAAGAAGAGGATCCCGATACGACAGGTCCAATAGATCCGGAAACCACGCTTGGCCCCGCCACAACGGAGTCACAAGAAGAATCGATGTCAATTGCCTTCTGATCTGATGAAGCACCCTAGCAATCATGGCGAAGGGAGGGAACGCATACGACCCCCGAGGAGGCCACTACCTCGCAATCCGGATCCAGTATTCTTCCTACTCCTATGTGGACTCTTATGAGACAGACCCTCTTCCCGCAGCTGAGGGGCTTATCAGGGCTGTTCTGGAGACCCTTCAGGTCCCTGACACCCCTGATGAGAGATCATCCTCAACAGATTTCTTCCAGAGGCGTAGGAAATCTTCTACTGTATTTCCCCTGAATGCCACTCTTGATCTGATTCTTCTGGATGAGTGGGAGACCCCGGATAAGAGGTAGCCCATCCATAAGTGGTTTTCTAAGCTGTACCCCTTTTCAGAGGCATCTTTTGGTGCAGTGGACGTCTCCCCCTTCTGTGGATCCCCAATCTCCAGGCTAGCCAAGTCCACTGCTCTGCCTTTGGTGGAGGCAGCAAGACTCAAAGATGTGGCAGATAAGAAGCCTGAGTCAATCCTCAAGGCTAATTTTGGGGCTGCGCTGAGGCCTATTTTTACCTCTGTCTGGGTCACCATGGCTGTTGCTGTTTGGGGTGAACAGATGATGGAAGCTGTCTGCGCGGATGCTTCCAAGGAGGACTTTTTGGTCTTTTTGGCCAACATGAAGGATGCAAACACTTATATTTCAGAAGCCTTGTTTGAAGAGGTCGGGCTGTCTGCTAAAGTCTTAGCTTTCTCTGTTACTGCGCAACGCACCTTGTGGCTTAAAGGGTTATTAATGTTTCAAAATAAAAGCAGCTCCAATTAATCTTCATAATATTTGGGCCATGAAGAGTGTTATTTCCATGCTGTCAGAGTTGTAGTTCAATTGTAATTGAATGATAAAGTATTTTCCTCCCGTCCCTTTTACGGATGTAACACTGCTCACCTCAAAGCAGCAAGACTGTCTGGAAGGATCGCAGAGAGGGAAAATGTTCATTGAGCATAAGGAAAAAACTGAAAAAACTGTCAAGTGGGGCAGGGTTTTCCCTTATGCTCACAGTAAGAAGATTGCCTCTTGCTGTGATCTGTCTGTTCCAGGGACCAGATTCCACATTAAGGGGAATTGGCTTACACTAGGTAAAAGGGGCAGGAGGGGGGATACTTTATCATTCAATTACTTTTGAACTAAAACTCCGACAGTATTGAAATAACAGTCAACATGGGCCAAATACTATGAAGATTAATTGGAGCTGCTTTTATTTTGAAACATTACTATACCTTTTAGATTTGGTCTGTGGACTAATCTTCCAAGAAGTCACTAATTTCCTTACCTTTTCAGGTCAGGTTTCTGTTTGGTCCTGAGCTAAAACAGATTATTAGAAATGCTAATGGGGGCAAGAGCACCTTGTTGACTGAGATGGCCACCAAAGACAGGAGACTATCTTCTTTCATCCCAGCCAAATGGAGAAGCAAAGACCACAAACTTGGGGAAACTCTATTGCAGACCAATGGGTTTTGCTGGTAATTTCAGAAGGGTATGTGACAGTCCAATGTCCCTATTGTACCTACCAAGTCTAAGTTGTTCCGAGATACAGAGCAGTCACTGCTGGACAAGGCGGTTCTGGCTCCAGTTCCTCCCCAAGAGCACGGTTCAGGTTTTTATTCCAAACTGTTTGTGGTTTCGATGAAGGATAGCATCTGCCGTCCCATCCTGGACCTCAAGTGTCTCAAAGTATGTGAAGACTGCTCACTTCAAGATGGAGCCCTTGCTCTCTGTCATTGCAGCAATGTGCCCAGTGGAGCTTCTGGGAACTCTGGACCTTCAGGATGCATGCCTACACATCCCAATTCACCCAGACAGTCAACACTATCTGTGTTTTGCCTTAATCACAAATCATTACTAGTTCATCGCTCAGCCTTTTAGCCTGGCCTCAGCTCCTCGGGTGTTTACCAAAGTCATGGGGGCCTTTTCGGCCTTCATTCACACCCTGGGCATTGATTTGATTCCTTATCTGGCTGATCTTTTGATCACTCCTTCGGAGGAACTTTTGGCCCAGCTTGTCCAAGAATGTGCTCAGGAGTTTGGATGGATCATATTGTTACTTTAAATTAAGCAACAACGGTAATGTAGAGAACGATAATCTTTAGTTGGCCTAAAAAACAGTTATAAGAGGAACGCTGATAAAAACTGCAAAGGGTAGATGAAGAGGTAAGAATGAACAAATTAGGGTATTAGTAAATAGATTAAATGACCTAACAGAAAAGCGGTGTATGATTCCTTAATTCTGGTTAACAAGAGTAAAATGTAGGATAAGGGTACAGTTAGATATTCTTCTGGATAAACAGGTTGATGAAACCTTAGCCTGGGTAGACAGGTTTACTTTTGAAATGTTAGACACAGGTATTACATATGGAAAAATAAACCGTAAAAACTTAAATTATATAAGAAAATTAAAATTGGTAGGAAAGGAATGAGTTCAGAAATGTGCGATTTAGTCCGAGCTTTTGAGAAATTCTATCATAAATTATTTAATGAAAAAGCATGTTTTGATGAAAAAGATTTTGATACCTTTATGAGCAATTTAAAATTATGTTCTCTTAATGAAAAGGGGAAAACAAAATTGTATAACCCATTTGATTCAGTATTTTTTACGTTTCTTGAATTTTATATTTGATGAATAGAGGATAGAGGCGGATTTAAATTCATCATTTATGACAATCATAGAAAAACCAGAAAGGAACGAGGAGGATATAGAAATGTATAGACCTATTAGCTTGATAAATTACAATGTAAAGATACTGGCAAAAGTATTAGGTAATGGGTTGGGTGTTTTCTACTGCGTTTAGTAAATAAGAGTCAGAATGCATTAATTCCCGGAAGACATACTGGGGATAATATAAGGCCGATATTTAATGTCTTGGTGGTTTGTGAGGAAAGCTGTTTAAAGGATGCTTTAATACTATCTTTGTATATTAGCAATGACTTATATCATTTAAATTGGGTTTATATGGATAGTGTGCTGATGCATTTTGGGTTAGATGGCATCTTAACTAGATATTTGAAAGCAATACATCGTAGAGACTCTGAGATCCGTGTCTGTCCTGTGTTCCGTCTCCTCACTGTACGTTCCACCAGATGGCTCACACACCGGTTCATCTCACACCTAATCAATCTACAAGGATTCGTTTGGAAAAATATTTTGTTATCTTAATTCAGGAAGGATTAATTATATATATATATATATATATATATATATATATATATAATAATTACTATTATTACAATGTTGTTTTGTATCCCACCTCAGAAAGGAGTTTAGTTCTATTTAATATTAATCAAACTTAAAAGCATTTTATTGGGTTTTCTGTGTTGCGTAAAACAGGGGACTTCCACTGCTGGGAGATTTCTAATTCAAACTTTATTACAGTTCTAACTTTTTTTAATGTATTTGGACCACAGAAGATGGAGTCTTCATCCCGTAGTACCTACCTCTCATGTTCGGACACTCTTCATGGAGACACCACTCAATACCTGGGTCAGTTTGGCTCTGCCATTTCCCTTCTGCCTGATCTGACTGGGGACAACCTACCTGACCTGGCAATAGGCGCCCCAGGTGAGGACAACAATCAAGGGGCCCTTTACATATTCCCTGGAAAGAAAGGGGGCTTCAGAACATCATACATCCAGGTAAGAAAGTAGGGTATGGACTCCATCAAGTCCTCAATAGAGTCACTCTCCCCCCTTCTCTGTCATACTCTCCATCTCTCCACCCAATCTTCTCTCACACTTCTTATCACCTCTCCACCCAATCTTGTCTCACACTTCTTATCACCTCTCCACCCAATCTTGTCTCACACTTCTTATCTCCTCTCTGCCCAATCTTCTCTCACACTTCTTATCTCCTCTCCGCCCAATCTTGTCTCACACTTCTTATCACCTCTCCACCCAATCTTGTCTCACACTCCTGATCACCTCTCCACCCACTGTCTCTCACTGTGCTTCCCTGCTCTCCCCCACCCCTCTGTTTTACTCCTCCCTCTCTTCCCCCTGACCTCTGAGACACTCGTCCCCCTCTCCTAATTAGCTTCTCTGACACTCCTCCATCTCTCCCCCTACACCTTCATACTGCTAAGGAACTTTTACTCAAAGAACTGAGCAAAAAACAAAAAGTCAACTATTAAGACTAGAGGAAAGGCACTTTCGATTAAACATAGACAGGGATTTTTTTACAGTAAAGGTAGTAAAGTTATGTAATTCTTTGCCATGTAAAGCTGTGCTTGCAGATACTGTAATTGCTTTAAAAAATATAATGGATACTTTTCTAGCTCAGAACAATATTAACAGTTATGACAGCTTGTTTCAAAGCAGATAGGATATTGATCCAGGGAAATATCCAACTGTCATTTGGAGTCAGGAAGGAATTTTATTTATAAATGGCTTCATTGGGTTGCTTTACCTTCCTCTGGATCAACAGGGGTGAAAAGGTAAGGGCTGGAATGGATGGACGCATATCTTTTTTTTCATCCTCATCAACTGTATTACTATGTCTCCTCTCTACCCCATGTCACACGCCTCCATCTTTCCACACAACCCCATGTCACACGCCTCCATCTCTCCACACAACCCCATGTCACACGCCTCCATCTCTCCACACAACCCCATAGCACATGCCTCCATCTCTCCACACAACCCCATGGCACTCGCCTCCATCTCTCCACGCAACCCCATGTCACACGTCTCCATCTCTCCACACAACCCCATGTCACGCGCCTCCATCTCTCCACACAACCCCATGTCACACGTCTCCATCTTTCCACAGTACACTATGTAATACTACCCCATCTCTCCACGCAACCCCATGTCACACGTCTCCATCTCTCCACACAACCCCATGTCACACGTCTCCATCTCTCCACACAACCCCATGTCACGCGCCTCCATCTTTCCACACAACCCCATGTCACACGCCTCCATCTCTCCACACAACCCCATGTCACACGCCTCCATCTCTCCACACAACCCCATAGCACATGACTCCATCTCTCCACACAACCCCATGGCACTCGCCTCCATCTCTCCACACAACCCCATGTCACTCACCTCCACCTCTCCACACAACCCCATGTCACACGCCTCCATCTCTCCACACAACCCCATGTCACACGTCTCCATCTTTCCACAGTACACTATGTAATACTCCCCCATCTCTCCACACAACCCCATGTCACTCGCCTCCATCTCTCCACACAACCCCATGTCACACACCTCCATCTCTCCACGCAACCCCATGTCACACACCTCCATCTCTCCACGCAACCCCATGTCACACGTCTCCATCTTTCCACAGTACACTATGTAATACTCCCCCATCTCTCCACACAATCCCATGGCACATGCCTCCATCTCTCCACGCAACCCCATGTCACACACCTCCATCTCTCCACGCAACCCCATGTCACACACCTCCATCTCTCCACGCAACCCCATGTCACACGTCTCCATCTTTCCACAGTACACTATGTAATACTCCCCCATCTCTCCACACAATCCCATGGCACATGCCTCCATCTCTCCACGCAACCCCATGTCTCACTCCTCCATCTTTCCACACTACATTATGTCTCACGCCTCCATCTTTCCACACTACACTATGTCTCACTCCTCCATCTTTCCACACTACACTACGTCTCACTCCTCCATCTTTCCACACTACACTACGTCTCACTCCTCCATCTTTCCACACTACACTATGTCACACTCCTACATTTCTCCCTTGACTCCATCATACTCCTCCATCGCACCTCCTACTCTGTCATACTCCTCCATCACTCCATTTTACTCTGTCAATTTCCTACTTCTGCCCCTCCCCATTCTCTGTCATACTCCTACCCTTTCCCCTTAAGCTCTCTATCTCTGTCTCATACACACTCCTGCCTTCCTCTCACTGAGCATCACTCATACTCTTCCATCTCTTCCCTACCCTTATCCATTTCTTTACTCTCGGTCTTGCTTGTCCATCTCAAACCCACTATTCTCTGTCATGCCATATTTACACCCTACTGTCCGTTACGCTCCTCCATCTTTCCCCCTACTCTCTGTCACACCTTACCGTCTCTCTCTGTGTACCACTGTTACATTCCTCGTTCTCTCCACACTTCTCGTCTCCCACTTGTTTTCCTTCCTTCCACTAGCGCATTGCAGGCAGTCAAGTCTCCAGTGGACTGAAGTTATTTGGAAGGTCAGTGAGTGGGAATCTGGACATGACGAAGGACGGACTCCCTGATCTTACCATAGGGAGTGAAGGGAGAGTTCTCATCTTCAGGTGAGTGATAGCATTGGAAAAGAAAAAACATATCTTCTGTTTTCCTCCCTGAGACTCTAATGTCTCTCTCTATTATCTGTCACTCTCCCTCTCTGATCTCTCACTCTTAGTTTCTGTCCCTAGTTCCTTGTCTGCCAGTAAACCTAGGCTCACTCTGAGGCTTTCCTCATGGCACTCTGTTGCCCTCATCTTGAGGCTCTCCTCCTGGCACCCTGTCTGCCCTCATTGTGAGATTCTACCCATGGCACACTGTGTTTCCTCATTGCGATGTTCTCCTCCTTGCACCCTGTGTTCCCTCATTGTGAGGTTCTCCTCCTGGCACACTGTCTGCCCTCATTGTGAGATTCTACCCACGGCACACTGTGTTTCCTCATTGTGATGTTCTCCTCCTGGCACCCTGTCTGCCCTCATTCTGATGTTCTCCTCCTGGCACACTGTCTGCCCTCATTGTGAGATTCTACCCATGGCACACTGTGTTTCCTCATTGCGATGTTCTCCTCCTTGCACCCTGTCTGCCCTCATTCTGATGTTCTCCTCCTGGCACACTGTCTGCCCTCATTGTGAGATTCTACCCATGGCACACTGTGTTTCCTCATTGTGATGTTCTCCTCCTGGGACCCAGTGTTCCCTAATTGTGAGGTTCTCCTCCTGGCTCACTGTCTGCCCTCATTGTGAGATTCTACCCACGGCACACTGTGTTTCCTCATTGTGATGTTCTCCTCCTGGGACCCAGTGTTCCCTAATTGTGAGGTTCTCCTCCTGGCTCACTGTCTGCCCTCATTGTGAGATTCTACCCACGGCACACTGTGTTTCCTCATTGTGATGCTCTCCTCCTGGTGCCCTGACTGCCCTCATTGTGATGTTCTCCTCCTGGCACCCTGTCTGCCCTCATTCTGATGTTCTCCTCCTGGCACCCTGTCTGCCCTCATTGTGAGATTCTACCCACGGCACACTGTGTTTCCTCATTGTGATGTTCTCCTCCTAGTGCCCTGACTGCCCTCATTGTGATGTTCTCCTCCTGGTACCCTATGTTCCCTTGTTGTGATGTTCTCTTCCTGGTACCCTGTCTGCCCTCATTGTGATGTTCTCTTCCTGGCACCCTGTGTTCCCTCATTGTGAGGTTCTCCTCCTGGCACCCTGTGATTCCTTACTGTAAAGTTCTCCTTCTGGCATCCTGACTATCCTCAATGTGAGATTCTCCTCATGGAACCCTGTCTGTCCTCTCTGTGAAGTTCTCCTTCTGACACTCTGTCTGCCCTCATTGTGAGGTCCTCCTCTTGGCACACTGTGTTTCCTCATTGTGAGGTTCTCCTCCTGGCACCCTGTGATCTCTCATTGTAAGGTTCTCCTCCTGGCACCCTGTGATTCCTTACTGTAAAGTTCTCCTTCTGGCATCCTGACTATCCTCAATGTGAGATTCTCCTCATGGAACCCTGTCTGTCCTCTCTGTGAAGTTCTCCTTCTGACACTCTGTCTGCCCTCATTGTGAGGTCCTCCTCATGGCACGCTGTGTTTTCTCATTGTGAGGTTCTCCTCCTGGCACCCTGTGATCTCTCATTGTAAGGTTCTCCTCCTGGCATCCTTTCTATCCGCATTGTGAGGTTCTCCTCTTGGAACCCTGTCTGTCCTCTTTTTGAGATTCTCCTCCTGGCATCCTGTGATCCCTCATTGTAAGTTTCTCCTCCTGGCATCCTGTCTGCCCTCATTGTGATGTGATCTTCCTGACACCCTGTGCTCCCTCATTGTGAGATTCTCTTCCTGGAACCTTGTCTACCTTCATTGCGAGGTTCTCTTCCTGGCACCATTTCTGTCCTCATCGTGAGGTTCTCCTCTTGGAACCCTGTCTGCCCTCATTGTGAGTTTCTCCTCCTGGCACCCTATCTGCCCTTGTTGTGATGTTCTCTTCCTGGCACCCTGTCTGCCCTCATTGTGAGGTTCTCCTCCTGACACCATTTCTGCCCTCAGTGTGAGTTTCTCCTCCTGGAATCCTGTCTTTCCTCATTGTGAGGTTCTCCTCATGGAACCCTGCCTTCCCTCGTTGTGAGGTTCTCCTCCTGACACCCTGTCTTCCCTCATTGTGAGGTTCTCCTTCTGGAACCCTGTCTTTCCTGATTGTGAGGTTCTCCTCCTGACACCTTTTCTGCCTTCATTGAGAGGTTGTCTTCCTGGCACCCTGTGTTCTTTCATTGTGGGGTCCTCATCCTGAACCATGACTGCCTTCGTTTTGAGTTTTTCTTCCTGAGACCCTGTCTGCTCTCACCCTGACTCGCTCACTCACCTACAGGTCCCGCCCAGTTCTGGGCATCTCCGTGTCCATGACTTTTGAACCCAGTGAGATCCTCCTCGCATCCTATGAATGTCCAGATCATAAAAAGGGAGAAGCAGCAACAAGGATCAGTGTGTGTGTGACCAGCAGCCTGAGGAGCAGCACAGCCAGAGGTGAGGAACGGGGACAGGGATGAAGGAGAAGTAAATTACTGGAAAAGAGAGGGAAATAAGTGGGAAGAGACACAGTTTGTGTAGAGAGGACAAAGGAGAAGAGGACAGATAGAAAGGGACAGAGACAGGGCAATGAGTGAAGGAGACGAGGAGGAAGAAAGGGGAGGGATCAAGACTGACATACTGTACAATACACCGAGACACACACACACTGACATACTGTACAATACACCGAGACACACACACTGGCATACTGTACAATACACCGAGACACACACACATACACACACTGACATACTGTACAATACACGGAGACACACACACACACACACACACTGACATACTGTACAATACACCGAGACACACACACACACTCACTGACATACTGTACAATACACCGAGACACACACACACATACACATAGACATACTGTACAATACACCGAGACACACACACACATACACACACTGACATACTGTACAATACACGGAGACACACACACACACACTCACTGACATACTGTACAATACACCGAGACACACACACACATACACATAGACATACTGTACAATACACGGAGACACACACACACATACACATACTGTACAATACACGGAGACACACACACTGACCTACTGTACAATACATAGAGGCACACACACACACTGACATACTATACAATACACCAAGATACACACACACACTGACATACTGTACAATACACCAAGACACACACACACACTGACATACTGTACAATACACAGAGATACACACACACTGACATTCTGTACAATACACCGAGACACACATACACACACTGACATACTATACAATACACCGAGACACACACACACTGACATACTGTACAATACACAGAGACACACACACTGGCACACTGTACAATACACAGACACACACACTGACATACTGTACAATACACAGAGACACACACACTGACATACTGTACAATACACAGATACACACACACTGGCACACTGTACAATACACAGACACACACACTGACATACTGTACAATACACAGATACACACACACTGGCACACTGTACAATACACAGACACACACACTGACATACTGTACAATACACAGATACACACACACTGGCATACTGTACAATACACAGAGACACACACACTGACATACTGTACAATACACAGATACACACACACTGGCACACTGTACAATACACAGAGACACACACACTGACATACTGTACAATACACAGATACACACACACTGGCACACTGTACAATACACAGACACACACACTGACATACTGTACAATACACAGATACACACACACTGACATACTGTACAATACACAGACACACACACTGACATACTGTACAATACACAGATACACACACACACACTGGCACACTGTACAATACACAGACACACACACTGGCACACTGTACAATACACAGACACACACACTGACATACTGTACAATACACAGATACACACACACTGACATACTGTACAATACACAGATACACACACACTGACATACTGTACAATACACACACACACACACACTCACTGACATACTGTACAATACACAGACACACACACTGACATACTGTACAATACACAGATACACACACACACTGACATACTGTACAATACACAGATACACACACACACTGACATACTGTACAATACACAGATACACACACACACTGGCACACTGTACAATACACAGATACACACACACTGGCACACTGTACAATACACAGACACACACACTGACATACTGTACAATACACAGATACACACACACTGACATACTGTACAATACACACACACACACACTGACATACTGTACAATACACACACACACACACACTCACTGACATACTGTACAATACACAGACACACACACTGACATACTGTACAATACACAGATACACACACACACTGACATACTGTACAATACACAGATACACACACACACTGACATACTGTACAATACACAGATACACACACACTGACATACTGTACAATACACAGACACACACACACTGACATACTGTACAATACACAGACACACACACTGGCACACTGTACAATACACAGACACACACACTGGCACACTGTACAATACACAGACACACACACTGACATACTGTACAATACACAGATACACACACACACTGGCACACTGTACAATACACAGACACACACACTGACATACTGTACAATACACAGACACACACACACTGACATACTGTACAATACACAGACACACACACACACACTGGCACACTGTACAATACACAGATACACACACACTGACATACTGTACAATACACAGATACACACACTGACATACTGTACAATACACAGATACACACACTGACATACTGTACAATACACAGATACACACACACACACTGACATACTGTACAATACACAGATACACACACTGGCACACTGTACAATACACAGACACACACACTGACATACTGTACAATACACAGACACACACACACTGACATACTGTACAATACACAGACACACACACACACACTGGCACACTGTACAATACACAGATACACACACACTGACATACTGTACAATACACAGATACACACACTGACATACTGTACAATACACAGATACACACACTGACATACTGTACAATACACAGATACACACACACACACTGGCACACTGTACAATACACAGATACACACACACTGGCACACTGTACAATACACAGACACACACACTGGCACACTGTACAATACACAGACACACACACTGACATACTGTACAATACACAGATACACACACACTGACATACTGTACAATACACATACACACACACTGACATACTGTACAATACACAGATACACACACACACACTGGCACACTGTACAATACACAGACACACACACTGACATACTGTACAATACACAGATACACACACACTGACATACTGTACAATACACAGACACACACACTGACATACTGTACAATACACAGATACACACACTGACATACTGTACAATACACAGATACACACACACTGACATACTGTACAATACACAGACACACACACTGACATACTGTACAATACACAGACACACACACACTGACATACTGTACAATACACAGACACACACACTGACATACTGTACAATACACAGATACACACACACTGGCACACTGTACAATACACAGACACACACACTGGCACACTGTACAATACACAGACACACACACTGACATACTGTACAATACACAGATACACACACACTGACATACTGTACAATACACATACACACACACTGACATACTGTACAATACACAGATACACACACACACACTGGCACACTGTACAATACACAGACACACACACTGACATACTGTACAATACACAGATACACACACACTGACATACTGTACAATACACAGATACACACACACTGACATACTGTACAATACACAGACACACACACTGACATACTGTACAATACACAGATACACACACACTGACATACTGTACAATACACAGACACACACACACACTGACATACTGTACAATACACATACACACACACTGACATACTGTACAATACACAGATACACACACACACACTGGCACACTGTACAATACACAGACACACACACTGACATACTGTACAATACACAGATACACACACACTGACATACTGTACAATACACAGATACACACACACTGACATACTGTACAATACACAGACACACACACTGACATACTGTACAATACACAGATACACACACACTGACATACTGTACAATACACAGACACACACACACACTGACATACTGTACAATACACAGACACACACACTGGCACACTGTACAATACACACACACACTGACACACTGTACCGTACACTAATATGGACCAGCCATACTAATACGGACCTCTGACCCTCTCTTAGGTGCAGTCTCTGCACAGCTGAAGTACACTCTCCTGCTGGATGCCGGCCGCTCTCAGACCCGAGCAGTCTTCGATGGCTCAGGACGCTCTGTGGAGAAAACACTACAGCTCAGACAAGGACCAGTGTGTGAAATGCACTCTATTAGACTGCCTGTGGGTAACACTATTACACTGCCCATAAGTAACAGTCTATTAGACTGTCTGTGTAAGACTGCCTGTAACACTGTATTAGACTGCCCTTGTTAGACTGCATGTGAATAACACGCTGTTAGTCTACCCGTGAGTAACACTCTATTAGACTGCCCCAGTTAGTATGTACAGTACTATGCAAAAGTCTTAGGCAGGTTTGAAAAAATGCTTTAAAATAAGAATGTCTAAAAAAAACACAACTATATTAATAGTTTATTTTTATCAATTACTAAAATGCAAAGTGAGTGAACAGAAGAAAAATCTAAATCATTCAATATTTGGTGCGACCACCCCTTGCCTTCAAAACACATCAGTTCCTCTAGGTACACTAGCACACAGTTTGGTAAGGAACTCGGCAGGTAGGTTGTTCCAAACATCTTGGAGAAGTAACCGCAGTTCTTCTGTGGTTTTAGGCCTCAGTTGCTTCTCTCTCTTCTTGTAATCCCAGACAGACTGGATGATGATGAGATCAGGGCTCTGTGGGGTCCATATCATCACTTCCAGGACTCCTTGTTTTTCTTTACGGTGAAGATAGTTCTTAATGACTTTGGCTGCATGTCATTGTCAGGCTGCAGAATAAATTTGGTGACAATCAGATGCCTCCCTGATGGTATTGCATGGTGGATAAGTATCTGCCTGTCCTTCTTACCATTGAGGAGACCATTAATTCTGGCCAAATCCCCAACTCCATTTGCAGAAATGCAGCCCCAAACTTGCTAGGAACCTAAGTGTTACTATCCCTTTAAGGGACAGAGGGAGGTGGAACAGTGTTTTGCAGGGAAACATACATGTGCCAGATCTCCTGCTTCATGATCTAGGTCTCCGGAACTAGATCATCAGTTTACATAGATCATAAGTCCCCATGTAAATCAGTGTGAAATCCCCATGTAAATCAGTGTGAAATCCCCATGTAAATCAATACGAAATCCCCAGGTAAATCAATATGAAATCCACATGTAAATCAGTGTGAGATCTCCATGTAAATCAATATGAAATCTCCATGTAAATCAGTGTGAGATCTCCATGTAAATTAATATGAAATCCAAATGTAAATCAGTGTGAAATCCCATGTAAATCAGTGTGAAATCCCCATGTAAATCAATATGAAATCCCAATGTAAATCAATATGAAATTCCCATGTAAATCAGTGTGAGGTCCCCATATAAATCAATATGAAATTCCCATGTAAATCAGTGTGAGGTCCCCATGTCAATCAATATGAATTCTCCATGTAAATCAGTGTGAAATCTCCATATAAATCAATATGAAATCCCCATGTAAATCAGTGTGAAATCCCCATGTAAATCAGTGTGAAATCTCCATGTAAATCAGTGTGAAATCTCCATGTAAATCAATATGAAAGCCCCATGTAAATCAGTATGAAATCTCCATGTAAATCAGTGTGAAATCTCCATGTAAATCAATATGAAATATCCATGTAAATCAGTATGAAATATCCATGTAAATCAGTATGAAATCCCCATGTAAATCAATATGAAATCCCCATGTAAATCAGTGTGAAATCTCCATGTAAATCAATATGAAATCCCCATGTAAATCAGTATGAAATCTCCATGTAAATCAGTGTGAAATCCCCATGTAAATCAGTTTGAAATCTCCATGTAAATCAGTGTGAAATCTCCATGTAAATCAATATGAAATCTCCATGTAAATCAGTGTGAAATCCCCATGTAAATCAATATGAAATTTCCATGTAAATCAGTGTGAAATCCCCATGTAAATCAATATGAAATCTCCATGTAAATCAGTGTGAAATCTCCATGTAAATCAATATGAAATCCCCATGTAAATCAGTATGAAATCTCCATGTAAATCAGTGTGAAATCTCCATGTAAATCAATATGAAATCCCCATGTAAATCAGTATGAAATCTCCATGTAAATCAGTGTGAAATCTCCATGTAAATCAATATGAAATCCCCATGTAAATCAATATGAAATCCCCATGTAAATCAGTGTGACATCTCCATGTAAATCAATATGAAATCCCCATGTAAATCAATATGAAATCCCCTTGTAAATCAATACGATATCCCCAGGTAAATCAATATGAAATCCACATGTAAATCAGTGTGAGATCTCCATGTAAATCAATATGAAATCTCCATGTAAATCAGTGTGAGATCTCCATGTAAATTAATATGAAATCCAAATGTAAATCAGTGTGAAATCCCCATGTAAATCAGTGTGAAATTTCCATTTAAATCAGTGTGAAATCCCCATGTAAATCAATATGAAATCCCAATGTAAATCAATATGAAATTCCCATGTAAATCAGTGTGAGGTCCCCATGTAAATCAATATGAAATTCCCATGTAAATCAGTGTGAGGTCCCCATGTCAATCAATATGAATTCTCCATGTAAATCAGTGTGAAATCTCCATATAAATCAATATGAAATCCCCATGTAAATCAGTGTGAAATCCCCATGTAAATCAGTGTGAAATCTCCATGTAAATCAATATGAAATCCCCATGTAAATCAGTGTGAAATCTCCATGTAAATCAGTGTGAAATCTCCATGTAAATCAATATGAAAGCCCCATGTAAATCAGTATGAAATCTCCATGTAAATCAGTGTGAAATCTCCATGTAAATCAATATGAAATATCCATGTAAATCAGTATGAAATATCCATGTAAATCAGTATGAAATCCCCATGTAAATCAATATGAAATCCCCATGTAAATCAGTGTGAAATCTCCATGTAAATCAATATGAAATCCCCATGTAAATCAGTATGAAATCTCCATGTAAATCAGTGTGAAATCCCCATGTAAATCAATTTGAAATCTCCATGTAAATCAGTGTGAAATCTCCATGTAAATCAATATGAAATCTCCATGTAAATCAGTGTGAAATCCCCATGTAAATCAGTATGAAATTTCCATGTAAATCAGTGTGAAATCCCCATGTAAATCAATATGAAATCTCCATGTAAATCAGTGTGAAATCTCCATGTAAATCAATATGAAATCCCCATGTAAATCAATATGAAATCCCCATGTAAATCAGTATGAAATCTCCATGTAAATCAGTGTGAAATCTCCATGTAAATCAATATGAAATCCCCATGTAAATCAGTATGAAATCTCCATGTAAATCAGTGTGAAATCTCCATGTAAATCAATATGAAATCTCTATGTAAATCAATATGAAATCCCCATGTAAATCAGTGTGACGTCTCCATGTAAATCAATATGAAATCCCCATGTAAATCAATACGATATCCCCAGGTAAATCAATATGAAATCCACATGTAAATCAGTGTGAGATCTCCATGTAAATCAATATGAAATCTCCATGTAAATCAGTGTGAGATCTCCATGTAAATTAATATGAAATCCAAATGTAAATCAGTGTGAAATCCCCATGTAAATCAGTGTGAAATTTCCATTTAAATCAGTGTGAAATCCCCATGTAAATCAATATGAAATTCCCATGTAAATCAGTGTGAGGTCCCCATGTAAATCAATATGAAATTCCCATATAAATCAGTGTGAGGTCCCCATGTAAATCAATATGAATTCTCCATGTAAATCAGTGTGAAATCTCCATATAAATCAATATGAAATCCCCATGTAAATTAGTGTGAAATCCCCATGTAAATCAGTGTGAAATCTCCATGTAAATCAATATGAAATCCCCATGTAAATCAGTGTGAAATCCCCATGTAAATCAGTGTGAAATCTCCATGTAAATCAGTGTGAAATCTCCATGTAAATCAATATGAAAGCCCCATGTAAATCAGTATGAAATCTCCATGTAAATCAGTGTGAAATCTCCATGTAAATCAATATGAAATATCCATGTAAATCAGTATGAAATATCCATGTAAATCAGTATGAAATCCCCATGTAAATCAATATGAAATCCCCATGTAAATGAGTGTGAAATCTCCATGTAAATCAATATGAAATCCCCATGTAAATCAGTATGAAATCTCCATGTAAATCAGTGTGAAATCCCCATGTAAATCAATTTGAAATCTCCATGTAAATCAGTGTGAAATCTCCATGTAAATCAATATGAAATCTCCATGTAAATCAGTGTGAAATCCCCATGTAAATCAGTATGAAATTTCCATGTAAATCAGTGTGAAATCCCCATGTAAATCAATATGAAATCTCCATGTAAATCAGTGTGAAATCTCCATGTAAATCAATATGAAATCCCCATGTAAATCAGTATGAAATCTCCATGTAAATCAGTGTGAAATCTCCATGTAAATCAATATGAAATCCCCATGTAAATCAGTATGAAATCTCCATGTAAATCAGTGTGAAATCTCCATGTAAATCAATATGAAATCTCTATGTAAATCAATATGAAATCCCCATGTAAATCAGTGTGACGTCTCCATGTAAATCAATATGAAATCCCCATGTAAATCAATATGAAATCCCCATGTAAATCAGTATGAAATCCCCATGTAAATCAATATGAAATCTCCATGTAAATCAATATGAAATCCCCATGTAAATCAGTATGAAATCCCCATGTAAATCAATATGAAATCCCCATGTAAATCAATATGAAATCTCCATGTAAATCAGTGTGAAATCCCCATGTAAATCAGTATGAAATCCCCATGTAAATCAGTATGAAATCCCCATGTAAATCAATATGAAATCTCCATGTAAATCAGTGTGAAATCCCCATGTAAATCAGTGTGAAATTCCCATGTAAATCAATATGAAATCCCCATGTAAATCAGTGTGAAATCTCCATGTAAATCAGTATGAAATCCCAGTGTAAATCAATATGAAATTCCCATGTAAATCAGTGTGAAATCCCCATGTAAATCAGTGTGAAATCTCCATGTAAATCAGTATGAAATCCCAATGTAAATCAATATGAAATCCCCATGTAAATCAGTATGAAATCTCCATGTAAATCAGTGTGAAATCCCCATGTAAATCAATATGAAATCTCCATGTAAATCAGTGTGAAATCTCCATGTAAATCAATATGAAATCCCCATGTAAATCAATATGAAATCCCCATGTAAATCAGTATGAAATCTCCATGTAAATCAGTGTGAAATCCCCATGTAAATCAATATGAAATCCCCATGTAAATCAGTATGAAATCTCCATGTAAATCAGTGTGAAATCCCCATGTAAATCAATATGAAATCCCCATGTAAATCAGTATGAAATCTCCATGTAAATCAGTGTGAAATCTCCATGTAAATCAATATGAAATCTCTATGTAAATCAATGTGAAATCCCCATGTAAATCAGTGTGACGTCTCCATGTAAATCAATATGAAATCCCCATGTAAATCAGTATGAAATCTCCATGTAAATCAATATGAAATCCCCATGTAAATCAATATGAAATCCCCATGTAAATCAGTGTGAAATCTCCATGTAAATCAGTATGAAATCCCAGTGTAAATCAATATGAAATTCCCATGTAAATCAGTGTGAAATCCCCATGTAAATCAGTGTGAAATCTCCATGTAAATCAGTATGAAATCCCAATGTAAATCAATATGAAATCCCCATGTAAATCAGTATGAAATCTCCATGTAAATCAGTGTGAAATCCCCATGTAAATCAATATGAAATCTCCATGTAAATCAGTGTGAAATCTCCATGTAAATCAATATGAAATCCCCATGTAAATCAATATGAAATCCCCATGTAAATCAGTATGAAATCTCCATGTAAATCAGTGTGAAATCCCCATGTAAATCAATATGAAATCCCCATGTAAATCAGTATGAAATCTCCATGTAAATCAGTGTGAAATCCCCATGTAAATCAATATGAAATCCCCATGTAAATCAGTATGAAATCTCCATGTAAATCAGTGTGAAATCTCCATGTAAATCAATATGAAATCTCTATGTAAATCAATGTGAAATCCCCATGTAAATCAGTGTGACGTCTCCATGTAAATCAATATGAAATCCCCATGTAAATCAGTATGAAATCTCCATGTAAATCAATATGAAATCCCCATGTAAATCGATATGAAATCCCCATGTAAATCAATATGAAATCTCCATGTAAATCAGTGTGAAATCCCCATGTAAATCAGTATGAAATCCCCATGTAAATCAGTATGAAATCCCCATGTAAATCAATATGAAATCTCCATGTAAATCAGTGTGAAATTCCCATGTAAATCAATATGAAATCCCCATGTAAATCAGTGTGAAATCTCCATGTAAATCAATATGAAATCTCTATGTAAATCAATATGAAATCCCCATGTAAATCAGTGTGACGTCTCCATGTAAATCAATATGAAATCCCCATGTAAATCAATATGAAATCCCCATGTAAATCAGTATGAAATCCCCATGTAAATCAATATGAAATCCCCATGTAAATCAGTATGAAATCCCCATGTAAATCAATATGAAATCCCCATGTAAATCAATATGAAATCTCCATGTAAATCAGTGTGAAATCCCCATGTAAATCAGTATGAAATCCCCATGTAAATCAGTATGAAATCCCCATGTAAATCAATATGAAATCTCCATGTAAATCAGTGTGAAATCCCCATGTAAATCAGTGTGAAATTCCCATGTAAATCAATATGAAATCCCCATGTAAATCAGTGTGAAATCTCCATGTAAATCAGTATGAAATCCCAGTGTAAATCAATATGAAATTCCCATGTAAATCAGTGTGAAATCCCCATGTAAATCAGTGTGAAATCTCCATGTAAATCAGTATGAAATCCCAATGTAAATCAATATGAAATCCCCATGTAAATCAGTATGAAATCTCCATGTAAATCAGTGTGAAATCCCCATGTAAATCAATATGAAATCTCCATGTAAATCAGTGTGAAATCTCCATGTAAATCAATATGAAATCCCCATGTAAATCAATATGAAATCCCCATGTAAATCAGTATGAAATCTCCATGTAAATCAGTGTGAAATCCCCATGTAAATCAATATGAAATCCCCATGTAAATCAGTATGAAATCTCCATGTAAATCAGTGTGAAATCCCCATGTAAATCAATATGAAATCCCCATGTAAATCAGTATGAAATCTCCATGTAAATCAGTGTGAAATCTCCATGTAAATCAATATGAAATCTCTATGTAAATCAATGTGAAATCCCCATGTAAATCAGTGTGACGTCTCCATGTAAATCAATATGAAATCCCCATGTAAATCAGTATGAAATCTCCATGTAAATCAATATGAAATCCCCATGTAAATCAATATGAAATCCCCATGTAAATCAGTGTGAAATCTCCATGTAAATCAGTATGAAATCCCAGTGTAAATCAATATGAAATTCCCATGTAAATCAGTGTGAAATCCCCATGTAAATCAGTGTGAAATCTCCATGTAAATCAGTATGAAATCCCAATGTAAATCAATATGAAATCCCCATGTAAATCAGTATGAAATCTCCATGTAAATCAGTGTGAAATCCCCATGTAAATCAATATGAAATCTCCATGTAAATCAGTGTGAAATCTCCATGTAAATCAATATGAAATCCCCATGTAAATCAATATGAAATCCCCATGTAAATCAGTATGAAATCTCCATGTAAATCAGTGTGAAATCCCCATGTAAATCAATATGAAATCCCCATGTAAATCAGTATGAAATCTCCATGTAAATCAGTGTGAAATCCCCATGTAAATCAATATGAAATCCCCATGTAAATCAGTATGAAATCCCCATGTAAATCAGTGTGAAATCCCCATGTAAATCAGTGTGAAATCTCCATGTAAATCAGTGTGAAATCTCCATGTAAATCAATATGAAAGCCCCATGTAAATCAGTATGAAATCTCCATGTAAATCAGTGTGAAATCTCCATGTAAATCAATATGAAATATCCATGTAAATCAGTATGAAATATCCATGTAAATCAGTATGAAATCCCCATGTAAATCAATATGAAATCCCCATGTAAATCAGTGTGAAATCTCCATGTAAATCAATATGAAATCCCCATGTAAATCAGTATGAAATCTCCATGTAAATCAGTGTGAAATCCCCATGTAAATCAGTTTGAAATCTCCATGTAAATCAGTGTGAAATCTCCATGTAAATCAATATGAAATCTCCATGTAAATCAGTGTGAAATCCCCATGTAAATCAATATGAAATTTCCATGTAAATCAGTGTGAAATCCCCATGTAAATCAATATGAAATCTCCATGTAAATCAGTGTGAAATCTCCATGTAAATCAATATGAAATCCCCATGTAAATCAGTATGAAATCTCCATGTAAATCAGTGTGAAATCTCCATGTAAATCAATATGAAATCCCCATGTAAATCAGTATGAAATCTCCATGTAAATCAGTGTGAAATCTCCATGTAAATCAATATGAAATCCCCATGTAAATCAATATGAAATCCCCATGTAAATCAGTGTGACATCTCCATGTAAATCAATATGAAATCCCCATGTAAATCAATATGAAATCCCCTTGTAAATCAATACGATATCCCCAGGTAAATCAATATGAAATCCACATGTAAATCAGTGTGAGATCTCCATGTAAATCAATATGAAATCTCCATGTAAATCAGTGTGAGATCTCCATGTAAATTAATATGAAATCCAAATGTAAATCAGTGTGAAATCCCCATGTAAATCAGTGTGAAATTTCCATTTAAATCAGTGTGAAATCCCCATGTAAATCAATATGAAATCCCAATGTAAATCAATATGAAATTCCCATGTAAATCAGTGTGAGGTCCCCATGTAAATCAATATGAAATTCCCATGTAAATCAGTGTGAGGTCCCCATGTCAATCAATATGAATTCTCCATGTAAATCAGTGTGAAATCTCCATATAAATCAATATGAAATCCCCATGTAAATCAGTGTGAAATCCCCATGTAAATCAGTGTGAAATCTCCATGTAAATCAATATGAAAGCCCCATGTAAATCAGTATGAAATCTCCATGTAAATCAGTGTGAAATCTCCATGTAAATCAATATGAAATATCCATGTAAATCAGTATGAAATATCCATGTAAATCAGTATGAAATCCCCATGTAAATCAATATGAAATCCCCATGTAAATCAGTGTGAAATCTCCATGTAAATCAATATGAAATCCCCATGTAAATCAGTATGAAATCTCCATGTAAATCAGTGTGAAATCCCCATGTAAATCAATTTGAAATCTCCATGTAAATCAGTGTGAAATCTCCATGTAAATCAATATGAAATCTCCATGTAAATCAGTGTGAAATCCCCATGTAAATCAGTATGAAATTTCCATGTAAATCAGTGTGAAATCCCCATGTAAATCAATATGAAATCTCCATGTAAATCAGTGTGAAATCTCCATGTAAATCAATATGAAATCCCCATGTAAATCAATATGAAATCCCCATGTAAATCAGTATGAAATCTCCATGTAAATCAGTGTGAAATCTCCATGTAAATCAATATGAAATCCCCATGTAAATCAGTATGAAATCTCCATGTAAATCAGTGTGAAATCTCCATGTAAATCAATATGAAATCTCTATGTAAATCAATATGAAATCCCCATGTAAATCAGTGTGACGTCTCCATGTAAATCAATATGAAATCCCCATGTAAATCAATACGATATCCCCAGGTAAATCAATATGAAATCCACATGTAAATCAGTGTGAGATCTCCATGTAAATCAATATGAAATCTCCATGTAAATCAGTGTGAGATCTCCATGTAAATTAATATGAAATCCAAATGTAAATCAGTGTGAAATCCCCATGTAAATCAGTGTGAAATTTCCATTTAAATCAGTGTGAAATCCCCATGTAAATCAATATGAAATTCCCATGTAAATCAGTGTGAGGTCCCCATGTAAATCAATATGAAATTCCCATATAAATCAGTGTGAGGTCCCCATGTAAATCAATATGAATTCTCCATGTAAATCAGTGTGAAATCTCCATATAAATCAATATGAAATCCCCATGTAAATTAGTGTGAAATCCCCATGTAAATCAGTGTGAAATCTCCATGTAAATCAATATGAAATCCCCATGTAAATCAGTGTGAAATCCCCATGTAAATCAGTGTGAAATCTCCATGTAAATCAGTGTGAAATCTCCATGTAAATCAATATGAAAGCCCCATGTAAATCAGTATGAAATCTCCATGTAAATCAGTGTGAAATCTCCATGTAAATCAATATGAAATATCCATGTAAATCAGTATGAAATATCCATGTAAATCAGTATGAAATCCCCATGTAAATCAATATGAAATCCCCATGTAAATGAGTGTGAAATCTCCATGTAAATCAATATGAAATCCCCATGTAAATCAGTATGAAATCTCCATGTAAATCAGTGTGAAATCCCCATGTAAATCAATTTGAAATCTCCATGTAAATCAGTGTGAAATCTCCATGTAAATCAATATGAAATCTCCATGTAAATCAGTGTGAAATCCCCATGTAAATCAGTATGAAATTTCCATGTAAATCAGTGTGAAATCCCCATGTAAATCAATATGAAATCTCCATGTAAATCAGTGTGAAATCTCCATGTAAATCAATATGAAATCCCCATGTAAATCAGTATGAAATCTCCATGTAAATCAGTGTGAAATCTCCATGTAAATCAGTATGAAATCTCCATGTAAATCAGTGTGAAATCTCCATGTAAATCAATATGAAATCTCTATGTAAATCAATATGAAATCCCCATGTAAATCAGTGTGACGTCTCCATGTAAATCAATATGAAATCCCCATGTAAATCAATATGAAATCCCCATGTAAATCAGTATGAAATCCCCATGTAAATCAATATGAAATCTCCATGTAAATCAATATGAAATCCCCATGTAAATCAGTATGAAATCCCCATGTAAATCAATATGAAATCCCCATGTAAATCAATATGAAATCTCCATGTAAATCAGTGTGAAATCCCCATGTAAATCAGTATGAAATCCCCATGTAAATCAGTATGAAATCCCCATGTAAATCAATATGAAATCTCCATGTAAATCAGTGTGAAATCCCCATGTAAATCAGTGTGAAATTCCCATGTAAATCAATATGAAATCCCCATGTAAATCAGTGTGAAATCTCCATGTAAATCAGTATGAAATCCCAGTGTAAATCAATATGAAATTCCCATGTAAATCAGTGTGAAATCCCCATGTAAATCAGTGTGAAATCTCCATGTAAATCAGTATGAAATCCCAATGTAAATCAATATGAAATCCCCATGTAAATCAGTATGAAATCTCCATGTAAATCAGTGTGAAATCCCCATGTAAATCAATATGAAATCTCCATGTAAATCAGTGTGAAATCTCCATGTAAATCAATATGAAATCCCCATGTAAATCAATATGAAATCCCCATGTAAATCAGTATGAAATCTCCATGTAAATCAGTGTGAAATCCCCATGTAAATCAATATGAAATCCCCATGTAAATCAGTATGAAATCTCCATGTAAATCAGTGTGAAATCCCCATGTAAATCAATATGAAATCCCCATGTAAATCAGTATGAAATCTCCATGTAAATCAGTGTGAAATCTCCATGTAAATCAATATGAAATCTCTATGTAAATCAATGTGAAATCCCCATGTAAATCAGTGTGACGTCTCCATGTAAATCAATATGAAATCCCCATGTAAATCAGTATGAAATCTCCATGTAAATCAATATGAAATCCCCATGTAAATCAATATGAAATCCCCATGTAAATCAGTGTGAAATCTCCATGTAAATCAGTATGAAATCCCAGTGTAAATCAATATGAAATTCCCATGTAAATCAGTGTGAAATCCCCATGTAAATCAGTGTGAAATCTCCATGTAAATCAGTATGAAATCCCAATGTAAATCAATATGAAATCCCCATGTAAATCAGTATGAAATCTCCATGTAAATCAGTGTGAAATCCCCATGTAAATCAATATGAAATCTCCATGTAAATCAGTGTGAAATCTCCATGTAAATCAATATGAAATCCCCATGTAAATCAATATGAAATCCCCATGTAAATCAGTATGAAATCTCCATGTAAATCAGTGTGAAATCCCCATGTAAATCAATATGAAATCCCCATGTAAATCAGTATGAAATCTCCATGTAAATCAGTGTGAAATCCCCATGTAAATCAATATGAAATCCCCATGTAAATCAGTATGAAATCTCCATGTAAATCAGTGTGAAATCTCCATGTAAATCAATATGAAATCTCTATGTAAATCAATGTGAAATCCCCATGTAAATCAGTGTGACGTCTCCATGTAAATCAATATGAAATCCCCATGTAAATCAGTATGAAATCTCCATGTAAATCAATATGAAATCCCCATGTAAATCGATATGAAATCCCCATGTAAATCAATATGAAATCTCCATGTAAATCAGTGTGAAATCCCCATGTAAATCAGTATGAAATCCCCATGTAAATCAGTATGAAATCCCCATGTAAATCAATATGAAATCTCCATGTAAATCAGTGTGAAATTCCCATGTAAATCAATATGAAATCCCCATGTAAATCAGTGTGAAATCTCCATGTAAATCAATATGAAATCTCTATGTAAATCAATATGAAATCCCCATGTAAATCAGTGTGACGTCTCCATGTAAATCAATATGAAATCCCCATGTAAATCAATATGAAATCCCCATGTAAATCAGTATGAAATCCCCATGTAAATCAATATGAAATCCCCATGTAAATCAGTATGAAATCCCCATGTAAATCAATATGAAATCCCCATGTAAATCAATATGAAATCTCCATGTAAATCAGTGTGAAATCCCCATGTAAATCAGTATGAAATCCCCATGTAAATCAGTATGAAATCCCCATGTAAATCAATATGAAATCTCCATGTAAATCAGTGTGAAATCCCCATGTAAATCAGTGTGAAATTCCCATGTAAATCAATATGAAATCCCCATGTAAATCAGTGTGAAATCTCCATGTAAATCAGTATGAAATCCCAGTGTAAATCAATATGAAATTCCCATGTAAATCAGTGTGAAATCCCCATGTAAATCAGTGTGAAATCTCCATGTAAATCAGTATGAAATCCCAATGTAAATCAATATGAAATCCCCATGTAAATCAGTATGAAATCTCCATGTAAATCAGTGTGAAATCCCCATGTAAATCAATATGAAATCTCCATGTAAATCAGTGTGAAATCTCCATGTAAATCAATATGAAATCCCCATGTAAATCAATATGAAATCCCCATGTAAATCAGTATGAAATCTCCATGTAAATCAGTGTGAAATCCCCATGTAAATCAATATGAAATCCCCATGTAAATCAGTATGAAATCTCCATGTAAATCAGTGTGAAATCCCCATGTAAATCAATATGAAATCCCCATGTAAATCAGTATGAAATCTCCATGTAAATCAGTGTGAAATCTCCATGTAAATCAATATGAAATCTCTATGTAAATCAATGTGAAATCCCCATGTAAATCAGTGTGACGTCTCCATGTAAATCAATATGAAATCCCCATGTAAATCAGTATGAAATCTCCATGTAAATCAATATGAAATCCCCATGTAAATCAATATGAAATCCCCATGTAAATCAGTGTGAAATCTCCATGTAAATCAGTATGAAATCCCAGTGTAAATCAATATGAAATTCCCATGTAAATCAGTGTGAAATCCCCATGTAAATCAGTGTGAAATCTCCATGTAAATCAGTATGAAATCCCAATGTAAATCAATATGAAATCCCCATGTAAATCAGTATGAAATCTCCATGTAAATCAGTGTGAAATCCCCATGTAAATCAATATGAAATCTCCATGTAAATCAGTGTGAAATCTCCATGTAAATCAATATGAAATCCCCATGTAAATCAATATGAAATCCCCATGTAAATCAGTATGAAATCTCCATGTAAATCAGTGTGAAATCCCCATGTAAATCAATATGAAATCCCCATGTAAATCAGTATGAAATCTCCATGTAAATCAGTGTGAAATCCCCATGTAAATCAATATGAAATCCCCATGTAAATCAGTATGAAATCTCCATGTAAATCAGTGTGAAATCTCCATGTAAATCAATATGAAATCTCTATGTAAATCAATGTGAAATCCCCATGTAAATCAGTGTGACGTCTCCATGTAAATCAATATGAAATCCCCATGTAAATCAGTATGAAATCTCCATGTAAATCAATATGAAATCCCCATGTAAATCGATATGAAATCCCCATGTAAATCAATATGAAATCTCCATGTAAATCAGTGTGAAATCCCCATGTAAATCAGTATGAAATCCCCATGTAAATCAGTATGAAATCCCCATGTAAATCAATATGAAATCTCCATGTAAATCAGTGTGAAATTCCCATGTAAATCAATATGAAATCCCCATGTAAATCAGTGTGAAATCTCCATGTAAATCAGTATGAAATCCCAATGTAAATCAATATGAAATCTCCATGTAAATCAATATGAAATCCCCATGTAAATCAATATGAAATCCCAATGTAAATCAGTGTGAAATCCCAATGTAAATCAGTATGAAATCCCAATGTAAATCAATATGAAATCCCCATGTAAATCAGTGTGAAATCCCCATGTAAATCAATATGAAATCCCCATGTAAATCAATATGAAATCCCCATGTAAATCAGTGTGAAATCCCCATGTAAATCAGTGTGAAATTCCCATGTAAATCAATATGAAATCCCCATGTAAATCAGTGTGAAATCCCCATGTAAATCAATATGAAATCCCCATGTAAACCAGTATGAAATCCCCATGTAAATCAGTGTGAAATCCCCATGTAAATCAGTGTGAAATCCCCATGTAAATCAATATGAAATCCCCATGTAAATCAGTGTGAAATCCCCATGTAAATCAATATGAAATCCCCATGTAAATCAGTGTGAAATCCCCATGTAAATCAGTGTGAAATCCCCATGTAAATCAATATGAAATCTCCATATAAATCAATATGAAATCCCAATGTAAATCAGTGTGAAATCTCCATGTAAATGAAATGCTCATTTCCTCCCATATAGTGCAGACAGTTTGTCCCAATTCACTCCTCTTTAGTGACCTCAGTATATCGCTTAGTGCCTCCCATGAATCCGGTAATAAGGTGGGTGGAGCCATGAGTCCTGGAGTTTGGTCCCTGGGTGTGATCCACTTCAGAAAGTTACAGAAAAGCTCAGCAAGTGGAGAGAACCAGGGTCCCCGGGCAGGAGTAGTGAGTGGGCAGAACTGGGCAGATGTGGCTTTGAGGCCATAACAGCAAAGTAATGAGGAGAAATTATGCATCCAAAATAACTGCACAGTCTCCCTATCTGGTGTAGTCTCTCTCTCTCTCTCTCACTGGTGTAGTCTCTCTAATGCAATCTCTCTCTACTGCACAGTCTCCCTCTCTGATGCAGTCCCTTTCTCCCTGGTGTAGTCTCTCTCTCTCTAATATGCAGTCTCTTTCTCTGATGTAGTCTCTCTTTCTCCCTGTGTAGTCTCTCTAATGCAGTCTCCCTCTCTAATTCAGTCCCTTTCTCCCTGGTGTAGTCTCCCTCTCTTTCTCTCTAATGCAGTCTCTCGCCATCTACTGAGCAGTCTCTTTTTCTCTGATGCAGTCTCTCTCTCTCTCTTTCAGGAGTGTGTAGAGGACTCACTGTCTCCCCTCCGGGTCGCTATGAATTTGTCTGTAAGCGGAGAGTCCGTACTGAGCGAGGACTCACGTACCAATCACTCGGAGCAGGTAAAGGGTGGGGTCATCACACAGGTAAAGGCCAGGAGGACACTGGATGTATTAGATACAGACGTGGGTGGGGTCATCACACAGGTAAAGGCCACACAGACCCTGGATGTATTAGATACAGACGTGAGTGGGGTCATCACACAGGTAAAGGCCAGGAGGACACTGGATGTATTAGATACAGACGTGGGTGGGGTCATCACACAGGTAAAGGCCAGGAGGACACTGGATGTATTAGATACAGACGTGGGTGGGGTCATCACACAGGTAAAGGGCAGGCGGACACTGGATGTATTAGATACAGACGTGAGTGGGGTCATCACACAGGTAAAGGCCAGGAGGACACTGGATGTATTAGATACAGACGTGGGTGGGGTCATCACACAGGTAAAGGGCAGGAGGACACTGGATGTATTAGATACAGACGTGGGTGGGGTCATCACACAGGTAAAGGCCAGGCGGACACTAGATGTATTAGATACAGACATGAGCGGGGTCATCACACAGGTAAAGGCCAGGCGGACACTAGATGTATTAGATACAGACGTGGGTGGGGTCATCACACAGGTAAAGGCCAGGAGGACACTAGATGTATTAGATACAGACGTGGGTGGAGTCATCACACAGGTAAAGGCCAGGAGGACACTGGATGTATTAGATACAGACGTGAGTGGGGTCATCACACAGGTAAAGGCCAGGAGGACACTAGATGTATTAGATACAGAAGTGGGTGGGGTCATCACACAGGTAAAGACCAAGTGGACACTGGATGTATTAGATACAGACGTGAGTGGGGTCATCACACAGGTAAAGGCCAGGAGGACACTGGATGTATTAGATACAGACGTGGGTGGGGTCATCACACAGGTAAAGACCAAGTGGACACTGGATGTATTAGATACAGACGTGAGTGGGGTCATCACACAGGTAAAGGCCAGGAGGACACTGGATGTATTAGATACAGACGTGGGTGGGGTCATCACACAGGTAAAGGCCAGGCGGACACTGGATGTATTAGATACAGACGTGGGTGGGGTCATCACACAGGTAAAGGCCAGGAGGACACTGGATGTATTAGATACAGACATGAGTGGGGTCATCACACAGGTAAAGGCCAGGAGGACACTGGATGTATTACATACAGACATGAGTGGGGTCATCACACAGGTAAAGGCCAGGCGGACACTGGATGTATTAGATACAGACGTGGGTGGAGTCATCACACAGTTAAAGGCCAGGAGGACACTGGATGTATTAGATACAGACATGAGTGGGGTCATCACACAGGTAAAGGCCAGGAGGACACTGGATGTATTAGATACAGACGTGGGTGGGGTCATCACAAAGGTAAAGGCCAGGAGGACACTGGATGTATTAGATACAGACGTGGGTGGGGTCATCACACAGGTAAAGGCCAGGAGGACACTGGATGTATTAGATACAGACGTGGGTGGAGTCATCACTCAGGTAAAGGCCAGGAGGACACTGGATGTATTAGATACAGACGTGGGTGGGGTCATTACACAGGTAAAGGCCAGGCGGACACTAGATGTATTAGATACAGACATGAGCAGGGTCATCACACAGGTAAAGGCCAGGCGGACACTAGATGTATTAGATACAGACGTGGGTGGGGTCATCACACAGGTAAAGGCCAGGAGGACACTAGATGTATTAGATACAGACGTGGGTGGAGTCATCACACAGGTAAAGGCCAGGAGGACACTGGATGTATTAGATACAGACGTGAGTGGGGTCATCACACAGGTAAAGGCCAGGAGGACACTAGATGTATTAGATACAGAAGTGGGTGGGGTCATCACACAGGTAAAGACCAAGTGGACACTGGATGTATTAGATACAGACGTGAGTGGGGTCATCACACAGGTAAAGGCCAGGAGGACACTGGATGTATTAGATACAGACGTGGGTGGGGTCATCACACAGGTAAAGACCAAGTGGACACTGGATGTATTAGATACAGACGTGAGTGGGGTCATCACACAGGTAAAGGCCAGGAGGACACTGGATGTATTAGATACAGACGTGGGTGGGGTCATCACACAGGTAAAGGCCAGGCGGACACTGGATGTATTAGATACAGACGTGGGTGGGGTCATCACACAGGTAAAGGCCAGGAGGACACTGGATGTATTAGATACAGACATGAGTGGGGTCATCACACAGATAAAGGCCAGGAGGACACTGGATGTATTAGATACAGACATGAGTGGGGTCATCACACAGGTAAAGGCCAGGAGGACACTGGATGTATTAGATACAGACATGAGTGGGGTCATCACACAGGTAAAGGCCAGGAGGACACTGGATGTATTAGATACAGACATGAGTGGGGTCATCACACAGGTAAAGGCCAGGAGGACACTGGATGTATTAGATACAGACATGAGTGGGGTCATCACACAGGTAAAGGCCAGGAGGACACTGGATGTATTAGATACAGACATGAGTGGGGTCATCACACAGGTAAAGGCCAGGAGGACACTGGATGTATTAGATACAGACATGAGTGGGGTCATCACACAGGTAAAGGCCAGGCGGACACTGGATGTATTAGATACAGACGTGGGTGGGGTCATCACACAGTTAAAGGCCAGGAGGACACTGGATGTATTAGATACAGACATGAGTGGGGTCATCACGCAGGTAAAGGCCAGGAGGACACTGGATGCATTAGATACAGACGTGGGTGGGGTCATCACACAGGTAAAGGCCAGGAGGACACTGGATGTATTAGATACAGACGTGGGTGGGGTCATCACACAGGTAAAGGCCAGGAGGACACTGGATGTATTAGATACAGACGTGGGTGGAGTCATCACTCAGGTAAAGGCCAGGAGGACACTGGATGTATTAGATACAGACGTGGGTGGGGTCATTACACGGGTAAAGGCCAGGCGGACACTGGATGTATTAGATACAGACGTGGGTGGGGTCATCACACAGGTAAAGGCCAGGAGGACACTGGATGTATTAGATACAGACGTGGGTGGAGTCATCACTCAGGTAAAGGCCAGGAGGACACTGGATGTATTAGATACAGACGTGGGTGGGGTCATCACACAGGTGAAGGCCAGGAGGACACTGGATGTATTAGATACAGACGTGGGTGGGGTCATCACACAGGTAAAGGCCAGGCGGACACTGGATGTATTAGATACAGACGTGGGTGGGGTCATCACACAGGTAAAGGCCAGGAGGACACTAGATGTATTAGATACAGACGTGGGTGGAGTCATCACACAGGTAAAGGTCAGGAGGACACTGGATGTATTAGATACAGACGTGGGTGGGGTCATCACACAGGTAAAGGCCAGGAGGACACTGGATGTATTAGATACAGACATGAGTGGGGTCATCACACAGGTAAAGGCCAGGCTGACACTGGATGTATTAGATACAGACGTGGGTGGGGTCATCACACAGGTAAAGGCCAGGAGGACACTGGATGTATTAGATACAGACATGAGTGGGGTCATCACACAGGTAAAGGCCAGGAGGACACTGGATGTATTAGATACAGACGTGGGTGGGGTCATCACACAGGTAAAGGCCAGGAGGACACTGGATGTATTAGATACAGACGTGGGTGGGGTCATCACACAGGTAAAGGCCAGGAGGACACTGGATGTATTAGATACAGACGTGGGTGGAGTCATCACTCAGGTAAAGGCCAGGAGGACACTGGATGTATTAGATACAGACGTGGGTGGGGTCATTACACGGGTAAAGGCTAGGCGGACACTGGATGTATTAGATACAGACGTGGGTGGGGTCATCACACAGGTAAAGGCCAGGAGGACACTGGATGTATTAGATACAGACGTGGGTGGAGTCATCACTCAGGTAAAGGCCAGGAGGACACTGGATGTATTAGATACAGACGTGGGTGGGGTCATCACACAGGTAAAGGCCAGGAGGACACTGGATGTATTAGATACAGACGTGGGTGGGGTCATCACACAGGTAAAGGCCAGGAGGACACTGGATGTATTAGATACAGACGTGGGTGGGGTCATCACACAGGTAAAGGCCAGGAGGACACTGGATGTATTAGATACAGACGTGAGTGGGGTCATCATACAGGTAAAGGCCAGGAGGACACTGGATGTATTAGATACAGACGTGGGTGGGGGTCATCACACAGGTAAAGGCCCGGTGGACACTGTATGTATTAGATACAGACGTGGGTGGGGTCATCACACAGGTAAAGGCCAGGAGGACACTGGATGTATTAGATACAGACGTGGGTGGGGGTCATCACACAGGTAAAGGCCAGGAGGACACTGGATGTATTAGATACAGACGTGGGTGGGGTCATCACACAGGTAAAGGCCAGGCGGACACTGGATGTATTAGATACAGACGTGGGTGGGGTCATCACACAGGTAAAGGCCAGGAGGACACTAGATGTATTAGATACAGAAGTGGGTGGGGTCATCACACAGGTAAAGGCCAGGAGGACACTGGATGTATTAGATACAGACATGAGCGGGGTCATCACACAGGTAAAGGCCAGGAGGACACTGGATGTATTAGATACAGACGTGGGTGGGGTCATCACACAGGTAAAGGCCACACGGACACTGGATGTATTAGATACAGACATGGGTGGGGTCATCACACAGGTAAAGGCCAGGAGGACACTGGATGTATTAGATACAGACGTGGGTGGGGTCATCACACAGGAAAAGGCCAGGAGGACACTGGATGTATTAGATACAGACGTGGGTGGGGTCATCACACAGGAAAAGGCCAGGAGGACACTGGATGTATTAGATACAGACGTGGGTGGGGTCATCACACAGGTAAAGGCCAGGAGGACACTGGATGTATTAGATACAGACGTGGGTGGGGTCATCACTCAGGTAAAGGCCAGGAGGACACTGGATGTATTAGATACAGACGTGGGTGGGGTCATCACTCAGGTAAAGGCCAGGAGGACACTGGATGTATTAGATACAGACGTGGGTGGGGTCATCACACAGGAAAAGGCCAGGAGGACACTGGATGTATTAGATACAGACGTGGGTGGGGTCATCACACAGGTAAAGACCACACAGACACTGGTGTATTAGATACAGACGTGGGTGGGGGTCATCACACAGGTAAAGGCCAGGAGGACACTGGATGTATTAGATACAGACGTGAGTGAGGGTCATGACACAGGTAAAGACCAAGTGGACACTGGATGTATCAGATACAGACGTGGGTGGGGGTCATCACACAGGTAAAGGCCAGGAGGACACTGGATGTATTAGATACAGACGTGAGTGGGGTCATCACACAGGTAAAGACCAGGTGGACACTGGATGTATTAGATACAGACGTGGGTGGGGGTCATCACACAGGTAAAGGCCAGGAGGACACTGGATGTATTAGATACAGACGTGGGTGGGGTCATCACACAGGTAAAGGCCACACAGACACTGGATGTATTAGATACAGACGTGGGTGGGGGTCATCACACAGGTAAAGGCCAGGAGGACACTGGATGTACTAGATACAGACGTGGGTGGGGTCATCACACAGGTAAAGGCCAGGAGGACACTGGATGTATTAGATACAGACGTGGGTGGGGTCATCACACAGGTAAAGGCCAGGAGGACACTGGATGTATTAGATACAGACTGGGTGGGGTCATCACACAGGTAAAGGCCAGGAGGACACTGGATGTATTAGATACAGACGTGGGTGGGGTCATCACACAGGTAAAGGCCAGGAGGACACTGGATGTATTAGATACAGACGTGGGTGGGGTCATCACACAGGTAAAGGCCAGGAGGACACTGGATGTATTAGATATAGACGTGGGTGGGGGTCATCACACAGGTAAAGGCCAGGAGGACACTGGATGTATTAGATATAGACGTGGGTGGGGGTCATCACACAGGTAAAGGCCAGGAGGACACTGGATGTATTAGATACAGACGTGAGTGGGGTCATGACACAGGTAAAGGCCAGGAGGACACTGGATGTATTAGATACAGACGTGAGTGAGGGTCATGACACAGGTAAAGACCAAGTGGACACTGGATGTATTAGATACAGACGTGGGTGGTGGTCATCACACAGGTAAAGGCCAGGAGGACACTGGATGTATTAGATACAGACGTGGGTGGGGTCATCACACAGGTAAAGGCCAGGAGGACACTGGATGTATTAGATACAGATGTGGGTGGGGTCATCACACAGCAATAGCTGAATACACAGTTCTCTGATTTCCCTGCATATTCCCTTTTGTCTAATTCATCAGTGTCTGGATCATATCTGGCACTCAGAGGGTTAATCATCACTGCGCTTTCATTTTTATCTGCAGCTTTGAGATCCCATCTCGGCCCTAATCAATTCTACATGTATATAAAGAATAAAAGGGGTAAGGCTGATATTTGTCCTCTTGAAGGGTTAGTAATAGCTTAAAATAATACCAAGTAGTATTGTAGATAAGGAAAATAGAAATCCATCGGAGCAGGTCCTGTCTCTCAGACCTTTATGGTTTGAGAGATAGAACGTTTTATAGTTTTCTTCTCTCTCTTCCCCTTTCCCTGACGTCAGCATCTAGCTGCCAGCAGGTGATCCTGGTCTGGGGACCATCAGACGGCTCGTCAGAAGAACCGAGATACCAAAATCCAAAAAAGAACTACTTCATTGGAACAGTCTACAAAGTGTGCTTGCAGACCAGGCTCACTGTACAGACCGTTCCAATGAAGTAGTTCTTTTTAGATTTCGGTATCACGGCTCTTCTGAAGAGCTGCTTTGAGTCGGCCTACTCGATTCTCCTGCTGACAGCTTTACAACTGACAGCAGGGAGAGGGGAACTTTAAAACGTTCTATCTCTCAAACCATGAAGGTCTGAGAGATAGGACTTGCACCGATGGATTTCTTTTTCCCTTACACACAATACTACTTGTTGTTATTTTAAGGCATTACTATCCCTTTAAGACTGAGAAGGTTGAATTGATTAGTAAGGATAAGGCCTGGCTGACACGATGACAGGCTATGGGCACACAGACAAAACCACAGAGTTTCCTCCCTCATGGCTTACAGACAGACCTGGGAACCTTTCAATATAGACTCCCCGCAGACAGGAGTCCTGTGCTGCCATTGGAGAAGTTAAATGACACAATGCATGTCAAAAGGGGGAAGGGCTTAATTGTGATTGGGGGTGGGACTTAAAATAACATGACAATAGGCTGGGGAAGGAGGTGAAGAGGGCGGGGAGTGGGCGGAACATGCTGGGAAGGAGGAGAAGTATTTTAGTAAAAACATCCCACAGCCAGAGAATCAGTCACTGCCATCTATATCTGGAGTCTCCAGGGCAAAACCGGGCAGTCCCCCTATGCTTACTGAGGACAAAGTCCAAAAGAGACTGGAAAGGGTTATGGTGAATAAAGCACCTGGACCTGACGGTATACACCCAAGGGTACTTAACCCCTTAACAACCACCCAATCTGGCGCATGGGAGGCTGTTAAGGACCACCAAGCTTTTTTTATTTTCATTGAAATCTGGTACGGTAGAACGGCATGGAGCTGCACAGCTATCCCAGAATTCCATGACATGCCAAAGTCGTCACCGGTGCTTAAGTGCAGGAACCAGTAATAGCAAGACCATTATACTTAATATTTATTGATTCACTTTCATTAGGCATAGTGCCCTGTGATTGGAGGAAAGCGGATGTAGTTCTATTGTTCAAAAAAGGGAGCAAGATCCAAACCAGGAAATTATAGACCTGTGAGCTTGACTTCCATAGTGGGTAAGATACTAGAAGGGTTATTAACTGACACTATTCAGAACTATGTGACTTCCATAGTGGGTAAGATACTAGAAGGGTTATTAACTGACAGTATTCAGAACTATGTGATTTCCATAGTGGGTAAGATACTAGAAGGGTTACTAACTGACAGTATTCAGTACTATGTGACTTCCATAGTGGGGTAAGATACTAGAAGGGTTACTAACTGACGCTATTCAGTACTATGTGACTTCCATAGTGGGTAAGATACTAGAAGGGTTACTAACTGACAGTATTCAGTACTATGTGACTTCCATAGTGGGGTAAGATACTAGAAGGGTTACTAACTGACGCTATTCAGTACTATGTGACTTCCATAGTGGGTAAGATACTAGAAGGGTTACTAACTGACAGTATTCAGAACTATGTGATTTCCACAGTGGGTAAGATACTAGAAGGGTTACTAACTGACAGTATTCAGTACTATGTGACTTCCATAGTGGGTAAGATATTAGAAGGGTTACTAACTGACGCTATTCAGTACTATGTGACTTCCACAGTGGGTAAGATACTAGAAGGGTTACTAACTGACAGTATTCAGAACTAGGTGACTTCCATAGTGGGTAAGATACTAGAAGGGTTACTAACTGACAGTATTCAGAACTATGTGACTTCCATAGTGGGGTAAGATACTAGAAGGGTTACTAACTGACAGTATTCAGAACTATGTGATTTCCATAGTGGGTAAGATACTAGAAGGGTTACTAACTGACAGTATTCAGTACTATGTGACTTCCATAGTGGGGTAAGATACTAGAAGGGTTACTAACTGACAGTATTCAGTACTATGTGACTTCCATAGGGGGTAAGATACTAGAAGGGTTACTAACTGACACTATTCAGAACTATGTGACTTCCATAGTGGGTAAGATACTAGAAGGGTTACTAACTGACAGTATTCAGTACTATGTGACTTTCATAGTGGGGTAAGATACTAGAAGGGTTACTAACTGACAGTATTCAGTACTATGTGACTTCCATAGGGGGTAAGATACTAGAAGGGTTACTAACTGACAGTATTCAGAACTATGTGACTTCCATAGTGGGTAAGATACTAGAAGGGTTACTGACACTATTCAGAACTATGTGACTTCCATAGGGGGTAAGATACTAGAAGGGTTACTAACTGACAGTATTCAGAACTATGTGACTTCCATAGGGGGTAAGATACTAGAAGGGTTACTAACTGACACTATTCAGTACTATGTGACTTCCATAGGGGGTAAGATACTAGAAGAGTTACTAACTGACACTATTCAGATCTATGTGACTTCCATAGTGGGTAAGATACTAGAAGGGTTACTAACTGACACTATTCAGAACTATGTGACTTCCATAGTGGGTAAGATACTAGAAGGGTTACTAACTGACACTATTCAGATCTATGTGACTTCTATAGTGGGTAAGATACTAGAAGGGTTACTAACTGACAGTATTCAGAACTATGTGACTTCCATAGTGGGTAAGATACTAGAAGGGGTTACTAACTGACACTATTCAGAACTATGTGACGTCCATAGCGGGTAAGATACTAGAAGGGTTACTAACTGACACTATTCAGATCTATGTGACTTCCATAGGGGGTAAGATACTAGAAGGAATACTAACTGACACTATTCAGAACTAGGTGACTTCCATAGTGGGTAAGATACTAGAAGGGTTACTAACTGACAGTATTCAGAACTAGGTGACTTCCATAGTGGGTAAGATACTAGAAGGGTTACTAACTGACACTATTCAGATCTATGTGACTTCTATAGTGGGTAAGATACTAGAAGGGTTACTAACTGACAGTATTCAGAACTATGTGACTTCCATAGTGGGTAAGATACTAGAAGGGTTACTAACTGACACTATTCAGAACTATGTGACTTCCATAGTGGGGTAAGATACTAGAAGGGTTACTAACTGATAGTATTCAGATCTATGTGACTTTCATAGCGGGTAAGATACTAGAAGGGTTACTAACTGACACTATTCAGAACTATGTGACTTCCATAGTGGGGTAAGATACTAGAAGGGTTACTAACTGATAGTATTCAGAACTATGTGACTTCCATAGTGGGTAAGATACTAGAAGGGTTACTAACTGACACTATTCAGAACTATGTGACTTCCATAGCGGGTAAGATACTAGAAGGGTTACTAACTGATAGTATTCAGATCTATGTGACTTTCATAGCGGGTAAGATACTAGAAGGGTTATTAACTGACACTATTCAGAACTATGTGACTTCCATAGTGGGTAAGATACTAGAGGGGTTACTAACTGACACTATTCAGAACTATGTGACGTCCATAGCGGGTAAGATACTAGAAGGGTTACTAACTGACACTATTCAGATCTATGTGACTTCTATAGTGGGTAAGATACTAGAAGGGTTACTAACTGACAGTATTCAGAACTATGTGACTTCCATAGTGGGTAAGACACTAGAAGGGTTACTAACTGATAGTATTCAGATCTATGTGACTTTCATAGCGGGTAAGATACTAGAAGGGTTACTAACTGACAGTATTCCGAACTATGTGACGTCCATAGCGGGTAAGATACTAGAAGGGTTACTAACTGACACTATTCAGAACTATGTGACTTCCATAGCGGGTAAGATACTAGAAGGGTTATTAACTGACACTATTCAGAACTATGTGAAGATAATATTAGGAGGAATCAGCATGGTTTCATGAAGAATAGATCATGTCAGACTAATTTACTTGCATTTTATGATAAAGTAGTAATTTGGACAGGGGGATTGCTGATGATGTAGTATACCTGGATTTTGCAAAAGACTTTGACACAGTGCCTCACAACAGGTTACTGCATAAATTAAAAGGCTTCGGTTTGGGCGTTGACATCTGTACGTGGATTGAGAACTGGTTAAATGATAGATGGCAGAGAGTTGTTGTAAATGGAAACTTATGAAATTGGTCTAAAGTTATAAGTGGGGTGCACAGGGTTCAGTCCTGGGACCAATGATTTTTAATTTATTAATGATCTAGAAGTTCAATTTGAAAATAGCGTCTCAATCTTTGCTGATGACACTAAGCTATGTAAGGAAATACATACAGAGCTGGATATTTTTTCTCTGCAGAAAGATTTAGATAAACTGAGTGAATGGGCAGAAAAGTGGCAGATGACATTTAACCCTTTAATGTCAATGGACGTACATGTACGTCCAAGGTGGATGTCCCTAAAGAACAAAGGACGTACATGTACTTCCCGGAAATCTGGGGACTATACAATCGTTTGGTTAAAAAAAAAAAAAAAAAAAAATGTAAAAAAAAAAATTCTGTGGGTGTTCAGTGACAGCCTCGTGCGTAGCGACCGGTCACTAAGGGGTTAATGTATATAACTGTAAGGATATGCATGTGGGCTGTAGAATCAAACTATATATACACTAAATGGGAAACAACTTGGGGAATCCTCATTAGAGATAGATGTAGGATTTATGTCCCACACATTAGCTCACACTCACACTCAGTGACAGAGCCTGGGCTGGTTCAGGTCCTACACTCCATCTCACACTCAGTGACAGAGCCTGGGCTGGTTCAGGTCCTACACTCCATCTCACACTCAGTGACAGAGCCTGGGCTGGTTCAGGTCCTACACTCCATCTCACATTCACACTCAGTGACAGAGCCTGGGCTGGTTCAGGTCCTACACTCCATCTCACACTCACACTCAGTGACAGAGCCTGGGCTGGTTCAGGTCCTACACTCCATCTCACATTCACACTCAGTGACAGAGCCTGGGCTGGTTCAGGTCCTACACTCCATCTCACACTCACACTCAGTGACAGAGCCTGGGCTGGTTCAGGTCCTACACTCCATCTCACACTCACACTCAGTGACAGAGCCTGGGCTGGTTCAGGTCCTACACTCCATCTCACACTCTCACTCAGTGACAGAGCCTGGGCTGGTTCAGGTCCTACACTCCATCTCACATATCTAGTTTCTCCTCAGGTTTCATTCCAGAAGAACTGTGGCAGTGACGGGGTGTGTCAGGACGATCTCAGGATCACAGCGAGCTTCCGAGAGTGAGTGACGCTTATTACCGGGCCCATCAGGGACTCTTCTGTCTGGGGTACACCATGTTCAGCAGTGGTGCCCAGTCATCAGGACGCACCATCAGGTCATGTTTCAGTACATTCCTGATTGATCACAGGAGGGTAATTAATGGCTCATTCATTAGGATTGATCTACCTGTGTTTAATTAGGGAGATCATAAAAACCTGACCTGTTATCTTCCTAGTGAAGACTGGAGCTGAGAATCATTGATCTAAAACACTGGGGACAGATAAACCGATTAAATGACATGTGTCTTCTAACCCCCTGACGTCTCACAACCATAAACTTATATAATAAACTGTCTCTTTATCTAGTAGTCTCACACAGCTGGTAACAGGGTATCTCTTGAAGTTAATGTGATAGTCTTGCTCTTTTTATCTTACAGTCTCACACAGCTGGTGATTGGGGTGTCTCTTGAGGTGAATGTGACTGTCTCTGTGCAGAATCATGGGGAGGATTCATACAACACTCTTACTCTGATTTCACACCCCACCGGCCTGTCCTATAGGAAGGTGTCTCTTATCCAGGTAACGGGGGCACCTAAACCTCATTATCCCTCCCCCTGCTGGAGACGTCTGGGGGTGCATGTGTCTGCACTGTAGACATCAGGGGGGTGCATGTGTTTGTCCTGGAGACATATTTTCCCCTAGGTCCATCTGTCTGTCTGTCTTACAGAGTAACAGAAGGTTCATGACGATCTCATGTTCGGCTCAGGAAAGTCAGAGACAAGTCAACTGCGGCATCAATAACCCTCTACTGCGCCCCAATGCTACGGTGAGAGACCGTCTGAAACTGCATAGAAAATGAATAGGGATTTAGAAAGAGAGTTCTAGAGACAGACAGACAGAGATAGTGACATGCCAGAGAGACATAACCACCCAGATGGGTACATGGCACAGAGTACAAGGTCACAATATGGGGAATAGGTCTCCGGATGGGAGGGTGAGAGCCAGGTCCCTCTGACAGCGCCTCCAACAGGCAGAGATGGAGGAAGCAGTTGGACACAAGAAGCTAAGTATGAAAGGAACCTGGACTGGCTCAGATCATTGACAAGTGCTGGGGGGCTCCAGAGCACCCCCTACAGTCTTCAACACAGAGAGTGCAGCAAGAGCAGGGAGATCAGGCTTGGACAGAGCAATGCAGAACCCAAAGGTCAGGTGAAGGGATCAAGGCCCAAGTCAGGAGAAGACAAAGTTCAAATACCCGAGTCCATGTACAGAAACAGGAACCATGAAACCAGGACTGGATCAGCACAAAACAGGACAGATATACAGGATACACAGAGCTGATTTACACCTCAGGAGTCCATAGACAAGGAACACTATACGCACATAGCCCAACCCACAGACACCTTTTTTCCTCACAAGACTCCGCCCACTGTCCATCTACCCTTGCCTCATATTAGTCTATTGAAGGGTTGAGCACCCCTTAGCCCCACCCACAGACACCTCTTTTCCTCACAAGACTCCGCCCACTGTCCATCTACCCTTGCCTCATATTAGTCTATTGAAGGGTTGGGCACCCTTTAGCCCAACCCACAGACACCTCTTTTCCTCACAAGACTCCGCCCACTGTCCATCTACTCTTGCCTCATATTAGTCTATTGAAGGGTTGGGCACCCTTTAGCCCCACCCACAGACACCTATTTTCCTCACAAGACTCCGCCCACTGTCCATCTACTCTTGCCTCATATTAGTCTATTGAAGGGTTGGGCACCCTTTAGCCCAACCCACAGACACCTCTTTTCCTCACAAGACTCCGCCCACTGTCCATCTACCCTTGCCTCATATTAGTCTATTGAAGGGTTGGGCACCCCTTAGCCCCACCCACAGACACCTCTTTTCCTCACAAGACTCCGCCCACTGTCCATCTACTCTTGCCTCATATTAGTCTATTGAAGGGTTGGGCACCCCTTAGCCCCACCCACAGACACCTCTTTTCCTCACAAGACTCTGCCCACTGTCCATCTACTCTTGCCTCATATTAGTCTATTGAAGGGTTGGGCACCCCTTAGCCCCACCCACAGACACCTCTTTTCCTCACAAGACTCCGCCCACTGTCCATCTACTCTTGCCTCATATTAGTCTATTGAAGGGTTGGGCACCCCTTAGCCCCACCCACAGGCACCTCTTTTCCTCACAAGACTCCGCCCACTGTCCATCTACTCTTGCCTCATATTAGTCTATTGAAGGGTTGGGCACCCCTTAGCCCCACCCACAGACACACCTTTTCCTCACAAGACTCCGCCCACTGTCCATCTACCCTTGCCTCATATTAGTCTATTGAAGGGTTGGGCACCCCTTAGCCCCACCCACAGGCACCTCTTTTCCTCACAAGACTCCGCCCACTGTCCATCTACTCTTGCCTCATATTAGTCTATTGAAGGGTTGGGCACCCCTTAGCCCCACCCACAGACACACCTTTACTCACAAGACTCCATCCCCAGACAATCTACGCATGTCTCTTGTAGGACTACAGTTCCCATGATTCCCATCAATGCAAGGCTCTCAAGGGGATTTGTAAGAACCATTCCTAGTGGGATGTTTAAGAATTCTGTCTAAAATGAGCAAGTGGTTCGATCCGAAAAAAATTGCTAATGATAATTTTTCCATATATAAATGTTATTCACTTTATCACTTAACATTCGATATTCTTCCATTAAGAACAGGTTCTAACTACAGCTATGATTTAACCCTTAAAACGGCCTTCATTTTAGTTGCAATTTGAGAGTTTATTGACATTTTTCTGGCGTAATTGAGGGATACAGGGACCATAGGGACCTATAGGAGGCTGGGCACGTTAAACCCCTTCCCCCATCCCAAGTGCCTTCAGTTCTACTAGGCTGTCCATCTAGAAGAAGAAAGGTCTCCATACTTAGATACAGTGAGATGTGTAAGATAATGTGTCAGTCACACAATCCCTTAGGATTTCAGACACTTTGTTTGTAATTACAGGAGTCCATGAGAAGGGAAGACCAATGTCCAAGACACCCATAGTCTTATGGTTTAAAGGGATAGTAATACTTCGTTTTAACTTTATTTTATTTTGTAGGCATTAAAAAAACATGAAGAATGATAGAAGTCTTATCTCTCAAACCTTTATGGTTTAAGAGATATTCACAAGCAAAGTTTCCCCTCCCACCCCTTTTACCTAGTGTAAGCCATCTCTTCTCAGATGTGGAATCCAGTCCATAGACCAGACAGATAACAGCAGGGGACAATCTTCTTCCTATGAGAACAATGAAATCCCTGCCCCCCTTTTACCTAGTGTAAGCCATCACTTCTCAGATGTGGAATCCAGTCCATAGACCAGACAGATAACAGAAGGGGACAATCTTCTTCCTATGAGAACAATGAAAGCCCCGCCCCTTTTACCTAGTGTAAGCCATCTCTTCTCAGATGTGGAATCCAGTCCATAGACCAGACAGATAACAGAAGGGGACAATCTCCTTCCTATGAGAACAATGAAAGCCCTGCCGCCTTGACAAGTTTTTCAGGTTTTTCCCTTATCTTAATTGAAGATTGTCCCTCTCTGCAGTCTACCTGGGCACCTCCCTTCTGATCTGGTTGAACAGGGAGGGGAACTTTGCTTGTGAATATCTCTTAAACCATAAAGGTTTGAGAGATAAGACTTATATCGTTCTTCATGTTTTTTTAATGCCTACAAAATAAAGATAAAATGAAGTATTACTGTCCCTTTAACGAAACGATCAGACAAGCCTACAGACTAAATGTATTCTAGCCCCCTTTAGAGTACAGCTCATTATACCATGTCCATTAGTACATCATGGGCCTCGAAGAACCAGGCTACTGTTGACCAGTAGTACAATGCTGATACATGGTCCTCTGTTCACACGTTCGCTACGTTCACAAGGTTATCTTTTGGGCATCTCAAGATGCTATTTTGGCAGTAAAGTTTTGGAGGCCATTGTTCATTAGTTTTCCTCCCTCCCAGTTGTTTGGGGGGCTTTGATACGTCCCCATGCTCCCTGCATCCCTCAGTGACACTAAAGAATATGGGATTTTTTACTTACTGATAAATCCTTTTCTCTTAGTCCGATGAGGGGGTGCAGAGCTTCGTGCCCACAGAAATCTTGTTGGGTGAGGACATGCTGCCTTTCCAGGAGGGTCTGTTTACTGCTATTGCCTTCCTGACTCTAATAGAAGAAAAGTGAAGGCACTAGGGCGGGGGGAGCGATTAGCAGCTGGGAGGTGGGAGAGGTTTGTTTGTTTAGTGTGCCCTGCCTCCTAAAGGCACTCTGCCTAACCCTATGGTCCCTGCCTCCTAGAGGTCCCTGCCTAACCCTATGGTCCCTGCCTCCTAGAGGCACTCTGCCTAATCCTATGGTCCCTGCCTCCTAGAGACACTCTGCCTAACCCTATGGTCCCTGCCTCCTAGAGGTCCCTGCCTAACCCTATGGTCCCTGCCTCCTAGAGACACTCTGCCTAACCCTATGGTCCCTGCCTCCTAGAGACACTCTGTCTAACCCTATGGTCCCTGCCTCCGAGAGGCACTCTGCCTAACCCTATGGTTCCTGCCTCCTAGAGGCACTCTGCCTAACCCTATGGTTCCTGCCTCCTAGAGGTCCCTGCCTAACCCTATGGTCCCTGCCTCCTAGAGGCACTCTGCCTAACCCTATGGTTCCTGCCTCCTAGAGGTCCCTGCCTAACCCTATGGTCCCTGCCTCCTAGAGGTCCCTGCCTAACCCTATGGTCCCTGCCTCCTAGAGGCACTCTGCCTAACCCTATGGTCCCTGCCTCCTAGAGACACTTTGCCTAACCCTATGGTCCCTGCCTCCTAGAGACACTCTGCCTAACTCTATGGTCCCTGCCTCCTAGAGACACTCTGCCTAACTCTATGGTCCCTGCCTCCTAGAGGCACTCTGCCTAACCCTATGGTTCCTGCCTCCTAGAGGTCCCTGCCTAACCCTATGGTCCCTGCCTCCTAGAGGTCCCTGCCTAACCCTATGGTCCCTGCCTCCTAGAGGCACTCTGCCTAACCCTATGGTCCCTGCCTCCTAGAGACACTCTACCTAACCCTATGGTCCCTGCCTCCCAGTGGCACTCTGCCTAACCCTATGGTCCCTGCCTCCTAGAGACACTCTGCCTAACCCTATGGTCCCTGCCTCCTAGAGGCATTCTGCCTAACCCTATGGTCCCTGCCTCCTAGAGACACTCTCCCTAACCCTATGGTCCCTGCCTCCTAGAGGCACTCTGCCTAACCCTATGGTCCCTGCCTCCTAGAGACACTCTGTCTAACCCTATGTTCCCTGCCTCCTAGAGACACTCTGCCTAACCCTATGGTTCCTGCCTCCTAGAGGCATTCTGCCTAACCCTATGGTCCCTGCCTCCAAGAGACACTCTGTCTAACCCTATGGTCCCTGCCTCCTAAAGGCACTCTCCCTAACCCTATGGTCCCTGCCTCCTAGAGGCACTCTGCCTAACCCTATGGTCCCTGCCTCCTAGAGACACTCTGTCTAACCCTATGTTCCCTGCCTCCTAGAGGCACTCTGCCTAACCCTATGGTCCCTGCCTCCTAGAGGCACTCTGTCTAACCCTATGGTCCCTGCCTCCTAGAGGCACTCTGTCTAACCCTATGGTCCCTGCCTCCCAGAGGCACTCTGTCTAACCCTATGGTCCCTGCCTCCTAGAGGTCCCTGCCTAACCCTATGGTCCCTGCCTCCTAGAGACACTCTGCCTAACCCTATGGTCCCTGCCTCCTAGAGACACTCTGTCTAACCCTATGGTCCCTGCCACCTAGAGGCACTCTGTCAAACCCTATGGTTCCTGCCTCCTAGAGGTCCCTGCCTAACCCTATGGTCCCTGCCTCCTAGAGGTCCCTGCCTAACCCTATGGTCCCTGCCTCCTAGAGACACTCTGCCTAACCCTATGGTCCCTGCTTCCTAGAGACACTCTACCTAACCCTATGGTCCCTGCCTCCCAGAGGCACTCTGCCTAACCCTATGGTCCCTGCCTCCCAGAGGCACTCTGCCTAACCCTATGGTCCCTGCCTCCTAGAGACACTCTGCCTAACCCTATGGTCCCTGCCTCCTAGAGGTCCCTGCCTAACCCTATGGTCCCTGCTTCCTAGAGACACTCTACCTAACCCTATGGTCCCTGCCTCCCAGAGGCACTCTGCCTAACCCTATGGTCCCTGCCTCCCAGAGGCACTCTGCCTAACCCTATGGTCCCTGCCTCCTAGAGACACTCTGCCTAACCCTATGGTCTCTGCCTCCTAGAGGTCCCTGCCTAACCCTATGGTCCCTGCTTCCTAGAGACACTCTACCTAACCCTATGGTCCCTGCCTCCCAGAGGCACTCTGCCTAACCCTATGGTCCCTGCCTCCCAGAGGCACTCTGCCTAACCCTATGGTCCCTGCCTCCCAGAGGCACTCTGCCTAACCCTATGGTCCCTGCCTCCTAGAGGTCCCTGCCTAACCCTATGGTCTCTGCCTCCCTCAATGGACTAAGAGAAAATGATTTATATGTAAGTTAAAAAAAACATTTTACCTTGTGACAATTCCAACATACCAATTTCTGTGCTACAAAAAGTCAACTGGTTGGTGATCGTGCTCAGTGAAAATGTAGTTAAAGGCATATATTTTATTATATACATACATATTTACAGAGAGGTCACCTAGAATTCAGGCCTATATCATGTTAGTCAATGAGCTGCAGATGCACAGATCAGTAGTTATAGATAAACTGATGTACTAAGATCTGAGGATAGAGAGAGAGAGATTACCTTTATCAGCATTATGTGGTGCACTGATAGATTTATTAATATAAGATGGTGCACTGATAGTGTTATTAATATAAGGTGGTGCACTGATAGTGTTATTAATATAAGATGGTGCACTGATAGTGTTATTAATATAAGGTGGTGCACTGATAGTGTTATTAATATAAGATGGTGCACTGATAGTGTTATTAATATAAGGTGGTGCACTGATAGTGTTATTAATATAAGGCTGTGTACTGATAGTGTTATTAATATAAGGTGGTGTACTGATAGTGTTATTAATATAAGGTGGTGCACTGATAGTTATTAATATAAGGTGGTGCACTGATAGTTATTAATATAAGATGGTGTACTGATAGAGGTATTAATATAAGATGGTGCACTGATAGTGTTATTAATATAAGTTGGTGTACTGATAGTGTTATTAATATAAGGCTGTGTACTGATAGTGTTATTAATATAAGGCTGTGCACTGATAGAGGTATTAATATAAGGTGGTGCACTGATAGTTATTAATATAAGATGATGTACTGATAGTGTTATTAATATAAGATGGTGTACTGATAGATTTATTAATATAAGATGGTGCACTGATAGAGTTATTAATATAAGATGGTGCACTGATAGTGTTATTAATATAAGGCTGTGTACTGATAGAGTTATTAATATAAGGTGGTGTACTGACAGAGTTATTAATATAAGATGGTGTACTGATAGAGTTATTAATATAAGGCTGTGTACTGATAGTGTTAATAATATAAGGTGGTGTACTGATAGAGTTATTAATTTAAGATGGTGCACTGAGAGTGTTATTAATATAAGATGGTGTACTGATAGTGTTATTAATATAAGATGATGTACTGATAGTGTTATTAATATAAGGTGGTGTACTGATAGAGTTATTAATATAAGGCTGTGTACTGATAGTGTTATTAATATAAGATGATGTACTGATAGTGTTATTAATATAAGATGGTGCACTGATAGTTATTAATATAAGGTGGTGTACTGATAGTGTTATTAATATAAGATGATGTACTGATAGTGTTATTAATATAAGGTGATGTACTGATAGTGTTATTAATATAAGGCTGTGTACTGATAGTGTTATTAATATAAGATGGTGCACTGATAGTGTTATTAATATAAGATGATGTACTGATAGTGTTATTAATATAAGGTGGTGTACTGATAGAGTTATTAATATAAGGTGATGTACTGATAGTGTTATTAATATAAGATGGTGCACTGATAGTGTTATTAACATAAGGCTGTGTACTGATAGTGTTATTAATATAAGGTGGTGCACTGATAGTTATTAATATAAGGTGGTGTACTGATAGTGTTATTAATATAAGGTGATGTACTGATAGTGTTATTAATATAAGGCTGTGTACTGATAGTGTTATTAATATAAGATGATGTACTGATAGTGTTATTAATATAAGGTGGTGTACTGATAGAGTTATTAATATAAGGTGATGCACTGATAGTGTTATTAATATAAGGTGATGTACTGATAGTGTTATTAATATAAGATGGTGTACTGATAGTGTTATTAATATAAGATGGTGCACTGATAGTGTTATTAATATAAGATGATGCACTGATAGTGTTATTAATATAAGGCTGTGTACTGATAGTGTTATTAATATAAGGCTGTGCACTGATAGAGTTATTAATATAAGATGGTGCACTGATAGTGTTATTAATATAAGGCTGTGCACTGATAGAGTTATTAATATAAGATGGTGCACTGATAGTGTTATTAATATAAGGCTGTGTACTGATAGTGTTATTAATATAAGGCTGTGCACTGATAGAGTTATTAATATAAGATGGTGCACTGATAGTGTTATTAATATAAGGCTGTGCACTGATAGAGTTATTAACACCAACCCCTGCTCTATAACTGCACCTTCACTCACACACCCAGTGAAAATCACACAGCGGTACTTTGGCTCATTCTCCCTGAGCTCACACTCACTCTCCAGGTTCTCTCTTTCAGGCGATCTTCGTGGTCACTTTTCATGTCTCTACAATGGCGGATCTGGGAGACACATTGACACTGCCAGCAAATGTCACCAGGTAATTTACCTCTAGGACAATAATAGTACCTCTAGGACCGGACATGATGATTATTGCCTGGCTCCTCTAGGGCAAAAATCCATAATAACACACAGCTTGGCACCTCTAGGACAAGACATGATAGCCGCTAGGACAGTGATAAGCGGCATGGCACCTCTATGACCAGAGAAAATAATGATACTGTATACACAGCCTGGTACCTCTAGGACAGGAGATAGTAATGATACACGCAGCCCGGCACCTCTAGGACAGGAGATAGTAATGATACACACAGCCCGGTACCTCTAGGACAGGAGATAGTAATGATACACGCAGCCCGGCACCTCTAGGACAGGAGATAGTAATGATACACACAGCCCGGTACCTCTAGGACAGGAGATAGTAATGATACACGCAGCCCGGCACCTCTAGAACAGGAGATAGTAATGATACACACAGCCCGGTACCTCTAGGACAGGAGATAGTAATGATACACACAGCCCGGTACCTCTAGGACAGGAGATAGTAATGATACACACAGCCCGGTACATCTAGGACAGGAGATAGTAATGATACACACAGCCCGGCACCTCTAGGACAGGAGATAGTAATGATACACGCAGCCCGGTACCTCTAGGACAGGAGATAGTAATGATACACACAGCCCGGTACATCTAGGACAGGAGATAGTAATGATACACACAGCCCGGCACCTCTAGGACAGGAGATAGTAATGATACACACAGCCCTGTACCTCTAGGACAGGAGATAGTAATCATACACACAGCCTGGTACCTCTAGGACAGGAGATAGTAATGATACACGCAGCCCGGCACCTCTAGGACAGGAGATAGTAATGATACACACAGCCCGGTACCTCTAGGACAGGAGATAGTAATGATACACGCAGCCCGGCACCTCTAGGACAGGAGATAGTAATGATACACACAGCCCGGTACCTCTAGGACAGGAGATAGTAATGATACACGCAGCCCGGCACCTCTAGGACAGGAGATAGTAATGATACACACAGCCCGGTACCTCTAGGACAGGAGATAGTAATGATACACACAGCCCGGTACCTCTAGGACAGGAGATAGTAATGATACACACAGCCCGGTACATCTAGGACAGGAGATAGTAATGATACACACAGCCCGGCACCTCTAGGACAGGAGATAGTAATGATACACGCAGCCCGGTACCTCTAGGACAGGAGATAGTAATGATACACACAGCCCGGTACCTCTAGGACAGGAGATAGTAATGATACACACAGCCCGGTACCTCTAGGACAGGAGATAGTAATGATACACACAGCCCGGTACCTCTAGGACAGGAGATAGTAATGATACACACAGCCCGGCACCTCTATGACCAGAGAAAATAATGATACTGTATACACAGCCTGGTACCTCTAGGACAGGAGATAGTAATGATACACACAGCCTGGTACATCTAGGACAGGAGATAGTAATGATACACACAGCCTGGTACCTCTAGGACAGGAGATAGTAATGATACACACAGCCTGGTACCTCTAGGACAGGAGATAGTAATGATACACACAGCCTGGTACCTCTAGGACAGGAGATAGTAATGATACACACAGCCCGGCACCTCTAGGACAGGAAATAGTAATGATACACACAGCCCGGCACCTCTAGGACAGGATATAGTAATGATACACACAGCCCGGCACCTCTAGGACAGGAGATAATAATGATACACACAGCCCGGCACCTCTAGGACAGGAGATAGTAATGATACACACAGCCCGGTACCTCTAGGACAGGAGATAATAATGATACACACAGCCCGGCACCTCTAGGACAGGAGATAGTAATGATACACACAGCCCGGTACCTCTAGGACAGGAGATAGTAATGATACACACAGCCCGGCACCTCTAGGACAGGAGATAGTAATGATACACACAGCCTGGTACCTCTAGGACAGGAGATAGTAATGATACACACAGCCCGGCACCTCTAGGACAGGAAATAGTAATGATACACACAGCCCGGTACCTCTAGGACAGGAGATAGTAATGATACACACAGCCTGGTACCTCTAGGACAGGAGATAGTAATGATACACACAGCCCGGTACCTCTAGGACAGGAGATAGTAATGATACACACAGCCCGGTACCTCTAGGACAGGAGATAGTAATGATACACACAGCCCGGTACCTCTAGGACAGGAGATAGTAATGATACACACAGCCCTGTACCTCTAGGACAGCAGATAGTAATGATACACACAGCCCGGCACCTCTAGGACAGGAGATAGTAATCATACACACAGCCCGGTACCTCTAGGACAGGAGATAGTAATGATACACACAGCCCTGTACCTCTAGGACAGGAAATAGTAATGATACACACAGCCCGGTACCTCTAGGACAGGAAATAGTAATGATACACACAGCCCGGTACCTCTAGGACAGGAGATAGTAATGATACACACAGCCCGGTACCTCTAGGACAGGAGATAGTAATGATACACACAGCCTGGTACATCTAGGACAGGAGATAGTAATGATACACACAGCCCGGTACCTCTAGGACAGGAGATAGTAATGATACACACAGCCCGGTACCTCTAGGACAGGAGATAGTAATCATACACACAGCCCGGTACCTCTAGGACAGGAGATAGTAATGATACACACAGCCTGGCACCTCTAGGACAGGAGATAGTAATCATACACACAGCCTGGTACCTCTAGGACAGGAGATAGTAATGATACACACAGCCCGGTACCTCTAGGACAGGAGATAGTAATCATACACACAGCCTGGCACCTCTAGGACAGGAGATAGTAATGATACACACAGCCTGGTACCTCTAGGACAGGAGATAGTAATTATACACACAGCCCATCACCTCTAGGACAGGAGATAGTAATGATACACACAGCCCGGTACCTCTAGGACAGGAGATAGTAATGATACACACAGCCCGGTACCTCTAGGACAGGAGATAGTAATGATACACACAGCCCGGTACCTCTAGGACAGGAGATAGTAATGATACACAGAGCCCGGTACCTCTAGGACAGGAGATAGTAATCATACACACAGCCCGGTACCTCTAGGACAGGAAATAGTAATGATACACACAGCCCGGTACCTCTAGGACAGGAGATAGTAATGATACACACAGCCCGGAACCTCTAGGACAGGAGATAGTAATGATACACACAGCCTGGCACCTCTAGGACAGGAGATAGTAATGATACACACAGCCCGGTACCTCTAGGACAGGAGATAGTAATGATACACACAGCCTGGTACCTCTAGGACAGGAGATAGTAATGATACACACAGCCTGGTACCTCTAGGACAGGAGATAGTAATGATACACACAGCCCGGTACCTCTAGGACAGGAGATAGTAATGATACACACAGCCCGGTACCTCTAGGACAGGAGATAGTAATGATACACACAGCCCTGTACCTCTAGGACAGGAGATAGTAATGATACACACAGCCTGGTACCTCTAGGACAGGAGATAATAATGATACACACAGCCTGGTACATCTAGGACAGGTGATAGTAATGATATACACAGTCCGGTACCTCTAGGACAGGAGATAGTAATGATACACACAGCCCGGTACATCTAGGACAGGATATAGTAATGATACACACAGCCCGGTACCTCTAGGACAGGAGATAGTAATCATACACACAGCCTGGTACCTCTAGGACAGGAGATAGTAATGATACACACAGCCTGGTACCTCTAGGACAGGAGATAGTAATGATACACACAGCCTGGTACCTCTAGGACAGGAGACAGTAATCATACACACAGCCCGGCACATCTAGGACAGGAGATAGTAATGATACACACAGCCCGGTACCTCTAGGACAGGAGATAGTAATGATACACACAGCCTGGTACCTCTAGGACAGGAGATAGTAATGATACACACAGCCTGGTACCTCTAGGACAGGAGATAGTAATGATACACACAGCCTGGTACCTCTAGGACAGGAGATAGTAATGATACACACAGCCTGGTACCTCTAGGACAGGAGATAGTAATGATACACACAGCCCGGCACCTCTAGGACAGGAGATAATAATGATACACACAGCCCGGTAACTCTAGGACAGGAAATAGTAATGATACACACAGCCCGGTACCTCTAGGACAGGAGATAGTAATGATACACACAGCCCGGTACCTCTAGGACAGGAGATAGTAATGATACACACAGCCCGGTACATCTAGGACAGGAGATAGTAATGATACACACAGCCCGGTACCTCTAGGACAGGAGATAGTAATTATACACACAGCCCGGTACATCTAGGACAGGAGATAGTAATGATACACACAGCCCGGTACCTCTAGGACAGGAGATAGTAATGATACACACAGCCCGGTACCTCTAGGACAGGAGATAGTAATGATACACACAGCCCGGTACCTCTAGGACAGGAGATAGTAATGATACACACAGCCTGGTACCTCTAGGACAGGAGATAGTAATGATACACACAGCCTGGTACCTCTAGGACAGGAGATAGTAATGATACACACAGCCCGGTACCTCTAGGACAGGAGATAGTAATGATACACACAGCCCGGTACCTCTAGGACAGGAGATAGTAATGATACACACAGCCTGGTACCTCTAGGACAGGAGATAGTAATGATACACACAGCCTGGTACCTCTAGGACAGGAGATAGTAATGATACACACAGCCTGGTACATCTAGGACAGGAGATAGTAATGATACACACAGCCTGGTACCTCTAGGACAGGAGATAGTAATGATACACACAGCCTGGTACCTCTAGGACAGGAGATAGTAATGATACACACAGCCCGGTACCTCTAGGACAGGAGATAGTAATGATACACACAGCCCGGTACCTCTAGGACAGGAGATAGTAATGATACACACAGCCTGGTACCTCTAGGACAGGAGATAGTAATGATACACACAGCCCGGTACCTCTAGGACAGGAGATAGTAATGATACACACAGCCTGGTACCTCTAGGACAGGAGATAGTAATGATACACACAGCCCGGTACCTCTAGGACAGGAGATAGTAATCATACACACAGCCCGGTACCTCTAGGACAGGAGATAGTAATGATACACACAGCCCGGTACCTCTAGGACAGGAGATAGTAATGATACACACAGCCCGGTACCTCTAGGACAGGAGATAGTAATCATACACACAGCCCGGTACCTCTAGGACAGGAGATAGTAATGATACACACAGCCTGGTACCTCTAGGACAGGAGATAGTAATGATACACACAGCCCGGTACCTCTAGGACAGGAGATAGTAATGATACACACAGCCCGGTACCTCTAGGACAGGAGATAGTAATGATACACACAGCCCGGTACCTCTAGGACAGGAGATAGTAATGATACACACAGCCTGGTACCTCTAGGACAGGAGATAGTAATGATACACACAGCCCGGTACCTCTAGGACAGGAGATAGTAATGATACACACAGCCCGGTACCTCTAGGACAGGAGATAGTAATCATACACACAGCCCGGTACCTCTAGGACAGGAGATAGTAATGATACACACAGCCCGGTACTTCTAGAACAGGAGATAGTAATGATACACACAGCCTGGCACCTCTAGGACAGGAGATAGTAATGATACACACAGCCCGGCACCTCTAGGACAGGAGATAGTAATGATACACACAGCCTGGTACCTCTAGGACAGGAGATAGTAATGATACACACAGCCTGGTACCTCTAGGACAGGAGATAGTAATGATACACACAGCCTGGTACCTCTAGGACAGGAGATAGTAATGATACACACAGCCCGGTACCTCTAGGACAGGAGATAGTAATGATACACACAGCCTGGTACCTCTAGGACAGGAGATAGTAATGATACACACAGCCCGGTACCTCTAGGACAGGATATAGTAATGATACACACAGCCCGGCACCTCTAGGACAGGAGATAGTAATGATACACACAGCCTGGTACCTCTAGGACAGGAGATAGTAATGATACACACAGCCCGGCACCTCTAGGACAGGAGATAGTAATGATACACACAGCCCGGTACATCTAGGACAGGAGATAGTAATGATACACACAGCCCGGTACCTCTAGGACAGGAGATAGTAATGATACACACAGCCTGGTACCTCTAGGACAGGATATAGTAATGATACACACAGCCCGGTACATCTAGGACAGGAGATAGTAATGATACACACAGCCCGGTACCTCTAGGACAGGAGATAGTAATGATACACACAGCCCGGTACCTCTAGGACAGGAGATAGTAATGATACACACAGCCCGGTACCTCTAGGACAGGAGATAGTAATGATACACACAGCCTGGTACCTCTAGGACAGGAGATAGTAATGATACACACAGCCCGGCACCTCTAGGACAGGAGACAGTAATGATACACACAGCCTGGTACCTCTAGGACAGAATATAGTAATGATACACACAGCCCGGCACCTCTAGGACAGGAGATAGTAATGATACACACAGCCTGGTACCTCTAGGACAGGAGATAGTAATGATACACACAGCCCGGTACATCTAGGACAGGAGATAGTAATGATACACACAGCCCGGTACATCTAGGACAGGATATAGTAATGATACACACAGCCTGGTACATCTAGGATAGGAGATAGTAATGATATACACAGCCTGGTACCTCTAGGACAGGAGATAGTAATGATTCACACAGCCGGGTACCGCTAGGACAGGAGATAGTAATGATACACACAGCCCGGTACATCTAGGACAGGAGATAGTAATGATACATACAGCCTGGTAACTCTAGGACAGGAGATAGTAATGATACACACAGCCCAGTACCTCTAGGACAGGAGATAGTAATGATACACACAGCCCGGTACCTCTAGGACAGGAGATAGTAATGATACACACAGCCTGGTACCTCTAGGACACGAGATAGTAATGATATACACAGCCTGGTACCTCTAGGACAGGAGATAGTAATGATACACACAGCCTGGTACATCTAGGACAGGAGATAGTAATGATACACACAGCCCGGTAACTCTAGGACAGGAGATAGTAATGATACACACAGCCCGGTAACTCTAGGACAGGAGATAGTAATGATACACACAGCCTGGCACCTCTAGGACAGGAGATAGTAATGATACACACAGCCCGGTACCTCTAGGACAGGAGATAGTAATGATACACACAGTCCGGTACCTCTAGGACAGGAAAGAGTAATGATACACACAGCCCGGTACCTCTAGGACAGGAGATAGTAATGATACACCCAGCCTGGTACCTCTAGGACAGGAGATAGTAATGATACACACAGCCCGGTACCTCTAGGACAGGAGATAGTAATCATACACACAGCCTGGTACCTCTAGGACAGGAGATAGTAATGATACACACAGCCTGGTACCTCTAGGACAGGAGATAGTAATGATACACACAGCCTGGTACCTCTAGGACAGGAGATAGTAATGATACACACAGCCCGGTACCTCTAGGACAGGAGATAGTAATGATACACACAGCCCGGCACCTCTAGGACAGGAGATAGTAATGATACACACAGCCCGGTACCTCTAGGACAGGAGATAGTAATGATACACACAGCCTGGTACCTCTAGGACAGGAGATAGTAATGATACACACAGCCCGGCACCTCTAGGACAGGATATAGTAATGATACACACAGCCCAGTACCTCTAGGACAGGAGATAGTAATGATACACACAGCCTGGTACCTCTAGGACAGGAGATAGTAATGATACACACAGCCCGGCACCTCTAGGACAGGATATAGTAATGATACACACAGCCCAGTACCTCTAGGACAGGAGATAGTAATGAAACACACAGCCCGGTACCTCTAGGACAGGAGATAGTAATGATACACACAGCCCGGCACCTCTAGGACAGGAGATAGTAATGATACACACAGCCCGGTACCTCTAGGACAGGAGATAGTAATGATACACACAGCCCGGTACCTCTAGGACAGGAGATAGTAATCATACACACAGCCCGGCACCTCTAGGAAAGGAGATAGTAATGATACACACAGCCCGGTACCTCTAGGACAGCAGATAGTAATCATACACACAGCCCGGCACCTCTAGGACAGGAGATAGTAATGATACACACAGCCCGGTACATCTAGGACAGGAGATAGTAATGATACACACAGCCCGGCACCTCTAGGACAGGAGATAGTAATCATACACACAGCCCGGCACCTCTAGGACAGGAGATAGTAATGATACACACAGCCTGGTACCTCTAGGACAGGAGATAGTAATGATACACACAGCCCGGTACCTCTAGGACAGGAGATAGTAATGATACACACAGCCCGGTACCTCTAGGACAGGAGATAGTAATGATACACACAGCCCGGTACCTCTAGGACAGGAGATAGTAATAATACACACAGCCCGGTACCTCTAGGACAGGAGATAGTAATGATACACACAGCCTGGTACCTCTAGGACAGGAGATAGTAATGATACACACAGCCTGGTACATCTAGGACAGGAGATAGTAATGATACACACAGCCTGGTACCTCTAGGACAGGAGATAGTAATGATACACACAGCCTGGTACCTCTAGGACAGGAGATAGTAATGATACACACAGCCCGGCACCTCTAGGACAGGAGATAGTAATGATACACACAGCCCGGTACCTCTAGGACAGGAGATAGTAATGATACACACAGCCCGGTACATCTAGGACAGGAGATAGTAATGATACACACAGCCCGGCACCTCTAGGACAGGAGATAGTAATGATACACACAGCCTGGTACCTCTAGGACAGGAGATAGTAATGATACACACAGCCTGGTACCTCTAGGACAGGAGATAGTAATGATACACACAGCCTGGTACCTCTAGGACAGGAGATAGTAATGATACACACAGCCCGGCACCTCTAGGACAGGATATAGTAATGATACACACAGCCCAGTACCTCTAGGACAGGAGATAGTAATGATACACACAGCCCGGTACCTCTAGGACAGGAGATAGTAATGATACACACAGCCCGGCACCTCTAGGACAGGAGATAGTAATGATACACACAGACCGGTACCTCTAGGACAGGAGATAGTAATGATACACACAGCCCGGTACCTCTAGGACAGGAGATAGTAATCATACACACAGCCCGGCACCTCTAGGAAAGGAGATAGTAATGATACACACAGCCCGGTACCTCTAGGACAGCAGATAGTAATCATACACACAGCCCGGCACCTCTAGGACAGGAGATAGTAATGATACACACAGCCCGGTACATCTAGGACAGGAGATAGTAATGATACACACAGCCCGGCACCTCTAGGACAGGAGATAGTAATCATACACACAGCCCGGCACCTCTAGGACAGGAGATAGTAATGATACACACAGCCTGGTACCTCTAGGACAGGAGATAGTAATGATACACACAGCCCGGTACCTCTAGGACAGGAGATAGTAATGATACACACAGCCCGGTACCTCTAGGACAGGAGATAGTAATGATACACACAGCCCGGTACCTCTAGGACAGGAGATAGTAATGATACACACAGCCCGGTACCTCTAGGACAGGAGATAGTAATGATACACACAGCCTGGTACCTCTAGGACAGGAGATAGTAATGATACACACAGCCTGGTACATCTAGGACAGGAGATAGTAATGATACACACAGCCTGGTACCTCTAGGACAGGAGATAGTAATGATACACACAGCCTGGTACCTCTAGGACAGGAGATAGTAATGATACACACAGCCCGGCACCTCTAGGACAGGAGATAGTAATGATACACACAGCCCGGTACCTCTAGGACAGGAGATAGTAATGATACACACAGCCCGGTACATCTAGGACAGGAGATAGTAATGATACACACAGCCCGGCACCTCTAGGACAGGAGATAGTAATGATACACACAGCCTGGTACCTCTAGGACAGGAGATAGTAATGATACACACAGCCTGGTACCTCTAGGACAGGAGATAGTAATGATACACACAGCCTGGTACCTCTAGGACAGGAGATAGTAATGATACACACAGCCTGGTACCTCTAGGACAGGAGATAGTAATGATACACACAAGCCGGTACATCTAGGACAGGAGATAGTAATCATACACACAGCCCGGTACCTCTAGGACAGGAGATAGTAATGATACACACAGCCCGGTACCTCTAGGACAGGAGATAGTAATGATACACACAGCCCGGCACCTCTAGGACAGGAGATAGTAATGATACACACAGCCCGGTACCTCTAGGACAGGAGATAGTAATGATACACACAGCCCGGTACCTCTAGGACAGGAGATAGTAATCATACACACAGCCCGGTACCTCTAGGACAGGAGATAGTATTGATACACACAGCCTGGTACCTCTAGGACAGGAGATAGTAATGATACACACAGCCCGGTACCTCTAGGACAGGAGATAGTAATGATACACACAGCCCGGTACCTCTAGGACAGGAGATAGTAATGATACACACAGCCCGGTACCTCTAGGACAGGAGATAGTAATGATACACACAGCCCGGTACCTCTAGGACAGGAGATAGTAATGATACACACATCCCGGTACCTCTAGGACAGGAGATAGTAATGATACACACAGCCCGGTACCTCTAGGACAGGAGATAGTAATGATACACACAGCCTGGTACCTCTAGGACAGGAGATAGTAATGATACACACAGCCCGGTACCTCTAGGACAGGAGATAGTAATGATACACACAGCCCGGTACCTCTAGGACAGGAGATAGTAATGATACACACAGCCTGGCACCTCTAGGACAGGAGATAGTAATGATACACACAGCCCGGTACCTCTAGGACAGGAGATAGTAATCATACACACAGCCCGGTACCTCTAGGACAGGAGATAGTAATGATACACACAGCCCGGTACATCTAGGACAGGAGATAGTAATGATACACACAGCCCGGTACCTCTAGGACAGGAGATAGTAATGATACAAACAGCCCGGTATCTGTAGGACAGGAGATAGTAATGATACACACAGCCTGGCGCCTCTAGGACAGGAGATAGTAATGATACACACAGCCCGGCACCTCTAGGACAGGAGATAGTAATGATACACACAGCCCGGTACATCTAGGACAGGAGATAGTAATGATACACACAGCCCGGTACCTCTAGGACAGGAGATAGTAATGATACACACAGCCCGGCACCTCTAGGACAGGAGATAGTAATGATACACACAGCCCGGTACCTCTAGGACAGGAGATAGTAATTATACACACAGCCTGGTACCTCTAGGACAGGATATAGTAATGATACACACAGCCCGGTACCTCTAGGACAGGAGATAGTAATGATACACACAGCCCGGTACCTCTAGGACAGGAGATAGTAATGATACACACAGCCCGGTACCTCTAGGACAGGAGATAGTAATGATACACACAGCCTGGCACCTCTAGGACAGGAGATAGTAATGATACACACAGCCTGGTACCTCTAGGACAGGAGATAGTAATGATACACACAGCCTGGCACCTCTAGGACAGGAGATAGTAATGATACACACAGCCCGGTACCTCTAGGACAGGAGATAGTAATGATACACACAGCCTGGCACCTCTAGGACAGGAGATAGTAATGATACACACAGCCCGGTACCTCTAGGACAGGAGATAGTAATGATACACACAGCCTGGCACCTCTAGGACAGGAGATAGTAATGATACACACAGCCTGGTACCTCTAGGACAGGAGATAGTAATGATACACACAGCCTGGTACCTCTAGGACAGGAGATAGTAATGATACACACAGCCTGGCACCTCTAGGACAGGAGATAGTAATGATACACACAGCCCGGTACCTCTAGGACAGGAGATAGTAATGATACACACAGCCTGGCACCTCTAGGACAGGAGATAGTAATGATACACACAGCCCGGTACCTCTAGGACAGGAGATAGTAATGATACACACAGCCCGGTACCTCTAGGACAGGAGATAGTAATGATACACACAGCCCGGTACATCTAGGACAGGAGATAGTAATGATACACACAGCCCGGTACCTCTAGGACAGGAGATAGTAATGATACACACAGCCTGGTACATCTAGGACAGGAGATAGTAATGATACACACAGCCTGGTACCTCTAGGACAGGAGATAGTAATGATACACACAGCCCGGCACCTCTAGGACAGGAGATAGTAATGATACACACAGCCTGGTACCTCTAGGACAGGAGATAGTAATGATACACACAGCCCGGCACCTCTAGGACAGGAGATAGTAATCATACACACAGCCCGGTACCTCTAGGACAGGAGATAGTAATGATACACACAGCCCGGTACCTCTAGGACAGGAGATAGTAATGATAAACACAGCCCGGCACCTCTAGGACAGGAAATAGTAATGATACACACAGCCCGGTACCTCTAGGACAGGAGATAGTAATGATACACACAGCCCGGTACCTCTAGGACAGGAAATAGTAATGATACACACAGCCTGGTACCTCTAGGACAGGAGATAGTAATGATACACACAGCCCGGTACCTCTAGGACAGGAGATAGTAATGATACACACAGCCCGGTACCTCTAGGACAGGAGATAGTAATGATACACACAGCCTGGTACCTCTAGGACAGGAGATAGTAATGATACACACAGCCTGGTACCTCTAGGACAGGAGATAGTAATGATACACACAGCCCGGTACCTCTAGGACAGGAGATAGTAATGATACACACAGCCTGGTACCTCTAGGACAGGAGATAGTAATGATACACACAGCCCGGTACATCTAGGACAGGATATAGTAATGATACACACAGCCCGGTACCTCTAGGACAGGAGATAGTAATGATACACACAGCCCGGTACCTCTAGGACAGGAGATAGTAATGATACACACAGCCCGGTACCTCTAGGACAGGAGATAGTAATGATACACACAGCCCGGTACCTCTAGGACAGGAGATAGTAATGATACACACAGCCCGGTACCTCTAGGACAGGAGATAGTAATGATACACACAGCCTGGTACCTCTAGGACAGGAGATAGTAATGATACACACAGCCTGGTACCTCTAGGACAGGAGATAGTAATGATACACACAGCCCGGTACATCTAGGACAGGATATAGTAATGATACACACAGCCCGGTACCTCTAGGACAGGAGATAGTAATGATACACACAGCCCGGTACCTCTAGGACAGGTGGCGGGGGGTCTAGTTGTCAGTTTTGCTGAGTCTGTTGCTGTATTAACCCCTTGCTGTCCTCACAGCGAAAATGGAGGATCATCCACTGACTTCATGAGATCAACAGCCAGAATAAAGGTTCTGTATGGAGTCTACGTGACCGTCCGCAGGTGAGACAGACCCACTGGGACACACAGACCCACCGGGACAGACAGACCCACCGGGACCGGGACAGACAGACCCACCGGGACCGGGACAGACAGACCCACCGGGACCAGGACAGACAGACCCACCGGGACCAGGACAGACAGACCCACCGGGACTGGAACAGACAGACCCACCGGGACATAGACAGACAGACCCACTGGTACCAAGACAGGACAGACAGACCCACCGGAACAGACAGACCCACTGGGACTGGGACAGAACAGACAGACTCATTGGAACCAGGATAGACACACCCAGCGGGACAGACAGACCCACCGAGACCAGGACAGTCAGACCCATGGGACAGACCCACAGGGACCAGGACATGTAGACCCACTGATACCCGGACAGACAGACAGACCGCCCCACTGACAGTGGGACAGACAGATCCACCAAGACCAGTAGAAACAGACTGAGAGGGGAGAGAAGAGGGAGAAAAGGTGAACATTTAGGAGACGGACTGACTAGGGAGGATATAAAGGCCGAAAGGTGTGAAACTGGCATGTAAGAGAGACATTACAGAGACATCCAGAGACGGACAGACAGCTAGAAGGATAGAAGAGACTGAGGACAGAGGATGTGAAAGTGTCTTTTGGAAATAGTACTGGGGGATTAGACTGCTCTGAGAAATATCAGCCAACCGCCTGATTACTGTCTGTATCAGACATTCATATTATACCGCTGTAATACCGCTCTGAATTAAAGGGATAGTAACACTTCGTTTTAACTTTATTTTATTTTGTAGGCATTAAAAAAACATGAAGAATGATATAAGTCTTATCTCTCAAACCTTTATGGTTTATGAGATATTCACAAGCAAAGTTCCCCTCCCGCCCCTTTTTCCTAGTGTAAGCCATCTCTTCTCAGATGTGGATCAGGTTGTATGACAGTACAGATAACAGAAGGGGACAATTTTCTTTGTATGAAAACAATGAAAGCCCTTCCCCCCTTGAAAAGTTTTTCAGCTTTTTCCATTATCTTAATTGAAGATTGTCCCTCTCTGCAGTCTACCTGGGCATCTCCCTTCTTATCTGGTTGAACAGGGGGGGATACTTTGTTTGTGAATATCTCTTAAACCATAAATGTTTCAGAGATAAGACTTATATCATTCTTCATGTTTTTTTAATGCCTACAAAATAAAATAAAGTTAAAATGAAGTATTACTATCCCTTTAAGATTATTTTGTTCTATTCCAGTCTTGATGAATCAACAAAATACACAAATTTTTCATCTGAGAGTGACAAGTCCTCAACTCGAAGCGTGCAACACGTGTACAGGGTAAGAGATCAGTACAGTGTCCAGACTGCAATGTTTAATGTGTACAGGGTAAGAGATCAGCAGAGTGCCCAGACTGCAATGTGTAATGTGTACAGGGTAAGAGATCAGTACAGTGCCCAGACTGCAATGTGTAATGTGTACAGGGTAAGAGATCAGCAGAGTGCCCAGACTGCAATGTGTATTGTGTACAGGGTAAGAGATCAGCAGAGTGCCCAGACTGCAGTGTGTAATGTGTACAGGGTAAGGGATCAGCAGAGTGCCCAGACTGCAATGTGTAATGTGTACAGGGTAAGAGATCAGTACAGTGCCCAGACTGCAGTGTGTAATGTGTACAGGGTAATAGATCAGTAGAGTGCCCAGGCTGCAATGTGTAATGTGTACAGGGTAAGAGATCAGCAGAGTGCCCAGACTGCAATGTGTAATGTGTACAGGGTAAGAGATCAGTACAGTGCTCAGACTACAATGTGTAATGTGTACAGGGTAAGAGATCAGCAGAGTGCCCAGACTGCAATGTGTAATGTGTACAGGGTAAGAGATCAGCAGAGTGCTCAGACTACAATGTGTATTGTGTACAGGGTAAGAGATCAGTAGAGTGCCCAGACTGCAATGTGTAATGTGTACAGGGTAAGAGATCAGCAGAGTGCCCAGACTGCAGTGTGTAATGTGTACAGGGTAAGAGATCAGCAGAGTGCCCAGACTGCAATGTGTAATGTGTACAGGGTAAGAGATCAGCAGAGTGCCCAGACTGCAATGTGTAATGTGTACAGGGTAAGAGATCAGCAGAGTGCCCAGACTGCAGTGTGTAATGTGTACAGGGTAAGAGATCAGCAGAGTGCCCAGACTGCAATGTGTAATGTGTACAGGGTAAGAGATCAGCAGAGTGCCCAGACTGCAATGTGTAATGTGTACAGGGTAAGTGATCAGCAGAGTGCCCAGACTGCAATGTGTAATGTGTACAGGGTAAGAGATCAGCAGAGTGCCCAGACTGCAATGTGTATTGTGTACAGGGTAAGAGATCAGCAGAGTGCCCAGACTGCAGTGTATAATGTGTACAGGGTAAGGGATCAGCAGAGTGCCCAGACTGCAATGTGTAATGTGTACAGGGTAAGAGATCAGTACAGTGCCCAGACTGCAGTGTGTAATGTGTACAGGGTAATAGATCAGTAGAGTGCCCAGACTGCAATGTGTAATGTGTACAGGGTAAGAGATCAGTACAGTGCTCAGACTACAATGTGTAATGTGTACAGGGTAAGAGATCAGCAGAGTGCCCAGACTGCAATGTGTAATGTGTACAGGGTAAGAGATCAGCAGAGTGCTCAGACTACAATGTGTATTGTGTACAGGGTAAGAGATCAGCAGAGTGCCCAGACTGCAATGTGTAATGTGTACAGGGTAAGAGATCAGCAGAGTGCCCAGACTGCAGTGTGTAATGTGTACAGGGTAAGAGATCAGCAGAGTGCCCAGACTGCAGTGTGTAATGTGTACAGGGTAAGAGATCAGCAGAGTGCCCAGACTGCAGTGTGTAATGTGTACAGGGTAAGAGATCAGAACAGTGCCCAGACTGCAATGTCTAATGTGTACAGGGTAAGAGATCAGCAGAGTGCCCAGACTGCAATGTGTAATGTGTACAGGGTAAGGGATCAGCAGAGTGCCCAGACTGCAATGTGTAATGTGTACAGGGTAAGAGATCAGTACAGTGCCCAGACTGCAGTGTGTAATGTGTACAGGGTAAGAGATCAGTACAGTGCTCAGACTGCAGTGTGTAATGTGTACAGGGTAATAGATCAGTAGAGTGCTCAGACTGCAATGTGTAATGTGTACAGGGTAAGAGATCAGCAGAGTGCCCAGACTGCAATGTGTAATGTGTACAGGGTAAGAGATCAGTACAATGCCCAGACTGCAGTGTGTAATGTGTACAGGGTAAGAGATCAGCAGAGTGCCCAGACTGCATTGTTTAATGTGTACAGGGTAAGAGATCAGTACAGTGCCCAGACTGCAGTGTGTAATGTATACAGGGTAAGAGATCAGCAGAGTGCCCAGACTGCAATGTGTATTTTGTACAGGGTAAGAGATCAGCAGAGTGCCCAGACTGCAATGTGTAATGTGTACAGGGTAAGAGATCAGCAGAGTGCCCAGACTGCAATGTGTAATGTGTACAGGGTAAGAGATCAGTACAGTGCCCAGACTGCAATGTGTAATGTGTACAGGGTAAGAGATCAGCAGAGTGCCCAGACTGCAATGTGTAATGTGTACAGGGTAAGAGATCAGTACAGTGTCCAGACTGCAATGTGTAATGTGTACAGGGTAAGAGATCAGTACAGTGCTCAGACTGCAATGTGTAATGTGTACAGGGTAAGAGATCAGTACAGTGCTCAGACTGCAGTGTGTATTGTGTACAGGGTAAGAGATCAGTACAGTGCTCAGACTGCAATGTGTATTGTGTACAGTGTAAGAGATCAGCAGAGTGCCCAGACTGCAATGTGTAATGTGTACAGGGTAAGAGATCAGTACAGTGCCCAGACTGCAGTGTGTATTGTGTACAGGGTAAGAGATCAGCAGAGTGCACAGACTGCATTGTGTAATGTGTACAGGGTAAGAGATCAGTAGAGTGCTCACACTGCAGTGTGTATTGTGTACAGGGTAAGAGATCAGCAGAGTGCCCAGACTGCAATGTGTAATGTGTACAGGGTAAGAGATCAGTACAGTGCCCAGACTGCATTGTGTAATGTGTACAGAGTAAGAGATCAGTACAGTGCCCAGACTGCAGTGTGTAATGTGTACAGGGTAAGAGATCAGCAGAGTGCCCAGACTGCAGTGTGTAATGTGTACAGGGTAAGAGATCAGCAGAGTGCCCAGACTGCAATGTGTAATGTGTACAGGGTAAGAGATCAGCAGAGTGCTCAGACTGCAATGTGTAATGTATACAGGGTAAGAGATCAGCAGAGTGCCCAGACTGCAATGTGTATTTTGTACAGGGTAAGAGATCAGCAGAGTGCCCAGACTGCAATGTGTAATGTGTACAGGGTAAGAGATCAGCAGAGTGCCCAGACTGCAATGTGTAATGTGTACAGGGTAAGAGATCAGTACAGTGCCCAGACTGCAATGTGTAATTTGTACAGGGTAAGAGATCAGCAGAGTGCCCAGACTGCAATGTGTAATGTGTACAGGGTAAGAGATCAGTACAGTGCCCAGACTGCAATGTGTAATGTGCACAGGGTAAGAGATCAGTACAGTGCTCAGACTGCATTGTGTAATGTGTACAGGGTAAGAGATCAGAAGAGTGCCCACACTGCAATGTGTAATGTGTACAGGGTAAGAGATCAGTACAGTGCCCACACTGCAATGTGTAATGTGTACAGGGTAAGAGATCAGCAGAGTGCCCAGACTGCAATGTGTAATGTGTACAGGGTAAGAGATCAGTACAGTGCCCAGACTGCATTGTGTAATGTGTACAGGGTAAGAGATCAGCAGAGTGCCCAGACTGCAATGTGTAATGTGTACAGGGTAAGAGATCAGTACAGTGCCCAGACTGCATTGTGTAATGTGTACAGGGTAAGAGATCAGTACAGTGCCCAGACTGCAATGTGTAATGTGTACAGGGTAAGAGATCAGCAGAGTGCCCAGACTGCAATGTGTAATGTGTACAGGGTAAGAGATCAGCAGAGTGCCCAGACTGCAATGTGTAATGTGTACAGGGTAAGAGATCAGTACAGTGCCCAGACTGCATTGTGTAATGTGTACAGGGTAAGAGATCAGTACAGTGCCCAGACTGCAATGTGTAATGTGTACAGGGTAAGAGATCAGTACAGTGCCCAGACTGCAATGTGTAATGTGTACAGGGTAAGAGATCAGTACAGTGCTCAGACTGCAATGTGTAATGTGTACAGGGTAAGAGATCAGCAGAGTGCCCAGACTGCAATGTGTAATGTGTACAGGGTAAGAGATCAGTACAGTGCCCAGACAGCAATGTGTAATGTGTACAGGGTAAGAGATCAGCAGAGTGCCCAGACTGCAATGTGTATTGTGTACAGGGTAAGAGATCAGCAGAGTGCTCAGACTGCAATGTGTAATGTGTACAGGGTAAGAGATCAGTACAGTGCCCAGACTGCAATGTGTAATGTGTACAGGGTAAGAGATCAGCAAAGTGCCCAGACTGCAATGTGTAATGTGTACAGGGTAAGAGATCAGTACAGTGCCCAGACTGCAATGTGTAATGTGTACAGGGTAAGAGATCAGTACAGTGCCCAGACTGCAATGTTTAATGTGTACAGGGTAAGAGATCAGTACAGTGCCCAGACTGCAATGGTTAATGTGTACAGGGTAAGAGATCAGTACAGTGCCCAGACTGCAGTGTGTAATGTGTACAGGGTAAGAGATCAGCAGAGTGCCCAGACTGCAGTGTGTAATGTGTACAGGGTAAGAGATCAGTACAGTGCCCAGACTGCAGTGTGTAATGTGTACAGAGTAAGAGATCAGTACAGTGCCCAGACTGCAGTGTGTAATGTGTACAGGGTAAGAGATCAGCAGAGTGCCCAGACTGCAATGTGTATTGTGTACAGGGTAAGAGATCAGTACAGTGCCCAGACTGCAATGTGTAACGTGTATAGGGTAAGAGATCAGTACAGTGCCCAGACTGCAATGTGTAATGTGTACAGGGTAAGAGATCAGTACAATGCCCAGACTGCAATGTGTAATGTGTACAGGGTAAGAGATCAGTACAGTGTCCAGACTGCAATGTGTAATGTGTACAGGTTAAGAGATCAGCAGAGTGCTCAGACTGCAATGTGTAATGTGTACAGGGTAAGAGATCAGCAGAGTGCCCAGACTGCAATGTGTAATGTGTACAGGGTAAGAGATCAGTACAGTGCCCAGACTGCAATGTGTAATGTGTACAGGGTAAGAGATCAGTACAGTGCCCAGACTGCAATGTGTAATGTGTACAGGGTAAGAGATCAGTACAGTGCCCAGACTGCAGTGTGTAATGTGTACAGGGTAAGAGATCAGCAGAGTGCCCAGACTGCAATGTTTAATGTGTACAGGGTAAGAGATCAGTACAGTGCCCAGACTGCAATGTGTAATGTGTACAGGGTAAGAGATCAGCAGAGTGCCCAGACTGCAATGTGTAATGTGTACAGGGTAAGAGATCAGCAGAGTGCCCAGACTGCAATGTTTAATGTGTACAGGGTAAGAGATCAGTACAGTGCCCAGACTGCAATGTGTAATGTGTACAGGGTAAGAGATCAGCAAAGTGCCCAGACTGCAATGTGTACAGGGTAGGAGATCAGCAGAGTACTCAGACTGCAATGTGTAATGTGTACAGGGTAAGAGATCAGCAGAGTGCCCAGACTGCAATGTGTACAGGGTAAGAGATCAGCAGAGTGCCCAGACTGCAATGTGTTATGTGTACAGGGTAAGAGATCAGCAGAGTGCCCAGACTGCAATGTGTAATGTGTACAGGGTAAGAGATCAGCAGAGTGCCCAGACTGCAATGTGTAATGTGTACAGGGTAAGAGATCAGTACAGTGCCCACACTGCAATGTGTAATGTGTACAGGGTAAGAGATCAGTACAGTGCCCAGACTGCAATGTGTAATGTGTACAGGGTAAGAGATCAGTACAGTGTCCAGACTGCAATGTGTAATGTGTACAGGGTAAGAGATCAGTACAGTGCCCAGACTGCAATGTGTAATGTGTACAGGGTAAGAGATCAGTACAGTGTCCAGACTGCAATGTGTAATGTGTACAGGGTAAGAGATCAGTACAGTGCCCAGACTGCAATGTGTAATGTGTACAGGGTAAGAGATCAGCAGAGTGCCCAGACTGCAGTGTGTAATGTGTACAGGGTAAGAGATCAGCAGAGTGCCCAGACTGCAATGTGTAATGTGTACAGGGTAAGAGATCAGTACAGTGTCCAGACTGCAATGTGTAATGTGTACAGGGTAAGAGATCAGTACAGTGCCCAGACTGCAGTGTGTAATGTGTACAGGGTAAGAGATCAGCAGAGTGCCCAGACTGCAATGTGTAATGTGTACAGGGTAAGAGATCAGCAGAGTGCCCAGACAGCAATGTGTAATGTGTACAGGGTAAGAGATCAGTACAGTGTCCAGACTGCAATGTGTAATGTGTACAGGGTAAGAGATCAGCAGAGTGCCCAGACTGCAATGTGTAATGTGTACAGGGTAAGAGATCAGTACAGTGTCCAGACTGCAATGTGTAATGTGTACAGGTTAAGAGATCAGCAGAGTGCCCAGACTGCAGTGTGTAATGTGTACAGGGTAAGAGATCAGTACAGTGCCCAGACTGCAATGTGTAATGTGTACAGGGTAAGAGATCAGTACAGTGTCCAGACTGCAGTGTGTAATATGTACAGGGTAAGAGATCAGCAGAGTGCCCAGACTGCAATGTGTATTGTGTACAGGGTAAGAGATCAGCAGAGTGCCCAGACTGCAATGTGTAATGTGTACAGGGTAAGAGATCAGTACAGTGCCCAGACTGCAATGTGCAATGTGTACAGGGTAAGAGATCAGTACAGTGCCCAGACTGCAATGTTTAATGTGTACAGGGTAAGAGATCAGTACAGTGTCCAGACTGCAGTGTGTAATATGTACAGGGTAAGAGATCAGCAGAGTGCCCAGACTGCAATGTGTAATGTGTACAGGGTAAGAGATCAGTACAGTGCCCAGACTGCAATGTGTAATGTGTACAGGGTAAGAGATCAGCAGAGTGCTCAGACTGCAATGTGTAATGTGTACAGGGTAAGAGATCAGCAGAGTGCTCAGACTGCAATGTGTAATGTGTACAGGGTAAGATGTATATATATATATATATTTGGCCAGTTTATTTACCAATTCATTAAACCCTGTACTTGACAGTTTCCAGTTGAGAAGTGTTCAAACGGTTAGTTCTATTATGTCTGTATGTTATATATGGATGGTATTTCTGTGTCTGGTTACATCAGGGGGGGTCTGGAGTGATGGGGATGTGTGGGCATGGGCAGGGTTAAGTGCATTTCGTGGGCATTTCTGGCCCTGCAGATCAGTGTAATGTCTCTTCTCCAGGTAATTAATCTCGGTCAGCGACCTCTACCTCTCTCTGTTGTGTTCCTGGTCCCGGTGAGGCTGAAGGAGATTCACGTTTGGGAGGGAACCAACATCACAAGCTCACAGGTACCTGATACTTCCCCAGCTCATGGACTGCACACGTAATGCACACGCGTACACACATACTGCGCACGAGTACACACACACTGCACATACTGATTGCTCTCACACACTGCACTCAGCACTTACTGACCACACACACAGCACTTACACTACACACAACGCTTACAGTTGCACATGCTAACTACACATGCACACAGCACTGAACAGAACATGTACTGACTGAACACACACTTCACAATATATACTGACTACACTGTACCCGCTGCACACAACACACTGAACATGACATGTACGGACTACACAATTCTCACTACATGTACTGACTACACTCACATTGCACATGCCATATACTGACTACACTCACACTGTACACAACATATGCTGAGTTGAATGTAAAATGTCACAGCAGGTCTGTAGCTTTTATACATAGTTTTGGTACAGGAGAACCTTCCTTAGACTTTATATAAAGATGCTTTTGTACATTTCTGCACACAACTCCTTCAGCAGACAGATTTTGTGTCAAAAAGTTCATGTCAGATCTTAAGTAGGTACCCCTGAGTGATGAGGATGTCTCACACTGGTGAGCCCCAGAATGGTCTCAGGGTGATAGACAGGATGACCAATAGTGAATACAAGTGACTCAGGCAGGAGTAACTTTAGCTGATTACAAGGCCAGATGTAAAGCCCTAGCAGAGCTGGGAGCTGGAGACACTGGAGACCCAAGGAAGCTGAAGAAGGATCTGAGGTGCAAGAGGTTAAATATTCAGGTTCAGAACTGGAGAAACATGGAGAAGAGTTCAAGGCAGTCAATGAACTGGACCTCATATGAGGTCAAAGTCTAGGCTGGAATCCCTCAAGAGAAGATACTAGAATCCAGGAGTGTAGACTATCATGCTGGAAGAGATGGGTGGAGGACTGACTTCCCAGTGTTTGAGTAGCAGAGAGGTCCGAATCAGGAAGGTTGGAAGCATGGACGTGCACAGACATTTTGGGGGGCAGGGGCTCAAATGAAAAAAAGGGCACTTCTCATAATATTTTTTTTTTTTTTGTTAAAAGGGCACAAGGGCACTTTGGACAAAAAGGGCAGGTGCTCAAGCCCCCTTTGGTGTCTGTGTGCACGTGTCTGGTTGGAGCATTCAACTACCTACACCCTCAACAAGTCAGAACTCCAGAGGTGGTTACTCGTAAGTAACCGACCAACAAAGCCCACGACAAGTTGGAAGGCCTAAGGCGGGATTGTCAGAAAATTCAGGAAGTAGGCTACGACTAGTAGGTAGGCATGAGTTGTTGGAGAGCACTGACCTGTGGTGTCTTCCAGCTACCATAGGGGCTGAGTTGAAGTCAGAGACTCAGAAGGGTAGTCAGGAACAGGCCAAAGTCAGTACCGGTAGGGCAATGTAGAACTATAGGTTGAGAAATAGAGAGGAAGCCGGGTCAGGAGCCAGAATCAGGTGAAGACTGGAATCGGCACATGGCTAGCAATATCAGGAAACAAGCCAGGAACATGGGAATCAGAATCAGATAACACAGGAATTGAAGTAACAACAACAACAACTCGCAGGTACTAGGTGCGAAGATAAAGCAAGGATCTGAGGGCTAGGCCGGCAGTTAAAGCAGAGATGATAATGGAAGGCTGATAGAGGCAACAATGCAGATAAGGAGGACTGACCTTTCTTCTCTCCACCCCTACACCCCCCCCCCCCCAGTGTACAAAAAAAGGAAGAATTTTGTGCCAAAATGGTTTGCACACAGACAGCTCCAGCAGCTCCAGAAGCCAAGGTTGCCGGGGCCAGAACAGAGCAACTAAAATGACTGGAGTCTTCTCCATCTGTAGCTTCCTCAGAACCCTGGGGAGCAGGGGAAGAGCAGGGAAAATGTAGTCTAGATGAAACTACCAGTGAATTGACAGGGCATACACTGTGAAAGCCAGAGGGTCCATCCAGTGGGAGTAAAATATCGGAACCTTCCTGTTGTGTCTGATGGCCATCAGGTCGATTCAGTGAAGTCCTCATTTCTGAATGATGAGGTTTAACACCTCTCGAAGCTCCCACTCTCCGTTGTTCCCTGTGTTTCGACTTAGGAAGTCAGCTAAAACGTTTTCTACTCCTGGAATATGAACTGTGGAGATGGCAGGCACACGTTCTTCCGCTCAGGTTAAAATAGCCTTGACCTCCAACCAAGCTGTGAGATTTCTGGTGCCACCTTGCTTGTTGATATAAGCCAGAATGCAGTATAACTATCAGGTAGAAATGATAGGCCCAAAGATCAGAGGATAACTGAGATAATGCAAGTCCAGTATAACAAGCCAGAGGTCAAGGCAGGCAGAGATAATGCAAGTCCACTATAACAAGCCAGAGGTCAGTACCTGAAGATCAGTCCAAGGTTAAAGAGGCAGGCCTAGAATAAGTATGCAGAGATCCAGTGAAGTGATCAGAGTGAGGGTCACTGGTGGATGCAGACTGAACTGAAGGATGCAGGCTGGACTGGAGGAGGCAAAGATCCAGAAAGGTGACCAGAGTGATGGTTACTGATAAATGCAAACTGGACTGGAGGTTTCGTCAGGAGCCGAATGCAGGCTGTGCTGAAGGGCTCTGATGCCAGGACCACAATGCGGCAAGTGAACCGCCCGGGACTCGAACTACAACTGAGTGCCGAGTCCCGATTCCACCTGGCTTCCACTTAAGTTGTTGTTAGTTGATGATGTCGGTGCAACGACCGACGTCACTGCAGTCAATTGCGCATGCGCCAGATCATGCGCATGCGCCTAGCCATCCTGAAGCCAGTCAAGCTACAGGCAAGGACAGCGAGGACCGTAACAGTAAGGGAAGAGAGACCGATAGCTTCAAGAGATCTGGGTTCCCCTTGCAAACTTGGATCACAAACCTCTGTAGTGCTCTCGTATGAGCCATCGCAAAAGGTACTGCCTCTATGGTGGAAATCAATTTCCCCACCAGAGAGGTCAACTTCTTGGCTTAAACAGACTCGCAAGACAGAACTGAGGAAACCTTGCTGGTGATCTGTTGAACCACATCCTCCGTCAGAAAGACCATGCCCTGCAGGGTATCGAATAGAAGACCCAGAAAGACCAACCTCTGCGATGGGATCAGGTCCAACTTGTCCAAGTTCAGAACCCAACCGTAAAGGGGCGAGTGTGTGAATGCAGTCCTGCACCTGCTGGTGGAAGAGTTCCCCGGAAGGGGCCTTCAAGAGCAAGTGGTCCATGTATGGAGTTACCCGAATTCCCCTCTTGTGCATGACAGAAATCAATGCACCCAAAACGCGAATAAATACCTGTGGAGCTGTGGTCAGACCAAAGTGGAGAGCTGAGAACTGGAAGTGCCCCTTGTTGAAAGAAAACCTGAGGTACCGCCAGCTCTTGCATCAGATCCAAGGAAACAAGAAATTCCCCTGGACACATTGCCGCAATGACTGACCGTAAGGACTCCTGGTGGTAATGAGTCTTGACCACAAGGGAACTGAGATCCTTGAGGTCCAGAATAGGACGGCAGGCGCCATCCTTCTTGGAGACCACAAATAGGTTGAAATAGAAACCCAAACTTATTTCTGGTTCGGGAACCGGTTCCAGAACTTCTTTGTCCAAGAGAGCCTGGATGGCTCCGTTGAAAAGACAAAGCTTTTCCAGTTCCTGAGGGGAGTGAGAAGGAAAGAACCGTAAGGGAGGAAGGGATGAGAAGGGAATCCTGTACCCTTCTGAAACCACCTGTAAAACCCACGGATCCACAACGGTGTCTGTCCAAACACTGAGAAAGTGCCACAGACGACCCCCCGCTGGTGCGTGTGGACCGGAGTTCGGCGAATCATGACAAAGTAGGTTTGGTGGGTTTGGGCTTGGTGGAGGACTGCTTAGGCCTCCACTGCTGTTTGGGCTTGGAGGAGGAGCTCAAGGACTGAGGAACCACCCGGTTCGCCCCACGCTTTTCGTCCTGGTAGGCACGAAAAAGATGATGCCTGTGAAGTTGAGGCTTCTTCTTAGGAATCAAGGGCAAGAAAGTTCTCTTGCCCCCAGCAGCCCCGCAGATGAGAGTCTTCAACTCATATATATAATATATAGTGACAAAAGTACCTTTTAATGTGTTCTACCTTCTGTCCTGGGATCAGCCTTCTGTGTTGCAGAGACACTTCACACACAGGAGGAGGTTAAATCAAGTCTTTGCCTGTTTATTTGTACCCAGGTGATGAGCATACCTGGGAACTTTTTAAGCAGGGCTACCCAGAGGGTAACTCTGTCAGTGCTGACCGGGGAGGAAAATGTAACGATTCGTGTCATAAAAAGGGTGGGGCTTAGTTGCGGGGGGGGGTGGGACAAAAAAAACCCTGCAAAATGGAGGTAAGAGGGCGGAGAGTGGGAGGAACCGGGCAGGATGGAGCACAAGTCAGCAGAGTTTCTACTTAAACTCTGCCCACCCGGTGATCCAAACATTGCCCCGGAGACCCAGTAATTCAGTTTGAAATCCGGAGTCTCCGAGGCAAAACCGGAGAGTTCCCTGGTATGGCGATGAAGTAGCAGCTTCACAAACAAAACAAGATTCTTACTCTACAGAGCATTAACTAAACATATCAGCTCCTGACCGTATTTGGACTACTAGTCAGATTACCAGCTCAAAAGAGATAAACTTCCAACAACACAGTCCAGCAGGCACAAGTTAACTCCATAAGTTGCAGGCTTTCAGAGGTTAATTCCTTCCTCTCTGGGAACTCAAACAAAAAGACAGAGAGAATGGCTCAGTGCAGGGGGAAGTATATGACTGCTGCACTGATTACCAGATGCAGGTGGGTGAGGAATAGGAAGTGAGAGAACTCCGGGTGTGGATTCCTCACCTGACACGTCACTTACTGTGAAGTTGTGGAATAGAGCACTGACCCAAAATACATAGTTTTGCAATGTACACCAAGTTTCCTATATGTACTATTTTACTGAGCTAATCAGGGTAGATACCCTGCAGGATTTGGGGAGATATATATATACCCTCTATCATCATTCCTGGGACTCTGTCACTGTATATATAGGAACTCCAAAAAGAGACCCCTGAGTGGAGGGGAAATGGTGGGACAAGTGGATCATGGCACTCAAAGGGTTGCTCACCATTTTTTGCAGGTCTTCAGCCTTCAGATTACCAATGAGAAAGGTAGAAGCCTCAGTGAGACTCCTCCAGGGGAAAAGACATAGAACACAAGGTTTACCCCAGGGCTGTAAGGTCCACAAATAGCACCTGTTAACTGAGCACTCCACCATTGGGAAGTCAGTAATGGCAATCTGCCTAATGGGGGATTTCTACACCCCATATCTAACAAGAAAATAATAAAAGAAACTAAAAACTATATCTCTAAAAGGAACAAATCTAACAGGGGGTTGACTAGTGGCTAGCTAAGGAGGAAAGGAAGGTTCCACCCTGCATTCTTTCCAAGAATTGTTCCTGCCTACTTAAAGGGGCTGTCGCCTTCCCAGCGTTACCTGTACGTTATATTGGACGACAGAGAAAAGTGTTTAGTAACTTGGGACTCGATTGCATTCAAACCAAATCACTCATCAGGATGAAAATTCCCTGGAAACTTCACTGGGAACTTTTTTCTAGTCAAGGAATCACATAGCAGTGGTTTACCGTTTGGGAGCTGTCATCAGGATTGATCAGAAGCAGATACGTTCCTAGAAACCCCCGGAAACGTTCCGTTCAGTGGTTAAGTTGATCAGGAATTACAATATTATTTTGGCTCCTGTTGGACAATTTCTGCTTCAACAATCTGAGGGAGCCAAATCTTACCATTTTCTGGCCCAGATACAGCAAAATAATGTATACTGAAGTCTCCATTTACAATAATTTATAGTAGTAACTGTGATGGAGCTCTGTACTGCGACTCAGCACCTCCGCCAAGGGCTCCCTCCTCCTGGTACAAGGAGCGCTCTAAGTGATTATGTGCTCTCTGCAGCTCCCTGTCCCAGTAACTAAACAACACATAGTATTGGGGCAAATGACCCACTTTATTGTCCAACAGGCCCTCTTTTATAGGGACAACCAGTAGGGGGTCTGCTTTGAATACAATGGGTATCTTCGTGGAGCCGTTCTGGTTGGGAAGATAATGTAATTAAGTCCAGACATTGAGACACCTTACAGTCAAACATAATTCAACAGAAAACACAGGTCTCTACACACTTCCCAGAGATTAAAGACACAGACAACTAATCAAAAGTATAAACCAGACTCAGTGAGGAGATGTGCACCAGACTGACCTGTCCACATTAATCAAGGAAATGTCATTAATAGGTGTATAAAATAGTGTCTCCAGACTTCACCAGACTGACCTGTCCACATTAATCAAGGAAATGTCATTAATAGGTGTAGATAAAATAGTGTCTCCAGACTTCACCAGACTGACCTGTCCACATTAATCAAGGAAATGTCATTAATAGGTGTATAAAATAGTGTCTCCAGACTTCACCTGACTGACCTGTCCACATTAATCAAGGAAATGTCATTAATAGGTGTATAAAATAGTGTCTCCAGACTTCACCGGACTGACCTGTCCACATTAATCAAGGAAATGTCATTAATAGGTGTAGATAAAATAGTGTCTCCAGACTTCAACTGACTCAGTTAAGAGATCCTATTGTTCTTAATCTCTGCTGTCTTGTATGTTAGTTAAACATTTACGTCACATTTTAAACTTAATTATAACCAACAGAATTATGACATAACACAATATACTGGAAAATACAATAAAAGAGAAACAACTGCAAAAATCCCCTATTTTGGCTAAGTCCCAGACAAATCCAGAAATAAAGCGGACAAGGTGACTCTAGTCTGCCTGGGTTAGTCTCGCTGTAGGGTTACAGTTGTCTGCCCAGCTCCTGTGGGCGTAATTGGTCTGAAAAGGGTCAGGGGGTAGAGGCAAAGTGTGTGTAGCTCTTTTGGGTGATATTTGTGTGGTGGTCCATCACATTAACCAATGCTCTGAATCCAAAGTGTTGATTTTTATTATGTCACCTATTATTAGGTGGAATACTTAATGCGATACGTGGCAATGCACTGACCTTGTGGTTTTCAGTGTCTGTAAAGTAAAAAAGCGATTTGCTAATCTGTAGGGTGATCACTGATAGTTGCCTGCTAATTGGCTTCATCATCTGTTGCCGCTTATTAACCCTCCTGACGTGTTATATCCTCACCAGCGTGTAAAGGTTCGCACACATTATTGATTGGCCTAGGTCGAATAGAAGTTACTAAAAACTCCCAAATCTGCAGGTTCAGGTGATTTGGAGACTCTGTCCAGGTCTATTGAGGACTTGCTCGGTTAGAATGAAACCCAGGCCCTAGTGTCACAATGTTTTTGATGATAATAGATCTAGAGATCCACTGACAAGAGGATCTGGTAACGATAGACAATTAGTGTTTTGTTGCTTGGGATGGGGGGTTCTGTCTGTTCAGTACTGAAGTAGACTCATTGTTCTCTCTCTTTAGTCTGAATTTACCAACAGCTCCACTGTATGTACCAATACAGGGGAGACAAGCCCAACGGAGGACTTCAAGGAGCACCTGAAAACGCACCAACTTCTGGTAAGTCGGGACCTCTGTGCTACCTGCCACTCCTCTCCCTGCCCCCTGCGCTACCTGCCACTCCTCTCCCTGCGCTACCTGCCGCTCCTCTCCCTGCGCTACCTGCCACTCCTCTCCCTGCGCTACCTGCCACTCCTCTCCCTGCGCTACCTGCCACTCCTCTCCCTGCGCTACCTGCCACTCCTCTCCCTGCGCTATCTGTCGCTCCTCTCCCTGCGCTACCTGCCACTCCTCTCCCTGCGCTACCTGCCACTCCTCTCCCTGCGCTACCTGCCACTCCTCTCCCTGCGCTACGCTACCTGTCGCTCCTCTCCCTGCGCTACCTGTCGCTCCTCTCCCTGCGCTACCTGTCGCTCCTCTCCCTGCGCTACCTGTCGCTCCTCTCCCTGCGCTACCTGTCGCTCCTCTCCCTGCGCTATCTGTCGCTCCTCTCCCTGTCCCATGTGATATCTACCGCTCCTCTCCCTGTCCCATGTGATATCTGCCGCTCCTCTCCCTGTCCCATGTGATATCTGCCGCTCCTCTTCCTGTCCCATGTGTTATCTGCCGCTCCTCTCCCTGTCCCATGTGTTATCTGCCGCTCCTCTTCCTGTCCCATGTGTTATCTGCCGCTCCTCTCCCTGTCCTCAGTGCTATCTGTCTCACCTTTCCCTGTCCCATGTGATATCTGCCGCTCCTCTCCCTGTCCCATGTGATATCTGCCGCTCCTCTCCTTGTCCCATGTGATATCTGCTGCTCATCTCCCTGTCCCATGTGCTATCTACCTCTCCCCTCCCTGTCCCATGTGATATCTGCCTCTCCTCTCCTTGTCCCATGTGATATCTGCTGCTCATCTCCCTGTCCCCTGTGATATCTACCTCTCCCCTCCCTGTCCCATGCGATATCTACCGCTCCTCTCCCTGTCCTCAGTGCTGTCTCTCCTCTCCCTGTCCTCAGTGCTATCTCTCCTCTCCCTGTACCATGTGCTATCTACCTCTCCTCTCCCTGTCCCATGTGATATCTGCCGCTCCTCTCCCTGTCCCATGTGTTATCTACCTCTCCTCTCCCTGTCCCATGTGTTATCTACCTCTCCTCTCCCTGTCCCATGTGATATCTGCCGCTCCTCTCCCTGTCCCATGTGTTATCTACCTCTCCTCTCCCTGTCCCATGTGATATCTACCTCTCCTCTCCCTGTCCCATGTGATATCTACCTCTCCTCTCCCTGTCCCATGTGCTATCTACCTCTCCTCTCCTTGTCCCATGTGTTATCTGCCGCTCCTCTCCCTGTCCCATGTGATATCTGCCGCTCCTCTCCCTGTCCCATGTGATATCTGCCTCTCCTCTCCTTGTCCCATGTGATATCTGCTGCTCATCTCCCTGTCCCATGTGCTATCTACCTCTCCCCTCCCTGTCCCATGTGATATCTACCGCTCCTCTCCCTGTCCCATGTGATATCTGCCGCTCCTCTCCCTGTCCCATGTGATATCTGCCGCTCCTCTCCCTGTCCCATGTGATATCTACCGCTCCTCTCCCTGTCCCATGTGATATCTACCGCTCCTCTCCCTGTCCCATGTGATATCTGCCGCTCCTCTCCCTGTCCCATGTGATATCTGCCGCTCCTCTCCCTGTCCCATGTGTTATCTGTCGCTCCTCTCCCTGTCCCATGTGTTATCTACCGCTCCTCTCCCTGTCCCATGTGATATCTACCGCTCCTCTCCCTGTCCCATGTGATATCTGCCGCTCCTCTCCCTGTCCCATGTGTTATATACCGCTCCTCTCCCTGTCCCATGTGTTATCTACCGCTCCTCTCCCTGTCCCATGTGATATCTACCGCTCCTCTCCCTGTCCCATGTGATATCTACCGCTCCTCTCCCTGTCCCATGTGATATCTGCCTCTCCTCTCCCTGTCCTCAGTGCTGCCGCTCCTCTCCCTGTCCCATGTGCTATCTGCCGCTCCTCTCCCTGTCCCATGCGATATCTACCGCTCCTCTCCCTGTCCCATGTGATATCTGCCGCTCCTCTCCCTGTCCCATGTGCTGCCGCTCCTCTCCCTGTCCCATGTGTTACCTACCGCTCCTCTCCCTGTCCCATGTGCTGCCGCTCCTCTCCCTGTCCCATGTGCTATCTACCTCTCCTCTCCCTGTCCCATGTGATATCTGCCGCTCCTCTCCCTGTCCCATGTGCTATCTGCCGCTCCTCTCCCTGTCCCATGTGTTATCTGCCGCTCCTCTCCCTGTCCCATGTGTTATCTGCCGCTCCTCTCCCTGTCCCATGTGTTATCTGCCTCTCCTCTCCCTGTCCCATGTGTTATCTGCCGCTCCTCTCCCTGTCCCATGTGTTATCTACCTCTCCCTGTCCCATGTGTTATCTACCGCTCCTCTCCCTGTCCCATGTGATAACTACCGCTCCTCTCCCTGTCCCATGTGTTATCTACCTCTCCTCTCCCTGTCCCATGTGTTATCTACCTCTCCTCTCCCTGTCCCATGTGTTATCTGCCGCTCCTCTCCCTGTCCCATGTGTTATCTGCCGCTCCTCTCCCTGTCCCATGTGTTATCTGCCGCTCCTCTCCCTGTCCCATGTGTTATCTGCCGCTCCTCTCCCTGTCCCATGTGTTATCTGCCGCTCCTCTCCCTGTCCCATGTGATATCTACCTCTCCTCTCCCTGTCCCATGTGTTATCTGCCGCTCCTCTCCCTGTCCCATGTGTTATCTACCTCTCCTCTCCCTGTCCCATGTGTTATCTACCGCTCCTCTCCCTGTCCCATGTGATATCTGCCGCTCCTCTCCCTGTCCCATGTGTTATCTGCCGCTCCTCTCCCTGTCCCATGTGATATCTGACTCTCCTGTCCCATGTGATATCTGCCTCTCCTGTCCCTATCTTATCTGCCAGTCATCTCTGCAGCCTCTGGAATTTGTTGCATCTCATGACCCTGATCTGTTTGTTGCCACAGGACTGTACAGTGTCCACGTGTGTCAGATTTGAGTGTAATGTCAGCAGTTTGGACATTCAGAATTCAATACAGTTTACAATTACTGGGCAAGTGACCAAGGATTGGGCAATGCAGGTGAGTGACCGATTGAGACACCATGTCACTAGGAATAGAGATCTCAGCATACAAACACTGAGACATCGTGCAGGGACACAATGCACCAGGGTGAAGTGGACACACCACAAACAATGAAAAGGCCCCACATAGTCCCCCTGGCTATCCTATGAAAATGTCGCCCTCTACTGGGCAACCAACATTAAAAATGTTGCGTTGAAAACAGCAATATCAGAAAGACAACTGCAGGAAAGTAGCTACATTCTGATATCAGAGAACACATTACCACAGTTGGCTTTTCCCTCTAAAAGGTGTAGAAGAAAAGGAAGGCTATAATTAAATTTATGTGTTTACCTATACTTGTGCATCGGTGTTAACAAATATGCTGGGTCCTCAGGGGTTAATACCAGTGTATCTGCTCGCGTGCAGTGAAATCTCATATAGGCAACAACATTTTTAAGGCAAAGTTGTGTGGATCACCTAATAGAGGGCAATATTTTCAAAGTGAACTGTCACCCTGGCGTAGGAGACATGTTTCCCAGCAGTGAGACAACCTATCAACTCCCATCGTCCCCAACCAGCCATCTGCTTTACGGCAGTGATAGGAGTTGGTGTTTAGGAGAGGTTGCCCACCATTATACTAAACAGAAGAACGGTTTCCGTTGAGAGACTTCTCACTAGGGTTGCCACCCAGCCGGTAGTTTACCGGCAGGCCGGTAAAAAATTGGCTTCTGACCAATGTTAAGTCTATGGAGGGAATGCTATGGCCGGTATTTTTTTAAAGAAAAGGTGGCAATCCTACTTCTCACACTTGGACTTTATAGTGATCTGGATCTCAACAGATGCAGATCCATTCTGTGTGTACGTAAACCTAAACTGATCAACCTGGTCAACTCTGCTTAGTACTTAATTTTAGCATCAATCAGTAAAACAACATCTATTTTAACCTTTGGTGTATTTTCCAATATCAAAGGGAATCAGGGAATCATAGCTGCATTGATATTTTACTTCTGCTTAAGATCAATATCAGTATTGAGGGGGTTGTTGAGATCCGTGATTTAGTCCTCAGTGTGTCCAGTTGCCTCAGGGGTTAGGACTTGTTACTAAAAGAGAAATTGTCTCCCATCTATCACACATCAGACTTGTATTGTGTGACCCCTCAGCGGTGAGGACTTGTTACTAAAAGAAAATTGTCTACCATCTATCACACATCAGACTTTTATTGTGTGACCCCTCAGCGGTTAGGACTTGTTACTAAAAGAAAATTGTCTGCCATCTATCACACATCAGACTTTTATTGTGTGACCCCTCAGCGGTTAGGACTTGTTACTAAAGGAGAAATTGTTTACCATCTATCACACATCAGACTTGTATTGTGTGACCTCTCAGCGGTTAGGACTTGTTACTAAAGGAGAAATTGTTTACCATCTATCACACATCAGACTTGTATTGTGTGACCTCTCAGAGGTTAGGACTTGTTACTAAAGGAGAAACGGTTGCTCATCTATTGCACATCAGACATGTATTGTGTGACCCCTCAGAGGTTAGGACTTGTTTCTAAAGGAGAAATGGTCTACCATCTATCGCACATCAGACTCGTATTGTGTGACCCCTCAGCGGTTAGTCCCTGAAGGGGACTGTAACGGATCCTACCCGTTACTGAGCCCTTGTCTGGACCTCAAACTATTTATCCAAAGACTATGGACATTTATTACTGTTTGGACTCTGTGCGGTGCCTTGGCGTACAAACTGGCCAGCTATTCCCTAAGAGAAAGACTTAAATTCATAGACTTTGGATCACATAGTATGTTTAATGTATGGCGAACGTTTTAGTTATTGTATATAGTATGTTGAGGGTTTACTCCAAGGGAATAGGCAGTGAGGGGTTAATTATTTCATTATGTATTGCAGACTCCCAAGCCTTTTGCTTAATTATTCAACCCCTGGCCATTGTTAAGGAAATGAATATTCTGGCCACTCAAGTCCTTGGAGTGAGAACTGTCCTGAGACCCCCCTGCTGTGTGTGTTAATCCATTCACACCCCTCAGTCTGTGAGTCACCTATTGTATAGCCTGAAACTCTGTTGCCAGCCCTTTGTATTATGTTGTGAGTTGATTACCTCTGTGAATGCTCTCATGGTGTCAGCCCTTGCCTTTTGTCTGATGTGTTTGATTTAATCATGTTCCCTATTGTACCAGGTTTCCCCATGTGATCCAATGTACTGTACTGTATATAAATATCTGTGGTTTGTGACAATAAAAAGAGAGTTCTGTTTTGGAGTGAACAAGGAGTCCTGGAGTCTTGTATTGCTTATGGTCTAAAGTATCCACTCTGATACCCATCTGCGCCAAGTATCCTGAATCGCCGACCGCCTGCTGCCAGTTTCCTGCGACCTAACTTCGTGGACTGTCAGGCGGCGACGTGGACTCTTCCCTGCTTCCCTGCTTCCAGTGATCCTGCGGCTGTTTCCAGTGACTGTCCATACTTCAACTGGTGCATCCGACGGCGCTTATCTGCGTCGAGAAGGAGAGACCCAGGAACGACGGCGGAAGGTGACGCGGTCACTTCCCAGCTTCCGTTACATTGGTGGCATAGCGGTGGGATTTCTCCTTCATATTGGGTGCAGCAATTGAGGCATGGCAGATGAAACAGTGCTGGCAGACACTCTGGGAGCATACGAGGATCGCTACAGCGCCATCCGAATACAGTGGTGGACCCGGCTGGGCGATGTTATCTATGACTTCGTTCCAGAGTTGGATGCGTGCATTACAGAGGAGCTCAGAGTACAGGAGGAGTACTGGGACTTTGTTAAATACCTGGACCAGGAATATGGATCCGAGGGCCTTTTTGACTGGTGCCCAGCCCGCTTGCGATGGGACATCCAAGGGCTGGTATGGAACGCCTACCACATGGACTCTACTTTTGGGTGCCCTGACTCCAGCAGATACTGGGAGATCCGGGACAAAAGAGAGGACCGTTTTGGTGGATACATTCCTGCGGACTGCCAGGGAAATTTGGATATTCTGGCAGGATGTGAATGGGACCTGGAGCAACTATATGCTGGGTTCATTCGAGAGGTCCGGGAATTCCAAAAAGAGGAAGAAGAATGGGGGGGTAACGCATCTGAGGAGGACTTCAGCGACATTGAGGGCCAGGATTGTATTACCCCTGTTCACTCCACACTGGTGAGTGGGAATTCGTTCCTCACCAGTGCCCCTGTTGTTGCCCCTGCATCAGGAAGTGGGAAAATTGCCCTGCCTGATACCCCTTTGCCCCTGGACTGTTTGTTGCCTGAGCTGAGGGGTGGGAATTCGTTCCCCCTCAGTGAAGAGAATATCTCTGCATCAGGGGATGGGACGGACGTCTCCCCTGATAGGCATATTGCCCCTTCCCCTGTGTACCCAGCTGCGGTGGACGAGACGCAGGTCCCCACCAGCAGCAATTGTATGCCCCAACTGATGAGTGGGAGAGAGCCCATCAGTCCCTGTGAACCCCCTGCTGTGGTGAGGGGAGAAGAGCTCACCAGCAGCCCCAGAAAGATGCCCCCTGTTCTATTGGAGAATGCCCTGGGAGCAGAGCAGTGTGTGCTCCCCAGGGTCACGGATAATGCCGCCTTGGGGGATGGGACTGCGGTCTCCCTCAAGGCAGAGAAGGCCCTGGAAAGTGATGGCCTACAAGAGGAGGACCCCAGCGGACTGGAAGAGAGCAGTGCTGCTGGCCCTCCTGAGGATATGTTGTGTGAACTGATGGGTGGAGAAGAGTGCCCCATCAGCCCCCCTGTAAACCCTGACCTGGTGAGTGGGAGCGAGCTCACCAGGGTCTGGGAAACCCCTGCTGTGGTGAAGGAGATGCAGGTCCCCACCAGCAGCCCCAGTCCGTTCCCTGTTGATACTGCCCTGGAGAAGGGGAAGAGTGTCTTCTCCAGGTATGTGACTAAGATTGCGAGGAGGATTGAGACTGCCCTCCTCCAGAAGACAAGAGATGGCCCTGATGTGAGGGGCCAAGAAGAAGAGGGGTACAGCAGGCTGCCACTCTGCAGTGCTGCTACTGCCCCTGGAAACCCTGGATGTTGCCCCAAGTTCCTCATGCTGGAGAGTAGGAGCGAGCTCTCCAGTCCCCCTGTAACCCCTGGCTTGGTGCGTGGGAGCGAGCGCACCAGGTCATGTGAAACCTTGGCTGGGATTAGTGGATCAACAGTCCTCATCCCCAGCCCAACGATTGTGTTCCCTTTCCCTGTGACCCCTGGCTTGGTGGATGGGAGCAAATTCACCGGGTCCTGTGAACCCCCTGCTGTGGTGTGTAGGAGTGAGCACACCACCCCTTGTGTTGCCCTGACACTGGTGAGTGGGAGCAAGCTCACCAGAAGCCCCAAGAAGGCGCTCCCCAACAATTCCCCTTTGAGCCCTGATCTGGTGAGTGGGACCACCGTCCTCATCAGGGATGTTGCTGGGGCCCCTGAATTTCCTGAGCTCTGCCTGGAGGGTGGGAATGTGTCCCAGAACATTGCCCCAGCCCAGGAGAGTGGGACAAACATCCTCTCCTGTTCCTCTGGGGCAGTGGCCCAACTAAATGGGGGAGATATGCCTCTCTCTCCACACTTTGATGCACAGAAACCAGAGACACAATTGCCCCAGGAAGATCCCCCTTATAGACTGGCTTTGGACCCTGAGCCCCTGGCCCCAGACCCAGGAACATTGAACCCCAGCTCTGCATGGAGCATGGCCCAGGAGAGGCCACCCAATTTGATGATTGCCAGGACAACCAGGCACCAATTTCCCTGGCCCAGGATTAAGAACCGAGACTGTACCCCTGGTCCAGGACAAGAGACCTGCTTTCTATTTCCAGGCGTGGACAAGGGGCTTGCATTTTCTCCTGGCACAGGACACCAGGCTGAGTCATTGTTTCCCTGGCCCAGGACAAGGGGCTCCTCCTTTAAGACTGGCCTAGGACCAAGGCCTCCAGACTAATGAACTGTCCAGACAAGTGGCTCACAACCTCAATGCTCTCCTACAGCTCCAAGCCAGCGTTTACTACTGTCCCCACTGGCTTGGTACAAAAAGGGGGAGAAATGTAACGGATCCTACCCGTTACTGAGCCCTTGTCTGGACCTCAAACTATTTATCCAAAGACTATGGACATTTATTACTGTTTGGACTCTGTGCGGTGCCTTGGCGTACAAACTGGCCAGCTATTCCCTAAGAGAAAGACTTAAATTCATAGACTTTGGATCACATAGTATGTTTAATGTATGGCGAACGTTTTAGTTATTGTATATAGTATGTTGAGGGTTTACTCCAAGGGAATAGGCAGTGAGGGGTTAATTATTTCATTATGTATTGCAGACTCCCAAGCCTTTTGCTTAATTATTCAACCCCTGGCCATTGTTAAGGAAATGAATATTCTGGCCACTCAAGTCCTTGGAGTGAGAACTGTCCTGAGACCCCCCTGCTGTGTGTGTTAATCCATTCACACCCCTCAGTCTGTGAGTCACCTATTGTATAGCCTGAAACTCTGTTGCCAGCCCTTTGTATTATGTTGTGAGTTGATTACCTCTGTGAATGCTCTCATGGTGTCAGCCCTTGCCTTTTGTCTGATGTGTTTGATTTAATCATGTTCCCTATTGTACCAGGTTTCCCCATGTGATCCAATGTACTGTACTGTATATAAATATCTGTGGTTTGTGACAATAAAAAGAGAGTTCTGTTTTGGAGTGAACAAGGAGTCCTGGAGTCTTGTATTGCTTATGGTCTAAAGTATCCACTCTGATACCCATCTGCGCCAAGTATCCTGAATCGCCGACCGCCTGCTGCCAGTTTCCTGCGACCTAACTTCGTGGACTGTCAGGCGGCGACGTGGACTCTTCCCTGCTTCCCTGCTTCCAGTGATCCTGCGGCTGTTTCCAGTGACTGTCCATACTTCAACTGGTGCATCCGACGGCGCTTATCTGCGTCGAGAAGGAGAGACCCAGGAACGACGGCGGAAGGTGACGCGGTCACTTCCCAGCTTCCGTTACAGGGACTACTACCCTTGACCCTTCTATGCCCCCCCTTTTGTTGTGACCCCATACTAACCCCTAGGGCCTACCCTATCCCCTTAGTAAACTCCTGTAACCCCCTTTACCGTAGGTGAACACCATCTCCCTGTACCTTCCCCCCTCCTGCATTTGTATCTCATTATGACTAATGGTGTCCCCTCCACTGGCACAGATGAACCTGGACCCTAGACCTTTCCATGGCTCAGGGTTAGATCGTCCCCATCCATGAACGCCTAGGCACAATCTGTGACCAGACTACCTTGATCCCAGGACTGATGGACATACCTGGGAACTCTCCGGATTTGCCCCGGAGACTCCGGTTCTGACAGAGCTTTACCGGGTCTCCGGGGCAGAGGCAGATTCCTCCGGATGTGGGGAGTTTCTATTGAAACTCTGCCACATCCGCTTTTTCTCCCCCTGTTCTTCTGACCCCAGCCTTCTGTGTGACACCTTTAACCCTCTGAGTGCCAGAGTGGTAAGGAATGCATTGCTTTGGGTTAAGACCCCCCACACTCGCGGCAAGCCCCGCCCCTTTTTGATGCGTTTAGCGTGATGTTTGTCACCCCCTGCTGAACAGAGGACTACCCTCCGGGTAGCCCTCAACTGAAAGTTCCCAGGTATGCTGATGGACAACCATTGTCTGCACATGGCCATAACTTGTTTAATAAGTCCTACAAGCACCATGGAGGTTAAATCATTGCCGCCTGCGTGCAGCACTACTATATCTGGGACACCCCACCTCCTGCAGGCGTCCTGAAACAAGGAATCCATCTGTCCCCAAACAAGGCTCCTTTTACCATGCCAGAAGACTTTCATGTGGTCCAGTGGTATTCCGAGGTTCTCCAGTCTCTGTCGTCCTAGAGACTTCTCAGCCCAATACACAAATGAATGGATTAACACAAACACCGTCAGCTGGTGTCCCCTTCTTCCTTCAAATACAAATACATTAGCGCCTCACCAAATAAACATCTGTCTTCTAAGCATTGGAGTGGCAGCGCCCCAGCCCCTTAATCTCTCCCTCGCTACACCCTTTAGATGCTGCTGCCGTGGCTACCCCTGTCCTAAAGTAATGTGTACCAAAGTTAGCTGGATTTCCCCCTGTCACCTGCAATGCCCTGTTCATCATTACCCTGAACTGGTATTTGCCATCCTGATGCACCAACAAGCTGCAGGGCCCACTGGGCCTGATGCCCTGAAACCTCTGAACCACTTTCACAGGACACACCTTGCCACCCCCCACCCCCTGTAAGCCAGAATCACCCACTGGCCCTTTCCACACTGATCATTTCATGTATGTGCCAGCGCACTGCCTCCTCAGATCATTCCACCTGCTCCATCTGAAAGCCTTCCCCTAGCCGATCCCTAGAACCAGGCGCCAGTTCACTGATCTTAAATGCCCGAAACGAAAGCAGCCCGAAACAGTATGCAGTCATAGCTGAAAGCACACAACCTCCCCAGCGCCTCACACATTTTTTTCTAATCTGTCCCCATCAATTGGCCTCAGCTTATCTTTCTCCAATCTCCGGCTTCTCCCCCAGCCCTTTATGACCTTCCTTACAGCAAAACTATCCGTCCAGACTATCTCCCCTTTAAGCCTATCAAAAAAATACTATGGCCGCTAGCGCTGTGACTGCCTTACCTCTGGGACTGCCTTCTTTCCATCATTTCTTTAAGTACTAGAACAACAACCCTTGACCCCATACTTCCCCGTTACTTCTGTCTTGGCAAACTCTCCCCATGACGGCAGACAAACACAACCAATTTTGTTAGCAATGGGTCTTAAAGGGGATGTGTCACCTATACAAGACTTAAAGGGGAACTACCACCCCGCAATAACTTAACCTGAAATCAGTCTTCATCTGGCGACTAGCTGCTTAGTAGCGCTAGTTGCCAGAAATATTACCCGGTTCAAAAGATTTTTGCGTTTTTCCGATGGTCACAGGAGCAGGAAGCACGGACATCTCATCACAGTGACGTCCGTGCGCCTGCACTGTCAGTCCCTTTTGGAGCTGGCCGGCCAGTATTAAGCTTTCACACTCCTGCTTACCTCTAACAGGTAAGCCTATTTAAACAACTCCTTCCACCGCCTTTTCCGCTCAACCATACCCCCCAGCCAATGAGGGAGAAGAAGCCTTTCTTTGATCCCAGGCCCCCCTCCCAAAAAAAAAAAAAAAAAAGGAGCCCAGAAGTAAAGGGGTAAAGGTGTGCAGGGTCCTGGGATCTTATTAGGTTCCAGGCACCATTGTTGTTCTGTCTCTCAGAGAACATCCGAACATAGTAGTGGATTTATACACAATCCAAGTCTGCCGTACGATAGATAGGAGACAACTTTTCCTTTAGTAACAACTACTACTAACAGCTGAATCAACTGGACACAGTGCAGACCAAGTCACAGGTCTCACTGACCCCCTCAATAATTATAACATTTTAAACAAACAGCAGCAGCAAAATATCAACACAGCTACTGATTAATAATTCTCTTGATAATGAATTATATACATTAAGGGTTAAAAACAAGTCTTTTAAGTCAATTATGGTAAAAGGATTAGGCACAGGTCACCAGGTTCAGCAACTTAGACTTAAGAACACACAGAATGGACCCGCTTCCAGATCTCTACATAGTCCAAGCGTGATGTTCTCTAAACCGAAAAGTTTCTTCTTTGATTCTGTACAATATTCACAGCTGCTGCGGAATTCACATCTGTCACATGGACACTAGATAACTATCCCTATACTAGTCAGACCATACGCCCCAGAGTGATGTACAGATACTAGGCAATAGCACAAATCTCCAAGCCCTAAAACATCTGTATTCCCCACCCCACTCCATTTAACTTGCAGCCTTTTGTGTCCCTTCCTCTCCCACGTTCTACGTGCTATCCTTTCATGTACTGATGGTTAGGGACAGTAACTCAGTTTGGTCCCAGATCTCAGGCGGGTATTTACACAGTCCATGTACACACTGCTCTGTGTTCTCATGTGATGAAGGTTAGGGACAGTAAGTCAGTTTGGTCCCAGATCTCAGGCGGGTATTTACACAGTCCATGTACACACTGCTCTGTGTTCTCATGTGATGAAGGTTAGGGACAGTAAGTCAGTTTGGTCCCAGATCTCAGGCGGGTATTTACACAGTCCATGTACACACTACTCTGTGTTCTCATGTGATGAAGGTTAGGGACAGTAACTCAGTTTGGTCCCAGACCTCAGGCGGGTATTTACACAGTCCATGTACACACTGCTCTGTGTTCTCATGTGATGAAGGTTAGGGACAGTAAGTCAGTTTGGTCCCAGATCTCAGGCGGGTATTTACACAGTCCCTGTACACACTACTCTGTGTTCTCATGTGATGAAGGTTAGGGACAGTAAGTCAGCTTGGTCCCAGATCTCAGGCGGGTATTTACACAGTCCCTGTACACACTGCTCTGTGTTCTCATGTGATGAAGGTTAGGGACAGTAAGTCAGTTTGGTCCCAGATCTCAGGCGGGTATTTACACAGTCCATGTACACACTGCTCTGTGTTCTCATGTGATGAAGGTTAGGGACAGTAACTCAGTTTGGTCCCAGATCTCAGGCGGGTATTTACACAGTCCATGTACACACTGCTCTGTGTTCTCATGTGATGAAGGTTAGGGACAGTAAGTCAGTTTGGTCCCAGATCTCAGGCGGGTATTTACACAGTCCATGTACACACTGCTCTGTGTTCTCATGTGATGAAGGTTAGGGACAGTAAGTCAGTTAGGTCCCAGATCTCAGGCGGGTATTTACACAGTCCATGTACACACTGCTCTGTGTTCTCATGTGATGAAGGTTAGGGACAGTAAGTCAGTTTGGTCCCAGATCTCAGGCGGGTATTTACACGGTCCATGTACACACTGCTCTGTGTTCTCATGTGATGAAGGTTAGGGACAGTAACTCCGTTTGGTCCCAGATCTCAGGCGGGTATTTACACAGTCCATGTACACACTGCTCTGTGTTCTCATGTGATGAAGGTTATGGACAGTAAGTCAGCTTGGTCCCAGATCTCAGGCGGGTATTTACACAGTCCATGTACACACTGCTCTGTGTTCTCATGTGATGAAGGTTAGGGACAGTAAGTCCGTTTGGTCCCAGATCTCAGGTGGGTATTTACACAGTCCCTGTACACACTGCTCTGTGTTCTCATGTGATGAAGGTTAGGGACAGTAACTCAGTTTGGTCCCAGATCTCAGACGGGTATTTACACAGTCCATGTACACACTACTCTGTGTTCTCATGTGATGAAGGTTAGGGACAGTAAGTCAGTTTGGTCCCAGATCTCAGGCGGGTATTTACACAGTCCATGTACACACTGCTCTGTGTTCTCATGTGATGAAGGTTAGGGACAGTAACTCCGTTTGGTCCCAGATCTCAGGCGGGTATTTACACAGTCCATGTACACACTACTCTGTGTTCTCATGTGATGAAGGTTAGGGACAGTAAGTCAGTTTGGTCCCAGATCTCAGGCGGGTATTTACACAGTCCATGTACACACTGCTCTGTGTTCTCATGTGATGAAGGTTAGGGACAGTAACTCAGTTTGGTCCCAGATCTCAGACGGGTATTTACACAGTCCATGTACACACTGCTCTGTGTTCTCATGTGATGAAGGTTAGGGACAGTAAGTCAGTTTGGTCCCAGATCTCAGGCGGGTATTTACACAGTCCCTGTACACACTACTCTGTGTTCTCATGTGATGAAGGTTAGGGACAGTAAGTCAGTTTGGTCCCAGATCTCAGGCGGGTATTTACACAGTCCATGTACACACTGCTCTGTGTTCTCATGTGATGAAGGTTAGGGACAGTAAGTCAGTTTGGTCCCAGATCTCAGGCGGGTATTTACACAGTCCATGTACACACTACTCTGTGTTCTCATGTGATGAAGGTTAGGGACAGTAAGTCAGCTTGGTCCCAGATCTCAGGCGGGTATTTACACAGTCCATGTACACACTACTCTGTGTTCTCATGTGATGAAGGTTAGGGATAGTAACTCAGTTTGGTCCCAGATCTCAGGCGGGTATTTACACAGTCCCTGTACACACTGCTCTGTGTTCTCATGTGATGAAGGTTAGGGATAGTAACTCAGTTTGGTCCCAGATCTCAGGCGGGTATTTACACAGTCCATGTACACACTGCTCTGTGTTCTCATGTGATGAAGGTTAGGGACAGTAACTCAGCTTGGTCCCAGATCTCAGGCGGGTATTTACACAGTCCATGTACACACTGCTCTGTGTTCTCATGTCATGAAGGTTAGGGACAGTAAGTCAGTTTGGTCCCAGATCTCAGGCGGGTATTTACACAGTCCATGTACACACTGCTCTGTGTTCTCATGTGATGAAGGTTAGGGACAGTAAGTCGGTTTGGTCCCAGATCTCAGACGGGTATTTACACAGTCCATGTACACACTGCTCTGTGTTCTCATGTGATGAAGGTTAGGGACAGTCAGTCAGTTTGGTCCCAGATCTCAGGTGGGTATTTACACAGTCCATGTACACACTGCTCTGTGTTCTCATGTGATGAAGGTTAGGGACAGTCAGTCAGTTTGGTCCCAGATCTCAGGCGGGTATTTACACAGTCCATGTACACACTGCTCTGTGTTCTCATGTGATGAAGGTTAGGGACAGTAAGTCCGTTTGGTCCCAGATCTCAGGCGGGTATTTACACAGTCCATGTACACACTGCTCTGTGTTCTCATGTGATGAAGGTTAGGGACAGTAAGTCAGTTTGGTCCCAGATCTCAGGCGGGTATTTACACAGTCCATGTACACACTGCTCTGTGTTCTCATGTGATGAAGGTTAGGGACAGTAAGTCCGTTTGGTCCCAGATCTCAGGCGGGTATTTACACAGTCCATGTACACACTGCTCTGTGTTCTCATGTGATGAAGGTTAGGGACAGTAAGTCAGTTTGGTCCCAGATCTCAGGCGGGTATTTACACAGTCCATGTACACACTGCTCTGTGTTCTCGTGTGATGATGGTTAGGGACAGTAAGTCAGTTTGGTCCCAGATCTCAGGCGGGTATTTACACAGTCCATGTACACACTACTCTGTGTTCTCATGTGATGAAGGTTAGGGACAGTAAGTCAGTTTGGTCCCAGATCTCAGGCGGGTATTTACACAGTCCATGTACACACTGCTCTGTGTTCTCATGTGATGAAGGTTAGGGACAGTAAGTCAGTTAGGTCCCAGATCTCAGGCGGGTATTTACACGGTCCATGTACACACTGCTCTGTGTTCTCATGTGATGAAGGTTAGGGACAGTAAGTCAGTTAGGTCCCAGATCTCAGGTGGGTATTTACACAGTCCATGTACACACTACTCTGTGTTCTCATGTGATGAAGGTTAGGGACAGTAAGTCCGTTTGGTCCCAGGTCTCAGGCGGGTATTTACACGGTCCATGTACACACTGCTCTGTGTTCTCATGTGATGAAGGTTAGGGACAGTAACTCAGTTTGGTCCCAGATCTCAGGCGGGTATTTACACAGTCCATGTACACACTGCTCTGTGTTCTCATGTGATGAAGTTTAGGGACAGTAACTCAGTTTGGTCCCAGATCTCAGGCGGGTATTTACACGGTCCATGTACACACTGCTCTGTGTTCTCATGTGATGAAGGTTAGGGACAGTAACTCAGTTTGGTCCCAGATCTCAGGCGGGTATTTACACAGTCCATGTACACACTGCTCTGTGTTCTCATGTGATGAAGGTTAGGGACAGTAAGTCAGTTTGGTCCCAGCTCTTGGGCAGGTATTTACACAGTCCATGTACACACTACTCTGTGTTCTCATGTGATGAAGGTTAGGGACAGTAAGTCAGTTTGGTCCCAGATCTCAGGCGGGTATTTACACAGTCCATGTACACACTACTCTGTGTTCTCATGTGATGAAGGTTAGGGACAGTAAGTCAGTTAGGTCCCAGATCTCAGGCGGGTATTTACACGGTCCATGTACACACTGCTCTGTGTTCTCATGTGATGAAGGTTAGGGACAGTAAGTCAGTTTGGTCCCAGATCTCAGGCGGGTATTTACACGGTCCATGTACACACTACTCTGGGTTCTCATGTGATGAAGGTTAGGGACAGTAAGTCAGTTTGGTCCCAGATCTGAGTCGGGTATTTACACGGTCCATGTACACACTGCTCTGTGTTCTCATGTGATGAAGGTTAGGGACAGTAACTCCGTTTGGTCCCAGCTCTTGGGCAGGTATTAACAGAGTCCATATACATACTACTGTGTGTGTTCAGGGCAACAGCTCTGCACAGTTACATAGAACATTCTAGATTTCTTCTCTCAGACAGAGCAGAAGAAGGTGTTCCTCCAGAGCATGGCAGAGATTCGCTATGATTCGGAGAGGTATCGGCACATCCTGGAACAGTCCCAGCCCTTCCTCCAGGCTCAGGTAACAGAAGTCTCTATTTGTCCCTGGCCAGTGTGAACTCCTGGGTGTATTTGTCCAGTCCCCACCTGTCCAAGCCTCCATCTTTCATGTTGTCCAATCCACAGGCTGTCCATTTGTTAAGGAAAGTAGAAAATTCAACGTCTCCATTGTCAAATGACCACACATATATGAAATACAAAATATATAGTGTGAGTCAAAATAATAATGAGAAAAAAACCTTAAAGGGATAGTAATACTTTGTTTTAACTTTATTTTATTTTGTAGGCATTAAAAAAACATGAAGAATGATATAAGTCTTATCTCTCAAACCTTTATGGTTTATGAGATATTCACAAGCAAAGTTCCCCTCCCGCCCCTTTTACCTAGTGTAAGCCATCTCTTCTCAAATGTGAGTCTGGTTGTATGACAGGACAGATAACAGAAGGGGACAATTTTCTTTGTATGAAAACAATGAAAGCCCTTCCCCCCTTGACAAGTTTTTCAGGTTTTTCCCTTATCTTAATTGAAGATTGTCCCTCTCTGCAGTCTACCTGGGCACTTCCCTTCTGATCTGGTTGAACAGGGAAGGGATACTTTGTTTCTGAATATCTCTTAAACCATAAAGGTTTCAGAGATAAGACTTATATCATTCTTCATGTTTTTTTAATGCCTACAAAATAAAATAAAGTTAAAACGAAGTATTACTATCCCTTTAATCTTGTCACGGTTGAAACATGAGCAGTCTGAAGATTGTTTCCCTCAAACTCAGGACAAAAATCAGTGATACCACTGCTTCATACCGTTCCTGTTGTCTGTCAGTGACTCAAAATATTAGATAAAATCAGCAAATTGTAATAAATCAAATATAAACAATCATACCTGCATGGACAGCAAATGCAGACATTTGTGGAGGCAAGACTTACAGATTGGGAAGAGGCAAGTCGGGGCTGGTAAAGTCGATCAAAACATTTCACACCAGGGAGGTGGTTAGTGATGAGCAAAAGCATCCCGTCCTGGTGTGAAACACATTGATCGACTTTACCAGCCCCGACTTGCCTCTTCTCACTCTGTAAGTGTAAGTCTCTCCAGTCCCCATTCTGTCCCTTTGTCCAGTTCCCCTGTCTCCAGTCTCCATACTGTCCTTTTGTCCAGTTCCTATCTCTCCAGACTCCATTCTGTCCAGTTCCCATGTCTCCATTATGTCCCTTTGTCCAGTTCTTATCTCTCCAGCCCCCATTCTGTCCATTTGTCCAGTTCCCATGTCTCCAGTCTCCATACTGTCCTTTTGTCCAGTTCCTATCTCTCCAGTCCCCTTTATGTCCCTTTGTCCAGTTCCTGCCCAATTTCTCACTTATACTCATCTGTCCTTTTGTCCAGTTATCCATCTGGCCCAGTCTGACACTTTATCTATTTTCTGTCTGTGCCTTTGTCCACTTGTAGTCCCAGTCCGATCCACGCCTGTCCTTTTGTGTAGTCCCGGTCCGATCAACGTCTGTCCTTTTGTTTAGTCCCGGTCCGATCAACGTCTGTCCTTCCGTGTAGTTCCAGTCCGATCAACGTCTGTCCTTTTGTGTAGTCCCGGTCCCATCCACATCTGTCCTTCCGTGTAGTCCCGGTCCGATCAACGTCTGTCCTTTTGTGTAGTCCCGGTCCCATCCACATCTGTCCTTCCATGTAGTCCCGGTCCGATCAACGTCTGTCCTTTTGTGTAGTCCCGGTCCCATCCACGTCTGTCCTTCCGTGTAGTTCCGGTCCGATCCACGTCTGTCCTTCAGTGTAGTCCCGGTCCGATCAACGTCTGTCCTTCAGTGTAGACCCGGTCCGATCAACGTCTGTCCTTTCGTGTAGTCCCGGTCCGATCAACGTCTGTCCTTCCGTGTAGTCACGGTCCGGTGGTCTGTCCTTCCGTGTAGTCACGGTCCGATCAACGTCTGTCCTTCCGTGTAGTCACGGTCCGATCCACGCCTGTCCTTTTGTGTAGTTCCGGTCCGATCAACGTCTGTCCTTCCGTGTAGTCCCGGTCCCATCCACGTCTGTCCTTTCGTGTAGTCCCGGTCCCATCCACGTCTGTCCTGTCATGTAGTCCCGGTCCCATCCACGCCTGTCCTTTTGTGTAGTTCCGGTCCGATCAACGTCTGTCCTTCCGTGTAGTCCCGGTCCCATCCACGTCTGTCCTTTCGTGTAGTTCCAGTCCGATCCACGTCTGCCCTTCTGTGTAGTCCTGGTCCGATCAACGTCTGTCCTTCCGTGTAGTCCCGGTCCGATCCACGTCTGTCCTTCCGTGTAGTCCTGGTCCGATCCACGCCTGTCCTTTTGTGTAGTTCCAGTCCCATCCACGTCTGTCCTTTCGTGTAGTCCTGGTCCGATCAACGTCTGTCTTTTTGTGTAGTCCTGGTCCGATCCACGCCTGTCCTTCCGTGTAGTCCCGGTCCGATCCACGTCTGTCCTTCCGTGTAGTTCCAGTCCCATCCACGTCTGTCCTTTCGTGTAGTCCCGGTCCGATCAACGTCTGTCCTTCCGTGTAGTCCCGGTCCGATCAACGTCTGTCCTTCCGTGTAGTCCCGGTCCAATCCACGTCTGTCTTTTTGTGTAGTCCTGGTCCGATCCACGTCTGTCCTTCCGTGTAGTCCCGGTCCGATCAACGTCTGTCCTTCCGTGTAGTCCCGGTCCGATCAACGTCTGTCCTTCCGTGTAGTCCCGGTCCGATCCACGTCTGTCTTTTTGTGTAGTCCTGGTCCCATCCACGTCTGTCCTTTCGTGTAGTTCCAGTCCGATCCACGTCTGCCCTTCTGTGTAGTCCCAGTCCCATCCACGTCTGTCCTTTCGTGTAGTCCCGGTCCGATCAACGTCTGTCCTGTCGTGTAGTCCCGGTCCGATCAACGTCTGTCCTTCCGTGTAGTCCCGGTCCGATCCACGTCTGTCTTTTTGTGTAGTCCTGGTCCGATCCACGTCTGTCCTTCCGTGTAGTCCCGGTCCGATCAACGTCTGTCCTTCCGTGTAGTCCTGGTCCGATCAACGTCTGTCTTTTTGTGTAGTCCCGGTCCAATCCACGTCTGTCCTTCCGTGTAGTCCTGCTCCGATCCACGTCTGTCCTTTTGTGTAGTCCCGGTCCCATCCACGCCTGTCCTTTTGTGTAGTCCCGGTCCCATCCACGCCTGTCCTTTCGTGTAGTCCCGGTCCCATCCACGCCTGTCCTTTCGTGTAGTCCCGGTCCCATCCACGCCTGTCCTTTTGTGTAGATCCGGTCCGATCCACGTCTGCCCTTCCGTGTAGTCCCGGTGAGATCAACGTCTGTCCTTCCGTGTAGTCCCGGTCCGATCCACGTCTGTCCTTCCGTGTAGTTCCAGTCCCATCCACGTCTGTCCTTTCGTGTAGTCCCGGTCCGATCAACGTCTGTCCTTCCGTGTAGTCCCGGTCCGATCAACGTCTGTCCTTCCGTGTAGTCCCGGTCCGATCCACGTCTGTCTTTTTGTGTAGTCCTGGTCCGATCCACGTCTGTCCTTCCGTGTAGTCCCGGTCCGATCAACGTCTGTCCTTCCGTGTAGTCCCGGTCCGATCAACGTCTGTCCTTCCGTGTAGTCCCGGTCCGATCCACGTCTGTCTTTTTGTGTAGTCCTGGTCCCATCCACGTCTGTCCTTTCGTGTAGTTCCAGTCCGATCCACGTCTGCCCTTCTGTGTAGTCCCAGTCCCATCCACGTCTGTCCTTTCGTGTAGTCCCGGTCCGATCAACGTCTGTCCTGTCGTGTAGTCCCGGTCCGATCAACGTCTGTCCTTCCGTGTAGTCCCGGTCCGATCCACGTCTGTCTTTTTGTGTAGTCCTGGTCCGATCCACGTCTGTCCTTCCGTGTAGTCCCGGTCCGATCAACGTCTGTCCTTCCGTGTAGTCCCGGTCCGATCCATGTCTGTCCTTCCGTGTAGTCCCGGTCCGATCCACGCCTATCCTTTTGTGTAGTTCCAGTCCGATCCACGTCTGTCCTTCCGTGTAGTCCCGGTCCGATCCACGTCTGTCCTTTTGTGTAGTCCCGGTCCGATCCACGTCTGTCTTTTTGTGTAGTCCCGGTCCGATCCACGTCTGTCCTTCCGTGTAGTCCCGGTCCGATCCACGCCTATCCTTTTGTGTAGTTCCAGTCCGATCCACGTCTGTCCTTCCGTGTAGTCCCTGTCCCATCCACGTCTGTCCTTTTGTGTAGTTCCGGTCCGATCCACGTCTGTCCTTCCGTGTAGTCCCTGTCCCATCCACGTCTGTCCTTCAGTGTAGTCCCGGTCCCATCCACGTCTGTCCTTTCGTGTAGTCCCAGTCCGATCTACGTCTGCCCTTCCGTGTAGTTCCGGTCCGATCAATGCCTGTCCTTTCGTGTAGTCCCGGTCCAATCCACGTCTGTCCTTCCGTGTAGTCCTGGTCCGATCCACGTCTGTCCTTTTGTGTAGTCCCGGTCCGATCAACGTCTGTCCTTCCGTGTAGTCCCGGTCCGATCAACGTCTGTCCTTTTGTGTAGTCCCGGTCCCATCCACATCTGTCCTTCCATGTAGTCCCGGTCCGATCAACGTCTGTCCTTTTGTGTAGTCCCGGTCCCATCCACGTCTGTCCTTCCGTGTAGTTCCGGTCCGATCCACGTCTGTCCTTCAGTGTAGTCCCGGTCCGATCAACGTCTGTCCTTCAGTGTAGACCCGGTCCGATCAACGTCTGTCCTTTCGTGTAGTCCCGGTCCGATCAACGTCTGTCCTTCCGTGTAGTCACGGTCCGGTGGTCTGTCCTTCCGTGTAGTCCCGGTCCGATCAACGTCTGTCCTTCCGTGTAGTCCCGGTCCCATCCACGTCTGTCCTTTCGTGTAGTCCCGGTCCCATCCACGTCTGTCCTGTCATGTAGTCCCGGTCCCATCCACGCCTGTCCTTTTGTGTAGTTCCGGTCCGATCGTCTGTCCTTCCGTGTAGTCCCGGTCCCATCCACGCCTGTCCTTTTGTGTAGTTCCGGTCCGATCGTCTGTCCTTCCGTGTAGTCCCGGTCCCATCCACGTCTGCCCTTCTGTGTAGTCCTGGTCCGATCAACGTCTGTCCTTCCGTGTAGTCCCGGTCCGATCCACGTCTGTCCTTCCGTGTAGTCCCGGTCCGATCCACGCCTGTCCTTTTGTGTAGTTCCAGTCCCATCCACCTCTGTCCTTTCGTGTAGTCCTGGTCCGATCAACGTCTGTCTTTTTGTGTAGTCCTGGTCCGATCCACGTCTGTCCTTCCGTGTAGTCCCGGTCCGATCAACGTCTGTCCTTCCGTGTAGTCCTGGTCCGATCAACGTCTGTCTTTTTGTGTAGTCCCGGTCCAATCCACGTCTGTCCTTCCGTGTAGTCCCGGTCCGATCCACGTCTGTCCTTTTGTGTAGTCCCGGTCCCATCCACGCCTGTCCTTTTGTGTAGTCCCGGTCCCATCCACGCCTGTCCTTTCGTGTAGTCCCGGTCCCATCCACGCCTGTCCTTTCGTGTAGTCCCGGTCCCATCCACGCCTGTCCTTTTGTGTAGATCCGGTCCGATCCACGTCTGCCCTTCCGTGTAGTCCCGGTGAGATCAACGTCTGTCCTTCCGTGTAGTCCCGGTCCGATCCACGTCTGTCCTTCCGTGTAGTCCCGGTCCGATCCACGTCTGTCCTTTTGTGTAGTTCCAGTCCCATCCACGTCTGTCCTTTCGTGTAGTCCCGGTCCGATCAACGTCTGTCCTTCCGTGTAGTCCCGGTCCGATCCACGTCTGTCCTTTCGTGTAGTCCCGGTCCGATCAACGTCTGTCTTTTTGTGTAGTCCCGGTCCGATCAACGTCTGTCCTTCCGTGTAGTCCCTGTCCGATCCACGCCTATCCTTTTGTGTAGTTCCAGTCCGATCCACGTCTGTCCTTCCGTGTAGTCCCTGTCCCATCCACGTCTGTCCTTTTGTGTAGTTCCGGTCCGATCCACGTCTGTCCTTCCGTGTAGTCCCTGTCCCATCCACGTCTGTCCTTCAGTCTAGTCCCGGTCCCATCCACGTCTGTCCTTTCGTGTAGTCCCAGTCCGATCCACGTCTGCCCTTCCGTGTAGTCCCGGTCCAATCCACGTCTGTCCTTCCGTGTAGTCCTGGTCCGATCCACGTCTGTCCTTTTGTGTAGTCCCGGTCCGATCAACGTCTGTCCTTCCGTGTAGTCCCGGTCCGATCAACGTCTGTCCTTTCGTGTAGTCACGGTCCGATCAACGTCTGTCCTTCCATGTAGTCCTGGTCCGATCCATGCCTGTCCTTTCGTGTAGTCCCGGTCCCATCCACACCTGTCCTTTTGTGTAGTCCCGGTCCGATCCACGTCTGTCCTTTCGTGTAGTCCCGGTCCGATCAACGTCTGTCTTTTTGTGTAGTCCCGGTCCGATCAACGTCTGTCCTTCCGTGTAGTCCCGGTCCGATCAACGTCTGTCCTTTCGTGTAGTCACGGTCCGATCAACGTCTGTCCTTCCATGTAGTCCTGGTCCGATCCATGCCTGTCCTTTCGTGTAGTCCCGGTCCCATCCACACCTGTCCTTTTGTGTAGTCCCGGTCCGATCAACGTCTGTCCTTTCGTGTAGTCACGGTCCGATCAACGTCTGTCCTTTCGTGTAGTCACGGTCCGATCAACGTCTGTCCTTCCATGTAGTCCTGGTCCGATCCATGCCTGTCCTTTCGTGTAGTCCCGGTCCCATCCACACCTGTCCTTTTGTGTAGTCCCGGTCCGATCAACGTCTGTCCTTTCGTGTAGTCCCGGTCCGATCCACGTCTGTCCTTCCGTGTAGTCCCGGTCCGATCAACTTCTGTCCTTCCTTGTAGTCCCGGTCCGATCAACGCCTGTCCTTTTGTGTAGTTCCGGTCCGATCCACGTCTGTCCTTCCGTGTAGTCCCGGTCCGATCAACTTCTGTCCTTCCGTGTAGTTCCAGTTCGATCCACGTCTGTCCTTCCTTGTAGTCCCGGTCCCATCCACGTCTGTCCTTTTGTGTAGTTCCGGTCCGATCAACATCTGTCCTTTCGTGTAGTCCCGGTCCGATTCACGTCTGTCCTTCATTGTAGTACCAGTCGGATCCATGTCTGTCCTTCAGTCTAGTCCCGGTCCGATCCACATCTGTCCTTCCGTGTAGTCCCGGTCCGATCCACGTCTGCCCTTCCGTGTAGTCCCGGTCCGATCCACGTCTGCCCTTCCGTGTAGTCCCGGTCCGATCCACGTCTGCCCTTCCGTGTAGTCCCGGTCCGATCCACGTCTGTCCTTCATTGTAGTACCGGTCAGATCCATGTCTGTCCTTTTGTGCAGTCCTTGTCCAGTCTATGTCTGTCCTTTTGTGCAGTCCTTGTCCAGTCTATGTCTGTCCTTTTGTGCAGTCCCAGTCCGATCCATGTCTGTGCTTTTGCCCAATCCCATCCAATGTCTGTCCAATTCCTGTCTGTCCACTCCCATATCAGTGCTTTTGTTCTGTTTGTTGGTATAATCCCACGTCTGTGTGTCTATTGTCTGTCTGTCTAGTCCCATGTCTGTGTGTCTATTGTCTGCCTGTCTAGTCCCATGTCTGTGTGTCTATTGCCTGTCTGTCTAGTCCCATGTCTGTGTGTCTATTGTCTGCCTGTCTTGTCCCATGTCTGTGTGTCTATTGTCTGCCTGTCTAGTCCCATGTCTGTGTGTCTATTGTCTGCCTGTCTAGTCCCATGTCTGTGTGTCTATTGCCTGCCTGTCTAGTCCCATGTCTGTGTGTCTATTGACTGCCTGTCTAGTCCCATGTCTGTGTGTCTATTGCCTGTCTGTCTAGTCCCATGTCTGTGTGTCTATTGTCTGTCTGTCTAGTCCCATGTCTGTGTGTCTATTGTCTGTCTGTCTAGTCCCATGCCTGTGTCTATTGACTGCCTGTCTAGTCCCATGTCTGTGTGTCTATTGTCTGCCTGTCTAGTCCCATGTCTGTGTGTCTATTGTCTGCCTGTCTAGTCCCATGTCTGTGTGTCTATTGTCTGCCTGTCTAGTCCCATGTCTGTGTGTCTATTGCCTGTCTGTCTAGTCCCATGTCTGTGTGTCTATTGTCTGCCTGTCTAGTCCCATGTCTGTGTGTCTATTGCCTGCCTGTCTAGTCCCATGTCTGTGTGTCTATTGTCTGCCTCTCTAGTCCTATGTCTGTGTGTCTATTGTCTGTCTGTCTAGTCCCATGTCTGTGTGTCTATTGTCTGCCTCTCTAGTCCTATGTCTGTGTGTCTATTGTCTGTCTGTCTAGTCCCATGTCTGTGTGTCTATTGTCTGCCTGTCTAGTCCCATGTCTGTGTGTCTATTGTCTGCCTGTCTAGTCCCATGTCTGTGTGTCTATTGTCTGCCTCTCTAGTCCTATGTCTGTGTGTCTATTGTCTGTCTGTCTAGTCCCATGTCTGTGTGTCTATTGTCTGCCTCTCTAGTCCCATGTCTGTGTGTCTATTGTCTGCCTGTCTAGTCCCATGTCTGTGTGTCTATTGTCTGTCTGTCTAGTCCCATGTCTGTGTGTCTATTGTCTGTCTGTCTAGTCCCATGTCTGTGTGTCTATTGTCTGCCTGTCTAGTCCCATGTCTGTGTGTCTATTGTCTGTCTGTCTAGTCCCATGTCTGTGTGTCTATTGTCTGCCTGTCTAGTCCCATGTCTGTGTGTCTATTGTCTGTCTGTCTAGTCCCATGCCTGTGTCTATTGACTGCCTGTCTAGTCCCATGTCTGTGTGTCTATTGTCTGCCTGTCTAGTCCCATGTCTGTGTGTCTATTGTCTGTCTGTCTAGTCCCATGTCTGTGTGTCTATTGTCTGTCTGTCTAGTCCCATGTCTGTGTGTCTATTGTCTGTCTGTCTAGTCCTATGTCTGTGTGTCTATTGTCTGCCTGTCTAGTCCCATGTCTGTGTGTCTATTGTCTGCCTGTCTAGTCCCATGTCTGTGTGTCTATTGCCTGCCTGTCTAGTCCCATGTATGTGTGTCTATTGTCTGCCTCTCTAGTCCCATGTCTGTGTGTCTATTGCCTGCCTCTCTAGTCCCATGTCTGTGTGTCTATTGTCTGCCTCTCTAGTCCCATGTCTGTGTGTCTATTGTCTGCCTCTCTAGTCCCATGCCTGTGTGTCTATTGTCTGCCTCTCTAGTCCCATGTCTGTGTGTCTATTGCCTGCCTGTCTAGTCCCATGTCTGTGTGTCTATTGTCTGCCTGTCTAGTCCCATGCCTGTGTGTCTATTGTCTGCCTCTCTAGTCCCATGCCTGTGTGGCTATTGTCTGTGTGTCTATTGTCTGCCTGTCTAATCAATTGTCTGTGTGTCTATTGTCTGCCTGTCTAATCAATTGTCTGTGTGTCTATTGTCTGCCTGTCTAGTCCCATGTCTGTGTGTCTATTGTCTGCCTCTCTAATCCCATGTCTGTGTGTCTATTGTCTGCCTCTCTAGTCCCATGTCTGTGTGTCTATTGTCTGTCTGTCTAGTCCCATGTCTGTGTGTCTATTGTCTGCCTCTCTAATCCCATGTCTGTGTGTCTATTGCTGCCTCTCTAGTCCCATGTCTGTGTGTCTATTGTCTGCCTCTCTAATCTCATGTCTGTGTGTCTATTGTCTGCCTCTCCAATCCCATGTCTGTGTGTCTATTGTCTGCCTCTCCAATCCCATGTCTGTGTGTCTATTGTCTGCCTGTCTAGTCCCATGTCTGTGTGTCTATTGTCTGCCTCTCTAGTCCTATGTCTGTGTGTCTATTGTCTGCCTGTCTAATCACTTGTCTGTGCGTCTGTTTCCTCTCTAAGACTCAGACGGTGCTGGAAGTGTTTGAGCAGTACAACTACCTACCTGTGATCATCGGGAGCAGTGTCGGGGGGCTGGTTCTTTTGGCTTTAAGCACTGCTGGGCTGTACAAGGTAAGGAAGTCTGAGTGGGAACAATTAAAGGGGCCATGTCTCATGCTTTCTGAACATCACATTTACCCCTTTCTGCCTCTAGCTGGGCTTCTTCAAGAGACAGTACAAACAAATGATGGAAGGAACAGAGGCAGAGGCAGGAGACGCTACAGAGAGTGCAGACGCAGCGCAGAGCAATGGGGGCCACTAATGACCCATACCGTCATTTCCAGTGCATCTACATGGAGTTAACACACAGACAGGGGTACCGAGGCCCCCAACAGACTGTTCCACAAAAATCCTTCATTTTATTATTGTAAAGTTAATAATCCGTTAGATGCAAAAATAAGCTTTAGATTCCTGTACAGCAGAGATATAAATTCTACATAAATATAAAGAGATGAGTCGTTCTGTCATGTGGGGATAGAGCGGGACACAAAGATGGCAGCCATCACATGTGGGGATTAGTGCGGGACACAATAAAGATGGTTGCCATCACTTATAAGGTTAGAGCGGGACACAACAAAGATGGCTGCCATCACTTGTGGGGATAGAGCGGGACACAATAAAGATGGTTGCCAGCACATGTAGGGATAGAGTGGGACACAATAAAGATGGCTGCCATCACTTGTTGGGATAGAGTGGGACACAATAAAGATGGCTGCCATCACTTGTTGGGATAGAGTGGGACACAATAAAGATGGTTGCCAGCACGTGTAGGGATAGAGTGGGACACAATAAAGATGGCTGCCAGCACGTGCAGTGATAGAGCGGGACACAATAAAGATGGCTGCCATCACTTGTTGGGATAGAGTGGGACACAAAAATGGCAGCTGCAGAGTGATAATAAAGGTTTCTAAACTACACTTTATAGATCATCAATTCTGTTGTCATCTATTCTTTTCCATTATAGCACCTGCACAGCACCCCTACTATTCTGTACTAATCCCCCACACTACTATGTCACTACACCACCCTACTATTCCTGTAATGATTCATTACACACACCCTACTATTCCTGTACCGATTCCCTTCACACAGCTGTGTCAGTACTCCACCCCCAGCACCCTACCCTACTACTCCTGTACTGATTCCCTACACACAGCTGTGTCACTACTCCACCACCCTACTACTCCTGTACTGATTCCCTACACACAGCTGTGTCACTACTCCACCACCCTACCCTACTACTCCTGTACTGATTCCCTACACACAGCTGTGTCACTACTCCACCACCCTACTACTCCTGTACTGATTCCCTACACACAGCTGTGTCACTACTCCACCACCCTACCCTACTACTCCTGTACTGATTCCCTACACACAGCTATGTCACTACTCCACCACCCTACCCTACTACTCCTGAATGGATTCCCCACACACAACTGTGACAATACACCACCCTACTATTCCTGTACTGATCCCACACACTACTGTGTCACTACTCCACCAACAAGCACCCTACTATCCCTGTACTAATACCCCACATTACTATTCCTGTAATGGCTCACTACACACAGCTGTGTCACTACTACACCACTCAGCACCCTACCATTCCTCTGTGACACTACTCCATCACCCTACTATTCATGTACTGATTCCCTACACACAGCTGTGACACTACACCACCACCCTACTATTCCTGTAATGATCACCTACACAACTGTGACACTACTCCACCACCCTACTATTCCTGTAATGATCACCTACACAACTGTGACACTACTCCACTACCCTACTATTCCTGTACTGATCACCTACACAGCTGTGACACTACTCCACCAACCTACTATTCCTGTACCGATTCCCCAAACACACAGCTGTGTCCCTTTCCTCCACCCAAAGCAGCAGCCAATTGATTCAGTCCCAGTACTCCTCCCCTCACAGTCCATGTCCAGTTATTTTAGTGTATGGTTCCCTGGCAGGTGCAGATGTCAGAGGCTGAAGGTCAGCAGCACCTCTTGACATGTGGTTTCTTCTTGGCCTTACTGATTGTCACCACCTCACTAGGCCGCAGTCTGGCCTGGTTCTCCTTCTTCATGCGCAGTACGAGACGGGTCACAGACAGGAACATCTGGGGAGAATATATATGTTACACTACACACATAGGTATAATACACGGGATTAACATTAATTTACTATATGGACATTTTACACTACATAGGCATGTACAATATACAGAACACATCAATTTACTGTGAAGACATGTTACACTACACAAGATAAACAGTAGTTTCTATAAGGCCACATGTTACAGAACAAACACGGGTCCTTATAGTAGTAAATTACTGTGTGTAACAGAAGCACTTACCTAGGTAGGAGTCCATCACACAGCAGTCAGATGTATCTATATAACTACTGTGTGTAACAGAAGGACTTACCTAGGTAGGAGTCCATTATACAGCAGTCAGGCGTATCTATATAATTACTGTGTGTAACAGAAGCGCTTACCTAGGTAGGAGTCCATTATACAGCAGTCAGGTGTATCTATATAACTACTGTGTGTAACAGAAGCACTTACCTAGGTAGGAGTCCATTATAACAGCAGTCAGGTGTATCTATATAATTACTGTGTGTAACAGAAGTACTTACCTAGGTAGGAGTCCATCACACAGCAGTCAGGTGTATCTATATAACTACTGTGTGTAACAGATGCACTTACCTAGGTAGGAGTCCATCACACAGCAAGTCAGTTGTATCTATATAATAACTGTGTTTAACAGAAGCACTTACTTAGGTAGGAGTCCATCACACAAGAAGTCAGGCGTATTCTATATAATTACTGTGTGTAACAGAAGCACTTACCTAGGTAGGAGTCCATCATACCACAGTCAGGCGTATCTCTATAATTACTGTGTGTAACAGAAGCACTACCTAGGTAGGAGTCCATCACACAGCAGTCAGGCGTATCTATATAATTACTGTGTGTAACAGAAGTACTTACCTAGGTAGGAGTCCATCATACAGCAGTCAGGTGTATATCTATATAATTACTGTGTGTAACAGAAGCACTTACCTAGTAGGAATCCATCACACAACAGTCAACCAACAAACCTCTTATAGACATATACTGTAGGCATCGATATAACACGTGCGTTAAGTGACAGGATGGTGGAATCGCAACAAAGCATTTTATATCTTAGACGATTATATGCTAATTGGTATCTTTATGCAGTAAAGCTAGTGGGCTTTTTGTTAATGTCATTTGTTCAGTTTTAGTTTTTTAGGGAATATTTCTATCTTGGGATTCAATGTGAAGGGAAGTAACATAGAAGGAAGTGGTGCAGCGAACTGGACTTTTCATAGGACGTGGAATTTTTACATTTCTGAGTTGTAATCTATTTGAAGGATTCAGATCGCAAGATACAGTTAATTTGTCTGATGAAGCAGCGACATAACAAGGAATGCACAGCTATAGAGTATATAAATTATTTTACTGGCATCATAAAAATACATTTACACACACACACACACACACGCGCGCTGCGCGCCACTCCTGTCAAAATCTCCGCAAGGACTGTGCCCACCCCCATACACACCTCCTCTTCCCCCTCCCCGACCCATACACGCCTCCTCTTTCCCCTCCCCAACCCATACACACCTCCTCGTTCCCCTCCCCAACACATACACGCCTCCTCTTTCCCCTCCCCAACCCATACACGCCTCCTCTTTCCCTTCCCCAACACATACACGCCTCCTCTTTCCCCTCCCCAACCCATACATGCCTCCTCTTTCCCCTCCCCGACCCATACACGCCTCCTCTTTCCCCTCCCCAACACATACACGCCTCCTCTTTCCCCTCCCCAACCCATACACGCCTCCTCTTTCCCCTCCCCAAACACATACACGCCTCCTCTTTCCCCACCCCCGACCCATACACAGCCTCCTCTTTCCCCTCCCGACCCATACACGCCTCCTCTTTCCCCTCCCCAACCCATACATGCCTCCTCTTTCCCCTCCCCGACCCATACACGCCTCCTCTTTCCCCTCCCCAACACATACACGCCTCCTCTTTCCCCTCCCCGACCCATACACGCCTCCTCTTTCCCCTCCCCAACCCATACATGCCTCCTCTTTCCCCTCCCCGACCCATACACGCCTCCTCTTTCCCCTCCCCAACCCATACACGCCTCCTCTTTCCCCTCCCCGACCCATACACA